>OX387297.1:8979451-9425544 GCA_947562105.1 Shargacucullia verbasci | reverse complement strand
ATTAAAACAATTTATTTGCCAACAATATAAATAAATTGACTTTACAAGTCATAACAGTGATCTAAGCCACACCACTCAGTCGTCCATCATAAGGTAGCACCACCACACAACTTGGTATAGCAATATCAACAACAGTATGGGGAGGATACTGACCATTTTAGCCTTCATTCTGTTGAGTTTGTCCTCGTACTCGGCGCGCACCTCCATGACGGTGACAGCTTGCGTATCTCGCGCACCCTCGCCCTTCTGTGCGCGCGACACTTCCTCCAATAACTTCTGGAAGGACTTCTCCAGTTCCTCCAGTTGCACCTCCAAGCCAGCGTTCTGGAAGCTCGTGGTAGCGAGTGAGGTACGCTCCGAGTCGCTCATGAACGCTTGCTTGATCTTCTCTGCGGAGATGGTCCTGCCGATGCACCTCTCGACCCAGCGCTCCAGGTTGAGCGCGCACTCGGCCAGGTCCTGCATGACGGCGGCGTAGCCCCGCTCCAGCTTGCCCATGCACGCGTCAGTGATCTGTCCGTCTAGGTTCAGTATCTCGCGTCTCACCGTTCTCTGAACAGATATTACTCTGCTCAATTTCTGTGCATACAAATCTTTCACTGAACTGAAGGTTTGGAAGCTGACCGACAGCTCAGTCAAAAACTTCTTTAGATTAAGGATCTCCGACTCGTTGATTCTGTTCACTTCGGTAAGTCGGTCCCGTTCTTTTTGGAGAGTGAGTTGCTTCTCTGAGCATTTTCTTAGATGTCTGTCTGTGGTCTCGAGGAAGTTTTCCAAGTCTTCCATAGTAATGGACCCGGCGTTCAGGCTACGTTTCACATCGGTATCATAGTTGGAGTTGCCGAAGTTAGTCAGTTCTTTGAGTACAGTGTTGGTCTTTATTTCCGCGATCCTCTTGAGTATGATCGCTTGGTATTTCGCGGACACTTTGATGATTTGCGTGGCTCTATTCTCGGTGACGCTCATTTTCGTCACTTGTTTCTTAAGCTCAGTGATTTCCTCATTCTTCAGATGTACTATTTTCTTCAGCTGACTAGACAGTTGATGACAGTTTTCCTTGCTAAGTTCCAGTTCCTTGGTGACGTCAAGCAGTTTTGTTTCGGACTCGGCCATCAAAGTCTTGAGGTATGTGACGTCACTCTGCAGCGTGGTTATCGTGCGGTTCTTGTCGTGGATGATCTTTTCTAAGTCTGAGATGGTCTTTAAGCTCTCCATGGATGAGTGTGTGATGTCTGAAGATGTATTATCTACCTGATGGTGGAGGTCGCGAAGTTCCTTTTCCGCTTGACCAGAGTGCTTGTGGCTCGAAGTTCTTTCTTGACTTTGCGCTGCGACTGTGATAAAAATATATACGTATCTTAGTAAAATTATAACATTTATGTAATATAACATCCATCATCATATTGTCCGAAGGTTTATGCAGATCTGTAGTGGGTCTATTGCATATGAGTGTATACATATATTGTATATGGGTGCATTTCGCCGATACCATAGTGAGTAATTATGTGTAATAGGGGGCGAGCCTGTTGTCATCTACTGGGCACAATTCCTATCGCTGGGCTGTTACTAAGATTTTTTAACAGAAAAACCTAATAGCAATTTTTACCACCCGGAAATCAAACCCAATACCAACCACTAGACCAATAAGTATATATATTATTATATAACAAAATGTTACGTAAATTCATCAACAACCAATCTTTGTCTAACACTACTGAAAGTTTAAAATCTAGATGATTAACATTTCAATTGGTGATGCAAGGAAAAAGCCTCGAGTGACGAAACTTGACCCTGACCCTTGACGCACCCTGGGAAGTTACCCTGGATACCACCATTGCGGACTGGCCAATCTTTCCACTATGGCAAGAAAGATATTCAAGTCAGTCCACATGGACACAACAGAAGAAAAAGAATCAGTGATCTTAATACATACATGTCTCTCTTTGTCCAACAGCCTTTATAAGTTCTTCGTTTTCTTTCCTTAGGATATTTAATGCTTCTCTTTCGTTATTTATTTCTTCTAAATTCTGTTTCAATTCGTTAATAATCGCCATCTTTTCTTCCATTTCCTTCTGGTACTTTTCTCTACAAGTCATTTCCTCTTGAAGCTCCTTACTTATTGTAGCAATTACAGCATCTTTTTCTTTTCTCATCTTCGATATGATTCCATCCTTAGCTTTGGATTCTTCTTCACATATATCAACCCTAGACTGTAAGGTTTTAAGTTCTTTCTGAAGAGATATGATCTCCTTTTGTCGTTCTTCGAGTTCTTTTTCAGCTTTATCGTGATATTGTTGTAAGATAGCGCATTTGTTGGAAAGATTGAGTTTGTCGTTGGCAGAGTCTTCACAGTGTTTTCTGTTTTGTCGCTGAGCCTCTTTGAGATGTTGTTCCAAATTTGCTATAACTGAAAATAAAAATAATATTTTTAATTACTAGTACAGTCAAACTAAGAGTCGCCAGGGGTCTGCAGTCTGGCAAATTCGTTCGCGACACTCCCACGGTCCGTGAACGACCGAGGACCACACACTGCGGGGGAGGGAAGTGCGCGCCTGGCCCCCGCGGCGCGTGCACTTCTTACTCGATATCTTAGCCCAATTGATGAAATGATAGCAAAGGCAATTAATACTATATAAGTATTTATTTAAATAAAAGAGTAATTTAACAATGATAGTGACAGTGCACAATTACTAGACGAGAGAGAGCGCCTATATCATAGATGACAGACAAGAAAATCAG
The DNA here is from genome assembly GCA_947562105.1 of Shargacucullia verbasci. Classification (NCBI taxonomy): domain Eukaryota; kingdom Metazoa; phylum Arthropoda; class Insecta; order Lepidoptera; family Noctuidae; genus Shargacucullia; species Shargacucullia verbasci. The sequence continues at coordinate 9,422,805 of OX387297.1, read as the reverse complement.
GCACATTGTAAATAAACTTAGCGCAGGCGTCCATACTTTTAACACCAACAGACTGGTCATTTAATGCTTGATATAAACTTACCAGTCTTGTTTTCTTCAATGATATTAACTAAATGCAAGTTATCATTATTTAATTTAGCATTTTTTTCGCAATGTTTTGTAATGTCCTCATCCAAGCAACGAATCTTGGCTAACAGTTCTTTATTTTCTGTAAGCAATATATTTTTGTCTTGTTCCAAAATATTCATTTGTTCTTCAAGTAACTTGGCTTTTTCTGCAATTTCTTTTATATTTTCGTTTTTTTCTTTGAGTGTGCATTCCAAGTTATTATTTGTTTCTGTAATGTCGTGTAGAGATTTTGATAACTTATCGATTTCACTTCGCAATTGTATTTCGATACCTATTTCTTTAACCTTCAGGTGGCTTTCTAGCTTTTCAACCTTCGATTCCATTTCTAAAATTGATAAAGGAAATTAAGGCTCTTGTAATATTTGGTTAAACAATACAATATTATGTACAATATTATACACATGATTTATTTTTTTCAAATAGGTTTACTCACAGTATCCTACTAATATTATAAATGAGAAAGTCTGTGAGGATGGATGGATGGACGGATGGACGGATGGATGGATGGATGGATGGACGGATGGATGGATGGATGGATGGATGGATGGATGGATGGATGGATGGATGGATGGATATTTGTTACTCAATCACGCCAGAACGGCTGAACGGATCTGGATGAAATTTGGCACAGAGATTATGGTATGGAATAGCATGTTGTTCTAATATATATGCCAATTACGACCACCGACGATATTACCGGTTATTTGCTAAAATAATGCAGATAAAGAATAAGATAGAGATAATTGTAAGATATAAGAAAAGAAGTGAGATTAACGAGTTAAAATTATCGCCAGGACACATACACATGATGAAACATTCAGGAAACTAATACTCAAATTGGAAATTTACAATAAAATATTGGAATATTATGAAAATATGATGAGGCAGGCACACTCGACAAGCAGACTTTGTGGTGACCGCAGTGTCTTTTTGCACCAGTGACACTGACTGATAAACTTACCATATCTATAACTTTGTAACTTTGTTGCTAAATTTTTATTCTCCTCTTGTAATTTCTCAGATTCATCCATTTTATTCTGCAAATCTAATTTTATATATTTCAGCTCTTTTCTTAATATTTTTTCATCTTCATCATTCTCAAATTTCAATTCATCTATATAATTTGAAGCTTTTTGCAATGCAGCCTCCTTTTCTAGTATTTTTTCTTCCAAAATATTTTTTTCTTTCAGGAGCAATTCAACTTTGGCTTCTACATCTTTTCCTGCCTTTTCTTTTTCAAGTTTCACTTCGGCTATTTCTTTTAATACTGACTCCAGTGCAGTATCTTTTTCTTTTAATTTTACTTCTAAATTATTTTTTTCTGCTTCAAACAATTCTTTGGCACTTTTATTTTCTTCTTGTAATATCTCATTGGCTCTTACATGTTCTGATATAATGTTGTTTAGAGCTACTTTCTGATCGTCCATGACAGATTCTGTTACTGACACCATGCTCTTAAGTACTTGTCTTTCAGATTCAAAGTCAGATAGTAGTTTTTCTTGGTTCTGCTTCTCTAACTTCACTTCCTCTTCTAATGATCTTAGAGCTGTAAATAAATATTTAATACTGAATTATAATGAATACTGACTATAATGTGAGCTAATCATAAACTACAGAGTAATTTGCATAATATATCATATATTTCGAATCAATTTAATGGCTCCATGATAATATAACGATGATTCTGCCAATGATTTCAGCCTATTTTAAATGAGGTCTTGCAATAAACAGTTGTAGAAAACACTATGAATCTTAAAATTATGACTTGAGTTTTCCTTTGTTTGCCATTATGAATTCTACATTATTTGATAAAAAAGGATTAGACAAAAGACATCGCCTTAAGTAGACATATATTTTTTGTTATTACGTGCGTGATCGCCTAAAGATTACCAAGCTTTAAGGGCCAATATTAGTATAAAAAATAATAGACCGCATATCGAACCCTGAAGAAACCTTCATGTAACTTTGGGTCCACGACAACTAACTCTGTTTAACTTAACTTTTATCTCTGTACATATAATATCAAAAAAATAATAATATACAAGTATTCACGTAAGTATATTAAGACACAGACAGATCACAGAGACATAAGTACCTGCGTTATTATCTTCGATCGTTTGCTGCAAACGTTCCTTCTCCTTCCTGGCCGTCTCCAGCTCCACAGCCTGATCTTTCCAATAGTTCGACAGCTTAGTGATCATAACATTTAAGTTATCTATTTGACACTCATAGGTCCTCTTCAATTTATCCGTCAAATTCTCGTTGTCAATGAGTTTTTCCTTCAGAGAATGCACTTTGACTTCTAATTGCACTTTCACGTCGTTTAAATCGTTGGTAAGTGATTGGTTTGCTTGCTGCATTACATGCAATTCTCTTGATTTATTGTCTAACGCCGTATTGTAAGTCTCAGTTCGTTTTGATAATTCTACAAATAAATGTCATTGTAATGTTATGAAGAGGATAAACAGGTCCCTGACGATAGGCAAAGCTACATAGGCTGAGAAAAGGCTATCATGAAGTAGTATAATTCTTTAAAGAAAGTATAGTTGTTCCAAGAATATTTAGTATCCAGTTGCATGTAAGATCCAAATAGATTATTAGTTAAACAAGCACATTTATATGTTTGAGTATATTGCAGCTCTCACAAGTTTCCTCTGAAAATATGCGCGCTGCAAAGTTCACAAAGAATTACTACACAATTTATAGAGAAGCCAAGCTCGCTATTTGAAAATGTTGATGGCAAGTCGGATTTTCACGTTACAAACTAATATACCTAAAACTCTCAAAATAAAAATGAATAATCTTTTAACTGGAAAATATGAACAATTAGTGGAGGAATAAAAAGATGGCAAGCCAAGCAAAGGTTAGTGACAAACTTATTGTTTCATAGATCATATTTTTACTCACCAATCTTATTTTCACTAACAACTTGCTGTAGCCGTTTGATCTCTGTCTGCAATTCAAACAACTGCATCTCTTTCTGATTCAAAACTTCTCTTAGCTCTGCCAGTGCGCTGTTTTCATGTTCTAAAGCTTTCTTTAAATTCTGCCTCATCACTAATTCAGTGGTTAATGTATTAGCAATGTTTATAAGCAAATCACACTTTTCACTGGCAGGATCATCATTGTTTACAGATTCTAATATTTTTTGTAGCACTTCGTTAGTTATTGCCTCTTTTTTAAGTCCATGAACCAGTTTTTCTAAACCAACACTCAAAGTTGTTGTGATATGGTCGTTAAATTCTTCTTGTTCTGAAATGTTACAATTAAGTTACTGTTTAACGGAAGATGCACACACCTTTTTTGCACAATTCTTTCAGGTGGATTTGTGATTAGTACTGTCTATGGTCCAGGGCAGATTCTGCCAAGTATTAAATAAATTAGTGGAAAAATCGATTGTATTCATATATCATTAAAATAGATTTCCAATTTTATCTGAACTAAAACCGACTTTAAATAGTGAACTATATGATGTTTGTGACATCGCAAATAATAATTTAACAGTTACCGGCGGGGCGGCGGGGAGGGCCTCATTAACAAAGAAATATAAATAAAATAGCCTTACTTGTGCAGTCCTTTTGTAAATCTTCCAGACGTTGAGTAATGCTCTCTAGCTCATCTTGTTTACTTTTAACTTCAGATGCATACTGTTCATTTAACTCGTTCAATTTTGCACTCAATTGATCTTTCTCTGTTTCAACTTCATCATGTGCTGATTTTTCAACTCCCAAAGATTTCACTAGTCCTTCTTTTTCAACAAGCAATAACTCTTTGTCGTTTAAAATAACTTCTTGAATGGTTTTATGTTCAAGCAAATCGTGTTTTAGAAATTCATTCTGACTAACTAAACACTCGTTTTCTTTGAGAATAACATCTTTACATGACTTTTCTTCAGTCAAGTCTTGGATCAACTTTACTTTTTCCTCTTTCAAAACCTGGTTTATAGCTCTCTCTTTTATGCACTCTTGGTCTAACAGGCTATGTTTTTCAATCAAATGGTCAATTTCTATACTCATTTCTTCTTTATTATTTTCTACTTCTGTTATCTTTTGTTCAATTAGATGTTTTTCCAGCAAAAGATTTTCTTTTTCTTTCTCTGCTAGTTCTTTCGAGGATTTCTCTTCGATAAGCTGTTGCGCTAGACATTCTTTATCTTCCAACAGAGTTTCTGTCATTGCCACTTGATTCAATAACTTCTTCTCAACTATTGCATTTTCAGACACAAGAACATTCTTTTCTTCCTCAACAATCTTTCTGACAGATCTCTCTTCTGCAAGTTGCTGTGTTAGTATAATCTTTTCATTTAGTAGTTCGTTTTTATCGGCAACAAGGACTTTAATATCTTCATTTTGACTTTTCTTTTCTGTTTGAAGGCAATCTCTAGCAGCCTTTTCTTCTAGAAGCTGTTCCTGTAGAACCTCTTTTTCTTTCAAAGTAACAGCATTTTTTATTTCTTCATGAGCTAATGCCTCCACAAGTTTCAGTACTTCATCTTTGTTCTTCTTCTCAGCTTCTTTCATTTCTTGAGCCATTAATTCAATTTTTTTAATCATTGTTTCTCTTTCATTCTTAAGCTCAGAAATATTTTCCTGTAGCAATGTAACTTCTTGTGTCAATTTGCTAATGTGTTCTTCTTTGGCTCCAATATTTTCTTTACTCTCCACTTTGTATTTCTCCCAAGTTAATGTAATATTTTCATAGTCTTTTCTCAGGGATTCTAATTGAACAGTGTACACTTTAAGTTGCCTTTCTAATCTGTCAATGATACAATCCTTTTCTTTCAATATAACTTCATGGCTACTATTATCCTCTTCAATAGCAAACTGTAACTGTTCATTTTCCTTTTGCAAAGCTTCAATAGCTTGTTGCTTGCAATCATATGCCATTTTAACTTCTTGTTGCAATTCATAGTTAAAAGATTCCGTATCACTAAGCTTTTTTTGCAAATCTTTGGTCTCAACAGTTTTCTGATGAGCCAATTCCCTAATTAGTTGATTTTCTTGGGTAATTTTCTCTTCTAATGTTCTAATTTCTAAAATGAAAAGTAGCAAATGATTATCTGCAGTTTGGATATATACAGGTAAAAATATTACATAACCTGAAAATAATACATACCTTTACATTTTCCTTCAATAGTCTTCATCGCTACTTCAAGTTCCATTTTTACGGAAACTATTTGGCGATTCCTAGCAGTAATTTCTTCATTCAGCTGCGTTGTGACGTTTTCCAGGTGTGTGCACTGATTTTGATATTCTTTTTCAATGTTGTTCTTATATGAGATTTCTTCATTCAACTTTTGTGATAAAGCCTCCCTTTCCATTTGTAGCAAAGTGATATTTTCCTTATCAGTATCTAAAGCCTTTTTCAGACATTCAATTTCATGATTAAGTGTGTGTATTTGGTGATCTTTATTTTTGATAGCTTTTCTAGAACTAGAGCTTAGATCTTTTATTGTTTTTTCCGTATCATTAAGTTTCCCCATCAATTTAGACATTTCCGTATCAAAGTTTTTCTCAAGTGCCGAATATTTTTGTTTTTCTCTCGTCATATTTTGATCCAAACTTCGAATAGCTGAAAATAAAGGCACATAAGATAAGCGTAAAATCGTTAAGTATACTATATTTAGAATAATTATTTAAACAAACTTACCTTTCTTATTTTCATCGATAATTTTGGACATTCTTTCACACTCTGCCTGCAGTTGTGATATTTGTTTACATTTTGCAGCCAATTCGTGTTCTAGTTTGGTCTTCTCATTATTCAATACATCAATTTTGTTCTGCATGGCATCTTTCTTAGCAGTCATATTAGCTAGTTTATGATTAATATTTTCAATAGATTCATTTCTATCAATCAGTTCATCTTCGAAAGACTTTTTGGCAGTTTCAAGATCATTATTAAGTACTTCAATATTTTTATTCTTTTCAGTAATATCATTTGATAACTTCGTCAAATCTTTATTTAATTTGTCATTATCAGCTTTTAAAATTTCATTCATATTTTTCTTCTCTTGTAAGTACAAATTCAAATCTTCAATAGTCCTCTCTTTTCCTGTCAATTCAATTTTTATTTTTGATAACTCCACATTCACTTTATTTAATTCTTCTGACAAAAGTGCTTCAGCTGTCTGCAATTTCTGTAATTCTTTTTGGAGTCCTATTTTAAAAGATATCTCGTCTTGTAAATGTGTCTGAAGCGTATTTATTATTGCGTTTCTTTCATCTAAATCAAATATAAGTTTTTCATTCTTCTCACTGTAAGCATTCTTGTAATTTTCCGTTTCCTTGTATAGTTCTTCAAACCTAGATGTTTGGTTACTTATTTCAGCTTCTAACAACATTTTACTTTCTTCCAAATGTCTGCAATGATCTTGTAAATTAGCCACAGATGACTTAAAATGACCCATTTCATCCAATATTGTTGCAATATTTTGTTCCAGACTTTGTTGCATTGCATGCATTTCTTCAGTTTTATTTTTTAATTTAGAGTCAACTTCCCGTTTTTGTTCGTCTAGTTTTCGCATGTTATTTTGATATTTGTTTGAGAGCTCTTGTTCTTTTCTCAAATCCATCTGGAGTGTTTCAATCATTTCGCCCTTTTCAAAAACATTGTTTTGTAGCTCCACGAGTTCATTGTTTCTATTCAATACCTTTTCATTTAACTTCATCATTTGGTTTTCGTAGCCATCTCTCATATTTAACCTTGCGAGTTTCTCCGTATCTATTTCTTTTTTTAACCCTATTATTACATTTTCTAATTTAGTAGTCTCATCAGATAGACTCTGCAGAAGTGACATTTTCTCATCTTGTAGAGTTAGTATTTCTTGCATCTTCTTTTCAATAATCAGCTGTGAGTTTTCATTGTTATCTTTAATTTTTTGTTCAAGTTCATTAATCTCATTATTCAGTTTGGTAATTTCATCATTGTAGTAAGATTTTAACTTGTTTTTCTCTTCAATTTCCTCATTGATACGATGTTTGAGATTACAAATATCGTTCTCTCTCTCCGAAAGTAGTTTTTCATATGTTTCTTTATCACATTCCGATTTTTGATGCTGTTCATTAATGTCATCCTACAATAATAAAGGTTTTGTAGTCATAACAACTATAAATATAAGTTAATCCCTGTAGATAAGTTACATACCTGTAATCTTTGAAGCTGCTGTTTGAGAGCATCAACTTTAGCTCTTTCTTCTCCAAGTTGTACCTCGACGACGTTAGCACAAGCTTCGCTACAGGCAGCTAAAAGATGTAACATTTATAAAAAAAATATAACTTATTAAAAAAAAAAATTTGAAAGACTCGTACAACGAAAACTAGACCGCGCGGTACCCATGAATGTTGTAGGTTGTCATTCACCAATGTTTATCTTACTTACGGCTAATAATCAATAATGATAAAACTCACACAAATTTTGCTGCAAAGATTGTATGCTGGCATCAAGGTCATCACACTCCAGAAGGCTGGAGTCGAGTCCATTGAGCCTGTTGTGTTGTCGTAGCTCGTTTACCAGTTCTTTAAGAGAGTGCATGTGACGTCGCTCAGTGTCCAGCTCCTCGGCAAGCTGACTCGCGCGGGCACTCTCCTGCTGGCTTAGGGACAGCCACTTGTCACGTTCCTGTTTTAGCTCATCCACCTGAATAATTCAAGATCGATGTTACGGTATTTGAGTTGAAACCGACAGAATTGTAAAACAAGTATTTGTGATAAAAATTAATTTAAAATGGCAGCTTTATCTGTATTATTTTAGACAAATATAATAGTAAAGAACCAAATACTGAACTTTAGCTAGATCTACAGGTATAGAAGGAACTATGAAATCTCATATGTTTTTATTTAAATTACGTCTCCTGATCCTCAAAAATAAATTAATTTAATTTTTAATTGTAGATAAAATAAACTTATCTAGATATCTGGACGAAACCCTGATTAATGTAGATAAGGCTAACATTTGATTGTGTTCCTACCATACAATACAAATCTACTATATCTGACAGGCCTACCTTGGCTTTATAAGCATCTCTCTCATAGACAGTGTCATTGAGCATCTCCTGCGTACGGACCAAGCGTTCTTCCATGTCCTGCAACTGGCGCACCAATTTCGCAGAGGGCTCGGCCCCGGCGTCAGCCCCCCGCGCTTCCTGCTCCTGTCCGCAACACATCGATATCTTCGCCTTGAGGTTCACTATGTCCAGCTTGTATTGTTCTTTGTCCTTTGCTGTGAACAAGGCTTTGTATGACTTCTGTACTAAGGGCGAAATAATCAAACATCATCCTCTAGGATGATTTTTTTGATAGTCTACTATGCAAATAAATATAAGTATCATACATATTGCTCCAACGTGAAATGCGGGGACGATTCTCGGGAAATCGAGATATATATCGACAAAACATGACGGATAGCGTTCAATTAACCGAAATCTAAATAAAAATAATAATAAGAGAGATAGCTTTACTATAAACACTCTGCAGCGAAACTAATGGTTTGCAGTCAAAATTTTAGTGACTGAGTTTCTATATGTCTAAAACGGACTTGTATCGAAACACGCGAGAATTGCCTTTCAGCAGGCCCGGACTGGGACCTGAAACTGGCCTGGGCATTTTAGTGACGGTCGCCCCCTCTACTCTCCAAGAGAAAAGAAAACGACGAATGTAAATTTTGGATCCTATAATCGTTCAATTTTAATAATTTATTAATGCAATGACTTCCGAAGAAGCTCACTGCTCTCGGCTACTTTATCAATTATGTCGTCGCTATCTAAATTCATCAATAGATCTTTTTCTACCGCCATTAACATGAAAGAATTTTTATATCAAAGGATAAGGAGTACCTTATCCTCTGATAATATAATTTAATTTTTTTCATTCATGCGATTTTTGATAATTTTTAAAGAAGAAAAGGATCTTTCACAAGCAACTTGACTCAATGATAACGTAAGCAGAAATTTGAACGCTAGTCCAATTAAATTGTTTCTTTGACGTCTATCTGTTCACAATATGGAAAACTAAAAATATCGCGTTATTTACGAATACGAGTTCCACCGTGGCACCAGCGCTGCAGAAACAGCTCGAAGGAATATGTAAAATATGTGTATGGGGGGTAGCTACTGCAAAAGAAAACACGATACGTTTTTGGTTCCAACGTTTTTGTTCTGGAAATTTAAACCTACAGAACAAGCCGCCGGGGCGGCCGGAGACCCAAGTCAATAACGATAAATAAAAAGTGACCGTAGAAGTGGATCCATCGCAAACCAAATCACAGTTAGCGACAGGCTTCGGCGTGAGTGATGAAACAATTTTAATTCACTTGAAACAAATTAGAATAGTGAATAAGTTCGAAAAATGGGTACCGCATGAATCGAGTGTAGCACACCAACAAACACGCGTCGTGTGCTGCGTTACATTACTCAGCCGGCCCAATAATGAGATAATTTCGAATTGCAGCGTTACTAGTGGTGAAAAATGGATCTTGTACGATAATCGGAAACGCTCATCACGATGGTTGAACCCATAAGAACCGGCCCAATCCTGCCCCAAGCGAAAGTTGACTCGAAAAAAGGTACTGGTGAGTGTTTGGTGGACCAGTGTTGGTATCATCCACTACAGCTTCGTAAGATCTGTCAGACAATTACGGCAGATGTGTTTTGTCAACCTAGCCATTAAACAACCGAGACTGGTCAGTTGCTCTAGCCCACTGGTGGGCCAGAGTGGTTTTGGCCCTATGCTTTGTTTATATAACATCTTAAATTCACGTCATGTACATCAAATACGTGACAAGATTTCTTATAGTATTTGACCTTCACAAAGGTAGCAGTCACTTCAAGTTTTTAATAACAATGGGAAAACAATGGACATCTTAGTAAGTTTATCAACAAAAAGCAGCCTACAACCTTCATTAATAGTACGGATATAAGTATAACTATTGGTTAACGCGGCGCATGCTTGTAAAGCTCCAAGTCAGCATGATTTTTTTCCGACATCTTCAACAATCGTCATCATATTTCAGCCAATTTAAACAAAACCTTAACGGATTATACACCTAAACCTTCCTCATGAATCACTCTGACTATTGTTGAAAACCGCATGAAAATCCGTTCAGTAGTTTTTGAGTTTATCGCGAACAGACAGACAGACGCGGTGGGGGGGACTTTGTTTTGTAATATGTAGTGATAGTGATAGTGATAAAGCTGTCGCCCGCGAGTTTGTCTGCGTGTATTTTATAATTAATATCTAATTAGAGTGCAGTAGTAAAAATAACCCTATGTCCTTCTCAAGAACCCAGACTACCTCTTTGTAAAATTTAATAATGATTGGTTTAGTGGTATAGTCATGACGAGGTAACAAACAGACGGAGTTAATTTCGCATTTATAATAGTATGGATGATACATGTAAATAATAGCATCATACTTGTATTTCTAAAAGGGCTAACAGAAAGCCAGTGCCGGATTAAGCAAGCGCGGGGCACATAGCAAATTCTATTGAGGTGCCCTTGATCTGCTATGGGCTCTTTAAGTATAAAGTGACTTTTTGCAGATCTTGTGCATTTACCGTTTGAAATTCTGTGTTTTTGATTGTCTTAGTCAAAAAACAGGGGTAATGCTAGGCGGAAGTTTTGGATACGCGGGGCCCATAGCAATTGCTACTCTTGCTATGTGGTTAAATCTAGCACTGCAGAAAGCTGAAAGCGTTCCTGAGATATTTATGCACCCCATATTTCCCAGATTTGGACATTATTAAGTGAAATTAAATAGGGATAGATCCTATTGCCTGGACAGATTTCCAAATTTCAGGCTACTAAGAATTTCTTATCATAACAAATAATATCATGGATAAAGAAGGTTGAATTCAACCCTGTAACACCATGAAAATACCATAGCACACCTAAGGCGACGACACGGTTGGCGCAATGGCTAAGCGATTAGCTTTCTGCGCTACGTGTTGCGGGTTCGATCCACACATGGAACAAATATTTGTATGATCTACAAATACTTGTTTCGAGTCTGATTGTGTGTGCATGTGACATGTATGTTTGTAAACTGTACCCACAATACAGGAGAAATCCTAATGTAACGAGGCAACATTTTAATTAAAAAGAAAAAAGGTGCAAAGTTTTATTTCTTAAAATTATATTCGTCTGTATCTGTAGACGTGGCTATACAATTACAAAATGAATGAATGTGACAATAGTCTTACTATGATAATAAGTAACTTACATAGTTTCTCCAGCCTCAAGTTAGTTCTAGCCAATTCTTCCTGCAGGTAGTTCCGGTCAAACTGCTCCGCATCCAGAGCCGCCTGCAGCCTTCGTACCTCACCATACAATGAGTGGAGTGCTGGAGGAGTCTCTGCTACCTTCACATGGCCAGTATCCATTGTTGGAATGTCTAAACCACATGCATCTGTAAACAAAATTATTTTTTGTAGCTTTGAAAATGTTGATATTTTTAATATATCATAGACATAGATGATACACTGATGAAGGCATGGCTCCTAATAATTTGTGCCTCTTTGTATGACTATAGCTATTGGGGATGAATATTCAGGTGAACTCATCAGACATTTTAGGACCTATACTCGGTTTGTTCAGGTACTTAACTAAAGGTAAACAATCTTGATGTGTCTTTTTAATATTTTTTGTTTAAAAACTCAGTTTAAAAATAAAATGTGTCTAAAAACCAATGTAAAACAACAATAACGATGACCAAATCAATTGAACCACTAGTTTAAGCAGTAGTTTATTTGTTTAATATGTGTTTGTGTAAAATGTCACATCAAGATTGTTTACCTTTATTTAAGTACCTAAACAAACAGAGTATAAGTATTTGCACTTGATCATAAATTAGATGTCAAATAACATTTTTCTTCTGACCTCTAAAGAATGTTCCCAACTCTAGTAGAAAATTGGTAGGATACACATAATAGTAATTTCTTAAACAGTTGTATTTCCCTTATGAAATACTAATGCACCTAAGCTTATTCCTCATTAGGCCAACTTTGACATATCCCAATATTTTCTTACAACTAAAATATATACTGAAGATTTTCCAAGGAATTGTAGACACAATCATAAAGTTTGCAAAAGAGAGCCCATACATTTCACTTAGTTTGCCAGTAAGAAAGTTCCTTTGTCTGTTGATTTACAGAGGACATCTGCTGTGAACAGCTGTTACTTTGAAAGAGACAGCTGTTACATTTACATAAAAACTGCCAAACACATTATCTGCCTATTTGATGTAATAATAATAATTAATTATTACTTAATATTGTATAGCAAATGCTTGTAACCCCATTATATGAGAAACTTAAGCTACTGCAAAATTATTATTACCTGTAATAGCAGCCTGTACATCCCTACATGTTATAGGGGAGCACTCCAAGAGGCTCTTGCTGAACTTCAGTATGATCTCCTGGTCTTCGCCAATCAGCTTGCTGCACATTGCACTCTTTATGTGAACATTCTTTGAATTCACGCATACAAAGAAAAGAAGCAATGATGCCACAAGGTGTAACTCATCCTCATTGGTCGCCTCAACTGTTCCATTTTCAAATTTAAATTCTGGATACTTCTCCAAAACAAACTCTTCGACGGTATGCGCTTCTAGTATAGACGACTTGGACTCATCCAAGTTCAGATTCTCACGTAAATGAGATATTATGTTCAATAGCGATTCTACGTTGACGGTACGTTCATCTTGGTTGGTTTCATTGAAATAGCAGTTTATCTACAATTTACAACAACAAGAATTAGCGACCATAAGCAATTTTGTAAAGAACTCAATAATCATGATCGACATTTTAGAAACATCTGCCACTTACCCAGTTGGTTATAATATGCTTCCACTTTTGTAACATGGTACACAAAATATATTTAATTTCACCACTTTATTATTTTTTATTCTTCCCAGTTTTTATACCCATGTAAAGTAACGAAAATACTAATAAACAAACAATTTCATAACAGTCGTTTCAATGAAAAATGTTGTTATTCACCGTTGCAGTTTGAATTTCTGTTTTTTTTTTTCAACCGTTGTTAACGAAATGTCAATGTCACTGCGAGCATTGTTGTTTGTTGTCGGTGACTAGCTGCCAAGGATGATGTAAAAATTTTTTTTTTCTTAAAATCATAAATCCTACGCCACGGCTATCGTTATCATTTTATGTAGACAGTTTTTTTTATTAATGTTTTGGTGGATAAGCATGTTAAGATTTTTATAACTAAGCCATAAATACCTAACTATTTTATTCCTGAACGTAAACGGTAAATGTCTTTCGGTCTCTGTTTTTTTAGTTTGTCAAGTTTACTTAGGTAGTCAGTAATAACACATACAATTAATTGAATTAAAGTTGTTATAAACAACTATATTGTAAATAAAGTACTTAGATAATAAGCAGTGTATTTGATCATGTCTCCCAAACGAGCTGCTGGGTTAGTTATATTTAGAAATATTAATCAAGCTGTTCAATATTTGATGTTGCAGACTTCTTACGGAGAACATCACTGGACTCCTCCAAAAGGTAATTATTTTACTAAAGCGACCCTCTGTCTGACGCAACTTTCCCTGCCTTTAGAATGCTGACGAAATGACAAATAGCGATACATCCAGTGATTTAATGTGAATACTTCACAAGAAGTTTAAAAATTGCAAATATTGTTTCTTTTTTGGTTATTTTAAACCTATACTAGTAACCAATTTATTATTGTCCAGGTCATGTTGATCCTGGAGAATCAGACTGGGTAACAGCTCTAAGAGAGACAAAAGAAGAAGCTGGCTTGTCTGAAAATGACCTAGAAGTAAGTCAACAACATTCACTCCATAATAGCTTCCTTCTTTTAAACCATTGCCTATTTCCAGGTTTACAAAGATGTGACGAAAGTACTGAATTATAATGTAAAAGGTAAACCAAAAGTGGTTGTTTACTGGCTGGCAAAATTGAGGAATCCAGAAACAAAAGTGAAATTGTCCGATGAGCACCAAGACTTGAAATGGCTGCCACTGCAAGAAGCCCAAGAAATATCAGGATATGATGACATGAAACAACTTTTAGCAGAATTTAATCTGAAAGCTCAAGAGTTATCTTGAAATTCTGTTGTTAAGTATAATATGCTGTATATGTATATTGTTGTATGTATGTATATTATGTAAATGAGGAATAAACATTTATATAGTTAGTTTTTGTTTTATTACTTATGCATAAACCCAGACTCTTTAGTTTCTAGTGTTTGGTAAAAGCAACCAATTTTCATACAATTAATGTAAAATCAATCAATTTTTGTTACTGGCACGGAACATCATCCATGCGACATTAACAAAAAGATATGAAAATTAGTTGCTTTTAAATAACCTATTTTTGCATCGGGTATAATGTTAGTTTATTCGATCGACCCCACTTCTTCTAGAAATGCCAGCAGACGCTTGACATTGCTGGCTATTGTCCAGAGGGTACCTGATGGCGTGACATAAGCTACAATATTTAATTTTAATACTAGCAACTTTAAAATATCTGTTTTTATTTTTCTTCCAACTTCTTCAAATGTCAGTCATGACTCATTAGCGGTGCGCTGTAGCGTCTTTCTTGGATAACGAAACGCAACTGTCTATCGGATATCAACAGCGGTTTTTAAAACGCGCTATCCCGCTATTGTTATAGATTCATTTATACTATGTATCTAACAATTATATTGTAAAAAATAAGTTTCTGTTTATTTTAGATTTAGCTAGCACTGAAAGACCGAAAAAAAAAATAAAAAAAAAATTGTTACATTTTAATTTGAATAAAGTTTTTTTTAATTTTTTTATTATGCACCTATACAAAACTATAATCTATATGATACAAAAATTATTTAAACTAACAAATTGGTACTCGAAAATATTAACGCGCCTAAAATGCAGCATATCGCCAAACACGTGGAATTAGACTAGGTCAAGGCCACACAATTCGGCATCTCAGCGAAGCACTAACATTAACAAAGAAATTGCAAATAATGGACAAAAAAAATCGTATCTATAACAATGGCATTAAGTGCTAAAGTCAAAGGTCCAACGCAACGTGTGATTGTATGAACCGATATCGTGATGTTCGGGTCGCGCGCGTGCCATTCCGACTATTGCCGATACAGCCCGATAGTGTTTAGCGCTGTTTAGCGATGTAGCCATGTAGGTGCAATGAAAATTTGTGTGCGACACTGTGCAACGTGATTGAGTTAGTAGATGTTAGCGACTTTAGCGTAATGTGTTCTGTGGATAGATGTTAGCAGGTTATTTCAGATCGGTGGAACCAGCTAACCGCTATTGTGACGATAGCTCGTTTCAACAACGTTTGCGTTGCGCAACGACCACCGCTATGACTCATGAGTCACTGTCAATTTGTCACTCCATTGTTTACGTAAAATATGAGTGTATTATAGAAATAAGATAAAGGCTTAAAATGGAAAAAAATGAACAAGACGGTAAATCAACTCCCAGTGGAAATATTGGCGCCAGCAAAGAGAGTAATTCTGTGAAGATTAAAGCAAGAAATCGTGGGAAGAAACGAAAACGGTATTTTTAATATTTATTATTTTCATTACAATTGCTATTCAGCAACAGCTGCTGTTTTATTAGTTTGTAATTTTCTAAATTATTTAAGATATATTGGTAATGTTTTATGTATTATTAAAGCTCGGGTGCACTTGGATTTTCCTAACTTTATATAACTTTCCATAAAGTTTTTGTGGTGAATTACTTATATATATTGTAGTGAGTTACAATTTCTCTGAAATCCATATATTTCTGTCTTTATTTATTTATTTAATTAATACACCAACAGTTTATACATATAGCATTAAATTAATACTTAATACTGTCTTACCATAAGTCAAGCCAGTGAGAGTAGCAGTGAGGCTGAAGATGTTCTACCGGAGAACACTCTGGAGGTGGAGAAGAGTCTCCATGCTTCAGCCATCAAAAATAATCTGGATGAGACTAGCGTCAGAAAAATTATAAAGGTATGTTTGGAGTTTTTGAAAGATATCAATATTGCAAGTTCCAAAGATTTTAGTGTTTCAAGTTCATTAGATTTATGTCATCACTATATTTTGTTCTAGCTAAATTTAATATTTTCTTCCAGAAAGTGGTGACAAATGATCGTGTGCTGGCACTTGTTAAGCTGCGTGAAGAAGCAGAGGACTCCAATCTTGAGGAGAACAGTTTACAACCAAAACTAACAAGAGCTAAAGTTAAGTCAGTATCTGCTGCAGTATTTATATGTAGGTCAGGGTACCATAAAATATTGTATCAACTGCCATAGTCTTTTTCTATAAGTTAGTCACCTTCTTACTGGATATTGTACTAATTAAAGACACCAAATTTTTTCTAGGGCCTCCCAATGATGAATGAAAATGATTAATCAGACCAAAATTATCAAAATTGATAAAAAATTATCTTAATATCTGGCAAATATCTTGCTTTATTTTTTAATGCAGTTTCAAATGTTTTTGAGAACAATTTATTTTAACAAAATATAGTTAGAAATTCTGAATTTAAAAGAGTAACCATGGAGTTTCTTGCCCGTTCTTCGCCATTGGAAGTTAACATTTTGGAACATGGCACCTAGAGATTCAATTAACTATTCTTAAGTACCTGTATATGGTCTACATGAATAAAAACATATCTTATCTTATCTAATGCTTAACAATCTACAGACAGCAGGTAGGTAGGTCTAGCTTAGCTTAGCTTAATGCAGTTATGACATTTCAAAACTTCTGCCTATACCAGTAGGAATAGAATTGTAGCATGATTTTGTATTGAAACAGTTTAAAAACTTTTATTAATTTTTTGGTACTCCACCCCTTTAATTAATACAGGGAGCTGATGAGGGTGTCTCCAAAAACAACAGCATGGAACTTAGAGCTGACTCCAATAAAGCACATTCCCGTGAAGACTAGACCAGAAGTGAAAGCTCTCATTGCACAAGAGTTGCCAGAAGATGAAGACGATGAGGAATATAAACCTACAAATGATGATGTTCCTGTAAGTAATTTTTAAGAATGTCATTGAAAATGTTTTATTGGTTAGTCAGGAAGTTATCTTTTGATTTAAAGTACTATGGTTATTACATTAGCCCTTATATTCTGGCTCCTAGGATACCGACCTTCTACCTGAGAAAGGGTCTAAAGTCCATCATTTTAGTACTAAAACAGAACACTTTCCTCACAATGTTTTGCTGTACCAATAGAACAGCGGTGATAAATAATACTGCATTATTGAATTGTAGCAACATTTAACATTTGTAGCGCAACTAGTGAGCGTGAGGTTCTGAGTTCAATACGGTATATGACTACCAGTAACCTGAGTTACTTTTTATGAACTGTCAAAAACGACTTTTTGTTCTAAAAATGTTTGGAATAGCAATGCGTGACGTCATAATTTTTCATTGCCATTGACAAACTTATTGTGTTTTTGATAAATAAAAAATTGAAAATGCCAAAGATAAGCAAGAGATTAAGTTTTATTGAGGTTTTAGAAAGAAAACTATTTACCAAACCAGATTTCAGAATTTATTTGAGTAATCTAGCCTATTCCCGAATCGGACAAATAATTATTGGGTTTTGCAGTAAAGAAATGGCAGTGCAGAAGCATCCCGGACTTTGGAACTGTGTCAGTTAAATGGTAATAGGCTCGGCTCCTACTACATGGGACGTGACCGAAATAAAGGTGTACACCAGTACATCTCTGTGTAACTCATCAGGGAGTACATGAAGTATATAGCATTATATTACACCCTCGTCTTGTTTGCCTTTGATATATACTTAAGATAATTTGATTGAAACAAAAAATATTTATTTTCTGGCGCCTCCAGAGTGACGATGATCAAGGACTGGAGTCATGCAGCGATCTGGATTCGCAGCCTCGGACCCCGGCTACACCTCGGAGTCAACACTCAACCAGCCCAAAGGTTGTTACAGATGGACCCTTCAAAGTGCCACAGGTATGTTGATCTCAACGCAACAGTGACAATGACAAATAAAGCATGACACTTTGTTATTCTCCCTTTGTATTTTTCTGCATTAACTGCACCACCACGTTGTTTCTCCTGTTATTCGTTTTATAATCTCTCTTCCACCAGGACATATCAACCCCCACGCGGCGGAAATTGGACTTAGAAGAAGAAGCGACCATTGCCCTCCGCACTCGCTCCAAGTTAAGTCTCTCTGCCACGTCCATAGAGCATATAGAGAGCACCTTCGTCCCTCCTGATGATCTCCCAATGCCAGCTGTCGATGACCTCTGGAACGAATTTCTGAACGAGTGCCTCAACCCGGCCTCGACGTCCAAGAACGAAGACGATGATGAGACCGACCCTGAGTACAACGTGGCTGCAGATCCGGATGCGCGTGAGTTGATTTGAGAAAATCAGTTTACACCTTCCAGTGTGATTTAATATTATTTATTATTATTATTGTCTTTAATTTATATTGCATTTTATTCAGGAAGACAGATCAAACAATAAAAAACCTTATTTGTATCACGATTATATCCATAGACTATTACTACATATAGCAAATCAAATGCAAAGTAAAAAGAAAAACTGATACACTTTGGTTTCAAAAACTGCAATTTAATACTCTTTTCGATCTACTATATTCCGAACTTTAGAACGATACTGGACAGTGATCAAATTCTCAAATCAAAATTAGAAAACGTATAAAATGACCGCAAAGCATCAAATATCTTTCAGATGACGAAGATGAAGAAGCACTAGGCAACACTATAATAAAGATATCGAAGAAGGAACTGAGTGATCTAGTTACCGAGCTGTTCAACATCATGCCGGAGGCGACGCCCGAGGATCAGCCGATAGCAGACAATCTGGCCAGCAACAGCGTGCTCACAGACCATAGTCAGTCTGAGGTCAGTATGGATGTAATAGTACCGGATTAATGATATGGCATTAGTTGCAAGAGCGCCGGCCGCTTCCTCGGCACCGAATCTGATCTGATCGCAAAATTTGATACATAGTGCAGTACTACACATCTAATATGGCCCACCGATGTACCTGCGCAGTTTAAACAATATATATACACACACAGAAAGCACTCACTGCGCGCCAATAGTTCTGTCGCCACAAACGCGTCTGTTTACGCGTGTGTGTGTCTACGGGGATTAAAAAAAGACAGTACAGGAATACATTTTTACTTCTTAAGTGTATGGCATAAAGTTGATTATGATTTATTTAATGTTTCGCGGGTTTTCGTTAATCCTCTTTATGTGTATGCGCGAACGACGTCGGCGCACCTTATTTTTTGTGTTCTACTGTATTTGTCTAGAACCCTACGTTATGGAAATATTTGGGGAAGCCTATGTATTGTACAGCTGTAATGGTCATCTGGAGGGTGATATGCTGTTGTTTCCTTTTTTAAATGGCCTGTAGGTAGTACAATCGGAAAATTATCATTAGAAGGAGCTTGCGGCTTGCGTGGGGCCCGTATTGTCAGTGAAACCGTTTGGAAAAAGGTGCGCGTGCGGCGCCGCCGGCCAGCGCGCTCCATGTACAATGTTTAGGTTTTTAAGCTTCTCGCGTCGCTTATACGGCCCATGATGATGATTGATACTTGGGCATACAAACATAAGCTATAAAATCTAAATCTTCAATAGGTATCCAACCCCTGGGAAGGCAAACAAGAGCCCCTTTCAGATGAAGAAAAAGGAACCAGAAAAAAATTGTCAGACAGAATAACTTTCGAAAAAAAGAATTACTCAAAAGTTTCTCAAGAAAACATTGAACCACCTGATCGAGGGGAAGAAAGAGTGAACGAGACGTCACCATGTGAAAAGAAAGATGTAAATATAGAAACCAATAAGCAGCCAGAGGAGCCCAGGTAATTGGAAAATAAGTTTTTATACAAGTACTAGCGACCCGCCCCGTTATCGTACTGGTGCAATTAACTACTGACGAAAATGAGAATTCAGATTTTCATACAAAAATATCATCCAAACTTCCAACATATAACGAAGATTTTCCAAAAAATTTCTTTTAGGGATATATGAATTTTTCAGGGATAGTCATAGGAAATGCCGACGCCATCTATTTTAAAAAAGACGTGTAAAGGTGATTGAAAAATCCTAATTGCAAAATAAATAATTTCATTTCATTTATCCAAACCTTGTAAAAAAAAGAGTCATATCGGTCGAGCTGTTCTCAAATGATGCTCCGTGACATATGTGGCAATTGATTTTTATTTGTTTTGATTTTTCATTGTCTTTATATTTGCAACCGCATGAGCATCGAAAAGAGAAGACAATTAACATACATCGAAATTATTTCTGTTCGTAAAGCTTGGCAGTGTGATATTTCAGTTACTGACAAGTGTTCAACCATTTTTTTAAAGAAGATGGTATTTTAAATTTGTTAGGAAGATCCTCCCAGCCGTGAAGGTTGCAGTGGAGGAGCAAGTCACCAGCTCTTCAATACCGGGAGTTCCACCACTGTTGCGCCATCTGAAGCCAGCCGTGAGAACTGAGTGCGTGCTCATACAAGTCGACCAGGGCGTTAATGTAAGTTATTTTTTCTAGGATATATACTGTTCCTATTGATGTGGTTGTAAGTACGTCTGGCCCTGGGTTCGATTCCTGAATCATGCAAAGTGTTATTCGATTTTTCTGTATGGAAATTCTCTATAGCAGCACGGAGTCTGTCACTGTGCACGGTAGATGGTAATCACAGCAGCGCTGAAATGTGGATGTAGAATGGTACACCTCTGCCTAACCCTTATTAATACAACCTTGATGTATTTATGCAGGTGTTGCCGGAACAGATACAGATA
The DNA here is from genome assembly GCA_947562105.1 of Shargacucullia verbasci. Taxonomy (NCBI): domain Eukaryota; kingdom Metazoa; phylum Arthropoda; class Insecta; order Lepidoptera; family Noctuidae; genus Shargacucullia; species Shargacucullia verbasci. The sequence goes on along the minus strand of OX387297.1, from coordinate 9,401,873 downwards.
TTGCAGCAGCAGTTACGGCAGCACATTCAGTTGGCGACGTCCAACTTCATGCAGTTGTACGCGCACCCCACACACTGGGCTCTCGCGCCACAGTGCAAGGAGTATTTAGTAAGTTATGGTAATATATTGGAGCACTTGAGCAGCACATCCAGTCAGCAACCTCTAACTACATACGGACAGAGATAGATGGAAGATGGAGTAGAGAAGAAATATAAAATATATTTCATTTTCAAAAAATATCACCAGTCTGTGGGGTTGACAGTCGGAAAGAAAGAGACAGAGAGAGATGTACAGTCGAATAGATATAGAAATATAGATAGATACACAAGGTTACCCAATTTATTTATTTATTAGATAACCATATATGTTTTGTTATAAGGAACTGTCTCATTGGTGTAATGGCAAGCGCGACTGCTGAGGAGGTCCTGGGTTCACGGTTGGCGCAGTGGCTAAGCGATTACCTTTCTGCGCTACGTGTCGCGGGTTCGATCCCCGCACGGAACAAATATTTGTATGATCTACAGATAGTTTTTTCGGGTCTGGTTGTGTGTGTATGTGACATGTATGTTTGTAAACTGTACCCACGATACAGGAGAAATCCTAGTGTGGGGCAAAGTTTTATAAAATTAAAAAAAAAAATTAAGTCGCAGGTCGGCAAAGTGTTTTTAGTTTTTTTTTATGAAGATTCGCAGTAACACCATGGAGTCTGGTATTGTGTCCGGTAGATAGCAATAGGCTCACCCCTACATGGGAAATAACGGCAAATTAAATGCATGGTGTACAATAGTACATTTCTGCCTAACCCTTTGGTGTGACACACACAGGCGTGATGATATGTAGACACGGTAATAAAACCGGTTAAAGCTTCATCTTTATCTGATAATCCCGTAAACCTAATTTCTGTCTGGATATAATTAAGGAAACGTCGTATTACAGGAAACGTTTGACAAGCTAGCGGAATCGAACCCCAAGTCAGTGGTGAACGTGTGCAACCTAAAGCCGGCAGTGGAGCTGGTGAACACGTGGGAAAAGACTCTATCTGTCAACAGTCCAGAGAATACTGCCATCCTCGAGTAAGCCATACTTATTAAACTGCCCATCTTTTACGACAAGTTTTTAATTTATTTATTTATTTAATTTATTTAATTATGGTTTACCAACAGTTGTTACAGTGTTGTATGGAGCATTTGTTTACATTACATAAGTCTTAAAGTAATACTACACAACCAATTACAGGCAAACACCTCATGTAATAGAATTAAACTGTTAAAAGGAACAACTTAAAATTAATTAAACAAAACCAAATCCTTAATACTAGATTGATATTGGAATCATATCTTTGCGAAGTTGTCATCACAGAAGATAGAGTAGATTAGTACAATAATGATTGCATAATTTTGATGAGATGACAACTCCGCATAATAATATAATTAGATAGCTCCCTGATATTTGTATATGTAAAATACGCCAAGTGCCTTGTTGCTCTAGTGGCAAGCGCCGCTGCTGAGCGTCAGGTTTTAGGTTCAATCCCCGGACCGTGGAGTGTTATTGGGATTTTCTGTTTGAAAATTCTCAGTAGCAGCCAGGAGTTTGGAATTGTGCCCAGTAGATGGCAGTAGGCTTGCGCCCTATCATGGGACATGGTGCGTGTTTGTTTTGTTTGGTCTTCTTATAACACGTTTCACCGATGTCCAGCGGCGTGCCTAATACCTACTGCATGTTGGTATTCGTTCGTCGTCTTGTCGATTAAATAATGATATATGTGATTTGCTACCTCAAATGTCTTATAATAAATATTTATCTGAGTTATGTAGTGTAGGCAGTGTCTTTTTGTCTTTATGCACCGCACGCCACTGCCGATGTAGTTATTACTGGTTAGCCCTTCAGAGGATACAAGCGAGATGCTGTCTAAAATTGACTTTCCCTAAAATAGTAATAATTAAATAGCCAAACACCCTGAAAGGCCCTATCCGTCGATAGGGCCTGTCAGGGTGTTGGAGTGAAAATGCCAGGAGACGCCCTACAAGGATTTATACGTACCTTATCGGAGATGTCTTTCAGAAAGGTCAGGCGCAGTTCCCACAACCGACGTCCATGTATGAAACGATGCATGAATGTAGATGAAGCAAAAGGGTTTTGTAAGGATCGTAGCACGTGGCGTTCCGTAGTTTTTGGCCCCATGGGAAAATGGCGAAGCGTACCAAATTGCAAACCAGAGACGTCACTATCGTGCAATGACGTCATACGCTCTAATGTTCATAATAGTGCCATACTAATCTCTGTTTTGCAAGAATAGGATAGAGAGCTTGTATAATTAAATATAATGTATCTCTTTTTCACAGGTTCATCATAAAAGAAGCCGACAGATGGTAAGTGCTTATTGTAAGATACGACTTAAACTATCCCGTTATGAATGACGAATAAAAGATTTCTTATGGGTACCATCTTTGTACTCCTTTCATTTCATTTCTAGGGCTTCAATTGTTGGAAAATCCTTCAATCTCTACACCCTATAAAAAACCTACCTCCCAAATTTCATGTCTGAGCCTTTGTAGTTCTTGATTAGTGAGTAAGTGGTATTCGATTATTTTTATTTATTCATTTACAGCCTTTGCCCAGCAGTGGGATGATGCAGGCTAACTGTCACAGTATTTATATCCGAAATTTACATCTATCATTACAGGTAAAGATGATTCGATAGAGAAATTTGCCATATGTCATTACTTCCTAGAATTTGACCCTTATTAGCTACACCATCCGATGGTGTAATAATACAGCGTGTGTTTTTTTTTTACTAAAATCAACTGATTCGATTCCTGGCTACGAATATTGCTTTATCAAAAATCCAATGATGCAGTTTTAGTTTTCATCAATAATGAATAATAATAATAATAATAATGTCCTCCTGAGCGATATCGGTCACGGCGGTCAATCTCACCGGAGATTAGCCAACTACGCAGGAGATATTATAGAGCACAAGTGTGTGCGCAAACACAGGTGCTCTCTCTGTTCCTTCACTGTCATAGTCCGATGGGACGGCAATCCGACACGACCGGAGAGAGATCAGGCGCAGGACCGGTTTTACGTGCGTTCCGATGCACGGTGTGTATTCACATACACAAAGGCCCAGACCCGAAACAAATATTTGTAGATCGTACAAATATTTGTTCCGTGCGGGAATCGAACCCGCGACACGTTGCTCAGCAGTCGATCTCTCAACCACTGCACCAACCGTGCCGTCGTCAGTTTTCATCAAAATCGGGCTCGAGACTCCTTTGAGCATTTTCCGATATTCCTTATAGTTTCGGATTTGGCCATCCACGCCCACTTGAAAAATTCATCGCTCTTCAACACATCTATTCATATACAGAGGCCCTAGTGTAAGTTTCTTTTGACAAATTCGATTTACATCGAACGCGTTCGGCGCTCCGATTGGTCCGTTTCGTGCTCTCCACCAATCGATGCGCCGAACGCGTTCGATGTAGTAAATCGAATTTGTCAAAAGAAACTTACACTAGGGCCTCTGTATATGAATAGATGTGTTGAAGAGCGATGAATTTTTCAAGTGGCCGTGGATGGCCAAATCCGAAACTATAAGGAATACTACGGCCTCGGGATACGAATATATGCGTAAATATATATGAAGCAAAAATATATAGCATGCGGTACTCTGGCTATAATAAATTGTTTTCTTGCTTATCATCAGCAAGCGTCGCGCCAATAACAAGAACCTATATGTGGGCGACTTCCACGAGAGATTCAAGAAAGTGATCGCTAACAGCCCCGTGTTTCTATACCCGTACTTACTGCCATCCATGCCGTACCGCAGCGACAAACAGCGCAGGTTCTGCTACCTGCAGGCTGAAGACGAGTGAGTATCTTGAATCGGTAGACTTGTCTGCAATCCCCTAGGGCAGTTCGAGGAGTTGGGATCTGGGCGGATTGCCCGTTGCACGAGGTGGCCGTATGCCCGACGTTGGTTTGCCGTGTAATTATGGTGTCGAGTGACGGAGAGACAATAGCCTAGCCGTAGAGTGGGGCTGCGAGTATTCTGTAGGGACACCCCAAGTGTTTCATGTCACCCAAGGTGTCTGTTCTCCGCCGGCAGAGCCACCGCCCCCAGTTTCCTGGGATAAATTGAGTAAGTATCTCGTGTACATTGTGTATTTATATTCTAAATGTGAACTTACTGCACCGCAGCGACAAACAGCGCCAGTTCTGCTGCCAGTACTGCAGGCTAAACACATTGTCCTCAGTAAAAGTGATGAATGTGCGTGCGTGAGTGCATGCGCTTAAGCATATATAGCAAGCGGGCGGGTGAAGTACATTGTCTCGTTTTATTTATCGAATAGTATCAATAAAAAATATTTTAAAACTCACGATAAAAATTTGGTTATGTTTGCCAGACTCATAGCCCTGGGCCTGGAGCAGTTCTGGCAGTACGTGGCCAACAACCCATCCATATACAAGCCGCGGCCGGTGGCCCACCCGCGCCAGCGCTGGGGGCTCACCGTCACGGTGGAGCTGGTGGCCAAGTACATGTTCCCCTGGATCCCCGTCAAGGTGCTGCACAGCCACATCCAACACGCCAGGAAGTCGGCTGACAAGGAAAATCCTATATATGTATGTAAAATAATTTAAAAACATAATAGCTTCAGCCCGCGGCTTCGTCCGCGTGATCTAAAATTTAAATTCTACATACATAATTTATAGCCTATAGCACTCGGGGATAATGTAGCTTTCTATAGATGAAAGAAATTTCAGATTCGGATCAATTGTTTCGGAGATTACCCCCTACATACAAACAAATTTTACCTCTTTTATAATATTAGTATAGAAAGCTGTATTTCATTTCTTTTTTATTGTACTTAATTTACCATAACATACCTACTACTACTAGTACTCAAAATTATTCATTGTACATTTTTTTTTTTTTTGTTATTCTTTACTGCTCACTGACGCTTCGAAACGTTACTCAATACTAAGTGACTTTAGTTAACAAACTAATTGTATTACAGAGATACTTCCAGACCCTCAAGGTGACGCCGGTGAAGCACAAGCTGCTGCCGTACAATCCTCGGATGACGTTGTATGAGCAGCCGGAACACGAGGTACCTCGGATATGGCTACGCTACCTCGCCAAAACCAGCAAACGGTTCAAAGTAAGTGTTGTGATGTGTTTCTTCTTATTCTGTCTACCGTCAATCAGTCAACTGCTGGATAAACGACGCCTAATTGGAAGCTGGATTGGAAGCTGGATAAAGGACGCAGCTTGAAATGGGACGTAGAATACCGAGTTACTTGTATTTCTATTTATAAGTGATTGCTATAATGATGTTAATAATTTACACTAACGATGCCTCATTGGTTTAGGGGTCGCAAACGCGACTGTTGAACGTGAGGTCCTCTGTTCGATTCCCGGATCGCGCAAAGTGTTATTGGGTTTTTCTGTATGGAAATCCTCAGTAGCAGCCCGGAGTTTGGAACTGTGTTCAGTCGATAGCAATAGGCTCGTCCCCTATTATTATATTTCGTTTTTAATTTAAATGCTAGGTACTTGTTGGTGTAGCATTTTCGATTCAACGGCGTGGTTAGCGCAGTGGCTAAGTGATTAGCTTCCTACGCTAGGTGTCGCGGGTTCGGTTCCCGCACGGAACAAATACATATTTGTATGATCTACAGATAGTTGTTTCGTGTCTGTTTCTGTGTATATGTGACATGTATGTTTGTAAACTGTACCCACAATTCAGGAGAAATCCTGATGTGGAAAAGTTAAAAAATAAAAGAATTTAAGAAAAAAGAAAAAGATTCCTATTGCGTGGAACTTAATAACAGAATTGGCGAATTGTGGGTGCACAGTAGTACACCTTTGCCTAACTCTTCGGGGATAAAGGCGTGATGCTATAATATCTAATAATAATTTTTTTTATCATTATTTACAGAGTTATATGCAAAAACGTACCAACACAACAGGATTTGCGCCAACCGGCGTGGACGTAGAGCTGGGCCACATCGTCCAGGAGCCGTCGAAGGCTCCGCTCCCCATAGACTTCACCAAAGAGATCGTCAGCCATCGCCAAATGCTATATCCCACACCACCCAAACCGGCTCTAGCTGACAAGTTCGACATACAAATAACAAATGTACCACACACACAAGCGCCAGTCGTTTCAAATCTATACAGGTTCGTGGAGACGAGCACCGGGGCGTTCCTCCTGCCTCTAACTAGTGTCACGATGTCAGTAAACTCGAACACAGGGCCGATCACGACCGCAGCAGAAATAGACACCAACATCATACCCAACAACCTACCAGAAACAACACAAACAGAGCAAAGAGAAAAGACAAAAGTACCTACTACAGAACATTGTACGTGTTGTGTTTTATTAAAGAAGATTTGTAAGCAGAGACAATCAGTTATAACAGATTATTTTGGTACGAAGAAGACAAATATATGTGGATGCAAAGAGAAGAGGTACCCCAAGGTATCGAATAGGTTAAGGATATTAGTAAATAATTATAAGAATAACTATACTTGTGCGCTGCAAGAGCTTCGTATGAAGATGGCCCTTTTAGTAAAAGGGGTTAAAGATGATTTAAGACTGAACAGGACTAATAAAAGTGATTTAGATGATTTTGGTGAGTGTTGCTTTATTATGTACTTATTTTTATAAAATAATGCCTCCGCGCTGCTGCGCTTGCGTCCACTATACTCGATTTGTTTAGGTATTTAACTAAAGGACTTTTTAATATTTTTTGTTTAAAAATAAAACGCTACTAAAAACCAATGTAACACAACAATAACGATTACCAAATCAATTGGATCTAAGATTTAAGCAGTAGTTTATTTGTTTAATATGTGTTTGTGTAAAAAATCACATCAAGATTGTTTACCTTTATTTAAATACCTAAACAAAACGAGTATAGACTAGGGATGTTACGGAGCTTCGACTCCGAATCCGATATGTCGGAAGCTCCGATTAAAATTACACCTCCGAATCCGGCTCCGGTTCCGATATATCAAAACGGAGGTATATATCGGAGTTACAAGTTATGACTTGCTATCGCTGTAGCGCTACCGAGCGCTTTCTATGTGACACTGACAACTGACTGCGTATATGTGTTCTGTGCAACTGATGAACGAAGAGTAAACGAGTTGCGGCAAGTTTTTTCTTTTTTATTTATTTACATTTTACATTCATAGATTTGCTCCGACTCCGACTCCGATTCACCTCCGACTCCGCGGAGGTCACTACGAGAACCTCCGACTCCGATTCCGCCTCCGTTAAATCCACCTCCATAACATCCCTAGTATAGACCACTAGTGGTCGCAAGCGCAGCTGTTGAGTTGAGCAGTGTTATTGGGTATTTCTGTATGGGAATTCTTATTAGCAGCACGGAATCTGGAATTGTGCTCGGTAGATGGCACCGCTGGTCACAGGGCTCTTCCCAGATGAGAAGGCTTGGGTCGTAGTTCACCACACTAGGTACGTGTTGACGCTTTGAGAGCCGTCAAGTGTCAAGGTTTACTCATGATGTGTTCCTTGACAGAACGGTTGGCGCAGTGACTAAGCTATTAGCTTTCTTTAACGTGACGTGGGTTCGATTCCCACACGTAGCGAATATTTGTACGATCTACAGATAGTGGTTTTGGATCTTGTTGTGTGTGAATGTGACATGTATGTTTGTAATCTGTACCCACGATACAGGAAAAATCAAAGAAGGAGGCAATTTAAAAAAATAAAAAGAAAACACTTAGTATCTTTATCCGCAGTATACGTAACCTCATTCCACCTTAAGCTGCTCACGCGCACGGCGAATGCGAAGGACTCGTACGTGAAGAGGAAGGTGAACACGCTACTGTCGAGGTTCAACCCGCACGAAGACGACCCGCTGAGCCTCGCCGCACACCTGGACAAGGCCTTCGGGAACGAACTTGTGGACTTGTACAAGGAGTTCTTAGGATTCCTCACTCCAGAACAAGCCGACAGACTTGACGCCTTCAAAGATTATTTCGTTAGGAATTGTGTCATGGATTTAGTTCACAAAGTTGAGGTGAGCATTATTTTTTTTGTTTTTTGCACAACATAGTATAGCTTCACGCCTGTATCCTCGATGGGTTAGGCAGGTGTGTACTAATGTACACCGAGGTGGCGAGGCTTTGCCATCAACCGGGCACATTACCAAACTCCGTACTGCTGCTGCTGCTGAGAAAGTTTATACAGAATAAAACTTTGCCCGACCCCGGAGTCGAACCCAGCACCTTATGCTCAGCAGTCGCGCTTGCAACCACTAGACCAAAGAGGCAGTCTAGGAACAACTAAAACGGTTCATTTTAAAATCGATCCCAATTTATATACTGACTTTATATGAAATGGAATCTCACTACAGGAATTTCATATATTTCTTTTTATTGTTTGTTTTTATATTGATGACGTGACGTTAATCTATATAAATAAAAATCAAATTCTGTTTGTTTTTAAGCCCATCACTTGAGAACGGCTGGACCCATTTGGCTAATTGTTTTTTTTATAATATTCCTAATACTTCGAATAAGATTTTTAGTAAACGATAAATTGGAATATTTACAAGGGAAATTTGGAAATTCGGTAAAATCTCAAAGAACTGTTTTCTATGAACTCAAGACCAGGACAACGTCAGTTGGGTCAGCTCTAGTTTGCCATATGTCATTACTTCCCAGAATTCGATCCTTATTAGCAACACTATCAGATGGTGTAATAATACAGCGTGGTTTTTTTTTTTCTAAAAGCAACTTGTTCGACTCCTGGCTAGGGATATTGTTTTTTAAAAAATCCAATTATGCATTTTTAGTTTTCATTAAAATCGGGCTCCAGACTCCTTTGAGTATTTTTCGCTATTCCTTATAGTTTCAGATTTAGTCATCCACGTCAACTTGAAAAATTCACTCTGTATACCTAATACTAAAATTTTCAGGAAGAAGTGAAAGATGAATTAAGAAGACGTAAAATCCTAGAGGAAGTCAACAGAGTGTTTTCTAAGAATCTGTCGACGGCTTGTGAGATCTGCACCGATATACTGTCCACTTTAGAGGGTTATCCCACACTGGCGCAATACGTCCATGCCTTGTTCCCGCACAGAAAGGAGAAAAGGTAAGCCCGAAACAAACTTGTTACACATCACGCGATGGCTATATTCCATTATTTTGCAATGCGGCCATTGTGCATGCCAGTAGCGTCGGGTGTAGTAAATGTGTTCCTTTTACGAAAAATATCCTGCTATATTCTCTTTTAAATCATGGATATTATGGGTAACCTCCAAAGGACGGCACATGGCACTTTGTAAGGGGTACGCGAGGACATGGATCCAGGCAACAGAGGCTAGATCTTCAATCTAAAGACTGCCGTCAGATTCTATCCCCAGGGGTTTAACACGATCGTATAGGAATAAAGACATGGTCACAGTAGCTAAGCGGTTGACTTTCTGTTTGACGGGTCACGGGTTCAATTCTCACACAACAAATATTTGTGTAACCTAATTGTTCCGCGTGTGTATGTGATATTTATGTTAGAAAGTCATGGTGTATGTATGTTACAGCCCAATACAAAAGGAAGTGACTCCAATAGAGAAACCCCTACAGCCAACTCAAGCGCCGGTCGACGACACAAACGAGTCGGCGCTGTGTGAGGACACTGTGATCGAGGATTCGAACATGGACTACGAAGCCGACCAGTCCATGAGGTACGACACTAGCTCGGCAGACATGTGAGCAAGTAACGGTCACATCACTACTTGTTAACAAGAATTAGCTCCCATCAGGACCTGATCTACCTTGGCCCGTGTCAAAAGCAGTTTTTTATTTCAACCGGCCCTTTGCCTTTGCAGGCACTTTTAAAAACTCGATACTCTAGGTAATGGTGAAAAAAATCTGTGAATGATGAAATACCTAATTTGAATTTAACGGTTGGTGCAGTGGCTGCGATTGGATTTATGCACTACGGGTCGTGGGAACGATACCAAACGTTCCGAGTGTGTCTGTGTATGTGAGATATGTGTCTGTTAAATGTACCCTCAATACGAGGAGAACTTCAAGCATTGGACAACATTAAAAAAAAAACTTCACAAAAGATATGGAGCACTAACTTTTTTTCATGATCTCTGATTTGTTCCCATAATTATGATGAAAAGTAGAATATAGAGCAGAGCATAATTGGTAATAAAAAAAAAAGATTGTATAATTTATTCAAGTTTTGTTTGTATAATTTTCAGTGACGAAGATGACAACAACTGCAACGATGGCAGCAAGAGTAATTCTGAATCAGAGAACAATGATGGCGGCAGCAGAGCCATCAAGATCGTACGTATAATATATTATATGAATTTACAATAGCACGAGGTCCTGACTCGATTCCCAGTTCCCAGTTTTTTGTGACGAAATTCTCCATAGCCATCAAGCAAATGAGCAAGGCTTTTAAGTTTGAAGAAGATGGCCATGGATAGGATTATTAAAGACTTAATACAGCTGTGCCTAACCCTTCGGGCAATACAGGGATGATGCTATGTATGTAATGTTAATAAATATCTCGTAATTCAACAGATCTCGTCTTGTTTAATGATTGATAATAATAATGCAATCCTAACTTAATATTATAAATGTGAAAGTAAGTTTGTTTGTTACCTTTTCACGCCTAACCCACTCAACCGATCATCCTGAAATCTTGCATATACGTTGTCAGGTGTACAGAGAGGGACATTGGGTACCTATCACGCCGAAAAAAAAATCTGTTCCCGATGAAAACAACAATAACGTTCGTATGATAATAGATGGCGCCACGTGTCTTTCGCAAGCAGATTACAACCCGAATTGATTGTCACATTCTAAATTAACGCGAGCGAAAGCCGCGGGCAAATGCTAGTTGATAATAATGCAATATTTTTTACTGATTCCAGGAAAACACGTCATCGGAATATGCAACACCGCCAACATTAGTTATAACAGTCAGTAAAACAGAAGTTCAAGACTTCAGCGAATCATCAAACACATCAATGAAGATCATGTTCGAAGACGAATTCGTTAAAACAGAAGGCCCTGACTGGAAAAGAGACGAGGATAAACTTATACTAGAAGTATTAAAAGAACATCTGACTGAAGAAGAACGCAAGGACAAAACCATCCTTGAAATAATCGAAGAGAAAAATATTATAGACATGATCACACAAAGTTTGACACATAAATCCAAAAATGATGTCAAAACACGACTTTTGTATTTATTAGAACTTTGTTAGTGTTTAGCCGGGTCCACGTGAGCAAGCAGAGAGAGACACAGAGCCGTGAATTCCAAACGCTCTGCATTGATATTTAATAACACTGGTCAACAAAATATTGTCAATAGAATGGTGTTCACTAATTAATTGAAATATGTTGCCAATCTCATTATAAAACCATAATTAGTTAAAACTACTTATTCGGTTTAAAGAGATATTTTCTCAAAGAACATTATATTGTTCACTTAAACAAAAACTTAACTGATAACATAGCATAGCATCACGCCTGTACTCCTCGAATGGTTAGGCAGAGGTGTACTATTGTACACCCACATTTCGCCGATGCTGTAATTGAGTCCCATGTAATAGGGGGCGAGCCTATTGCCATCAACCGGGCACAGTTCCAGACTCCGTGCTGGTACTAAGAATTTCTATACAGAAAACCAAATAACACTGACCGACCCGGGAATCGACCCCAAGGCCTCACGCTCAGCAGTCGCACTTGCGACCACTAGACCAAAGAGCAGTCTTAACTAATAAGCATATAAAATAAGGCGTTCCAGCTATACGATGCACACATTAAGCTATTGTAACAATAAAAGCATAAGCTTTGTGTTGAAGTATAACTTCAACTTCTTGAAGTTTAACTTTTAAGTATAAAACATTATTTTTAGTATATATCGAAAGCCAAAACACGTGTCAAATATTCTCATTTATAGAGTCTGTATATAAAAAATGACGTATAGTGAAAACTCACAAAGTTACAAGGTTGTTGTGTTGCCTCGTTGTTCTCCCATAAACATGGTCATACCTAGTTTCCGGGCGCCTAGGGTGGCGCGGGGTAGCGGGGTGAGTGCGCATGCGCCGATCGCACGTGCGAATGAAAGTTCAGTCAGTCAAATATTTTTTATAAAATATAACGTGATATAACAATTATTACAGTCGGTTCTATTACTGATTTTGAACAAACAACTTTCAGGTTTAGATGCTAAAAATAATAGAAAAATATAATTATGTTTGCAAAGTCCTAATTTTTACAATAAAAAGTATTTTAATCTTTTTAAAAATGGGTGCGATGACTAGTATTTAAAATATTCTATCTTCAATAATTATACTTTGTTAAGGATTGATTTTTCGTTAATTGGACTCCAGATAAGTCTATACAGAAACTGTTCTAATTTCAAATTAACAGATAGATAACTTTTAGTCGGGCATTGATAAATAGTGCCTAAATCTTGTTACTAATATATATAATCAGGTTATCAAGTTTTTGATGTTTTTTTTTTATTGACCAGTGTATAATTAATAAATAATGTGCCAATGTCACGGAATACGGTCTTAAGTGTTTGTTTATCACAATTATATTTATAGCAGTGAAGTTCGTTCGTGTGAACCCGGCTCTATGTGAATCAATATAGTTTATATAATTTTATATAAATAAAACGTATTTATTTTAAATACTTATATAGTTTTATTTTGGCCATAATTCCGGTATTTTTATCGGATTTGTTGAGTCATATTTTCCCGCTAAATATTGGTTTACATTACATTCATTTCGACTCCGACTTCATTGATCTAGTGGTTGCAAGTGCGACTGCTGAGCGTCAGGGCCTAGTTGCAATACCCAGATTGGCCAAAGTTTACTAATTACTCTAAAGAACGGTTACCCATCTAAAGACTGACCGCAGCAAGCGCTGCTTAGCGTCGCTGAATTGAATAAATTGAATAAAAGGTCGAGTCAAAAATTGCCAGGATTGTACCCTGGCAATTTTTGACTTTGAGTATGTACTTTTAGTATAACATTCGACTCGGCTCCTGTGCATGAAAATCCATTTGTAGCGTAGGTATAAGACATGATTTGTAGCGAGCTAGCGCCCAGCGCTACAAAAATAATTAATTATATGAATATATAGCATAACATTATAAAGCATCACGCCTGTTGCCATCAACCGGGCACAGTGCCAGACTCCATGCTGCCACTGAGAAAGAATTTTCATTCAGAAAAACCCCAATTACGCTTTGCCCGACCCGGGAATCGAGGCACCCAGGATCTGACGCTTAGATTTTCTAATAGACGAACTGAGGAGTGAAATTTCATTTTATTTTCCATTAATTCCAAAAAAATGTTTTTGAGTTTAGTTTAAGTTTAAATTAATATAATAAAAAATACGTATTAAAACTTATTAGTTTGTATATTACTAGCTATGCCCGCGACTTCGTTCGCGTGGATGTCGGAACTTAACAATGTATTTTTTAGTGCGAAACGCCATTTAAAAAATAAAATATTATAAAAGTTACGTGAAGTTAAGAAGACCAAATGCACTTAACCCTATTTTTTTCTAAAATAAAAGAATTTTTCTAAAATAAATGTAGCCTAAGTTACTCCTCATTACATCAGCTACCTGCCAATAAAAGTCCCGTCAAAATCGGTCCAGCCATTTCAGAGATTAGCCTATACAAACAGACAGACAGACAAAAATTGTAAAAAATGTTATTTTGGTGTATGTACCGTATATATATTCATATGCATGTAGTAAAAAACGGTTATTTCAATATTACAAACAGACACTCCAATTTTATTTATATGTATAGATCAAAAACCTTCATAAAAGCTTTTGGTATTTATATCATAGACTTAGAATTTCGCTTACGCTAATTATATTATTTTGTTTTACTGAACACACTGTATTATCCTTATCCCCTATAACACTAAATATTTAAATAAAACACGAACATTGTTTCTACCTATGTCCATATAGACTTAGAAACCATCCAACCGATGTGGCCCAAACCGGTTTCATTAGAAAGGCAATAATACGAAGATGGTTTTAGATTCTAAAACAATGCTTTCTTTTTCCGGGTATCCGCTAAAAACAAGTTTTCTTATTTCTGAACTAACCAAGGAACATCAACATTTAGATTTTTTACGTCAATTATTACATTCCAGAACCATATCAGAATGTGTTGTAAATTTTCAGAGCATTAAAGCATGTTGGTTTCTCCTTTGCGTTCGCAGTCGTATAATAATGAATGAAACGAAACGAATGTCAAAAATATGTCAACCTTTAAGCTCAACATCGAAACAATTATTATACGGAATATTTCGCTTTAGGCGGGTCAATTTTATTGGGAGCCTGCCTTATTTATTTTTAATTTACAAAATTCATAAGTGATAACGCTTTCGAAATGGCTCGTAATAGTAACGAGAACGATGAGGATAATATTGATCCTGCATCCGTAACATCAAATGTAAAACATACACTAAAACAAGTAGGTTTTATGCGTTCTAATTTATTATCTTTCTAATTGATCTCCGAGACTTGAGATCCGAGTAACTATGCGAAATCTCCTAAGTTTAGATCGCTTATAAACTACTTGGTGACATACAATCGAATTGTCTCAATAAAAATAATAATACTTATCTTGTAAACTTGGGGAAAGGTCTCCTTTGATTCTGAAGCTGTTTGATTGTGTCAATGATGACCAGTGTTTGTTGATTGTGTGTCCAGTTTGTCCCACCATTTCTTTGGCAGTATAGCCCAATCCCACCAGTTTGGCGTCGTTTCGACATTAAGTGTAGCTAAAATTGGAAAGCATAAGGATTGTGATTATAATTTTCAGGAAGTGATAAAAGAACTTCTAAATGGTTCATTCCAAGACAATAAAACTAAGCTGGGTAACGAAGCATTGTCTCTCGTAGTGGAGGTGGCAAAGTGCCTGGTGACGGAGACCTGTCTGCGTGCCTCCAGCCATGCTCTGCGTGAGACATGTGACACGGTTGATATTGAACACATTGAGAAGTGCCTGCCACAGTTGGTAATTATCCTTACCATATCTATTGTATAATTTTTATTAAATATTCACTCACAAAATCATTTAATTTTAGAAACACCTACCTATCTCTGTAGCTATATTAACATCTGGATACTACTTTTTTATAATGTACCCTCACTTGAACACAGTATAAAATCAACATATTGCAGGGTACTATTGGAAAAAGGGCTCTCTAAAATGTAGCTACACTGAGTCCTTTGTTTGCTACATAATACTTTTATTGAAATCTCTACTTCTAAGAGGCAGCTGCAAATTCACACATTATTTATATGAACATGTCTGCTATTATTACAACTATTTTTACAGATGCTGGACTTCCCTTAAAGAAAAGAATATAGAAAAATTTGGACCCCATGTTTATTTATGAAGATTATGTACTCTGAATGCCATTAAAGTACTAAGTATTCATTTGAAATCATGCTTACTGTGCTAAAAGCAGCTTTGTCCATTCCTGTCTCCTAAGTATTAGCTTGCATTTCATGTTATAAAGACTCTATTTTTAAAATTCTATTCAAAATTTCTGTCTAGATATAAATTGTAATTGAGTAATATATTAGAAACAAAGTTATCTAATATTGTTCAATTGTTTGGTTGTTATGAACTGATGAAAAGCAATAAAAATATTTTAACCTAAACAATGTTTGTTTTTGATGTGAAACATCTATTGGCGCGCTTTGGGGATACTGAGACCGACTTGTATACCGTGACGGCAAATGACATGACGATATCTTATGCCATCATACCCTCTCCGCTGCCGCTTCTGTAATCCCTTTTGTGTGCATGGAGCTTATACTTTAAACTCCGATATTTCACATATACCAGGCGACACGTGACGGCCATATCTATTTTATTTTTGATTCTAGATGACTTACAATTTGGAAATATCATTTCAGAGGAATTCTCGCTAAGCTAGTCAGTTACTAGAGTATGGTTGATGTTGATGGAGTAAAGTTGCACTAGAGACTGGTCGCAATAAATGATACAAAGCATTTTCTAATCAATTTTATTATACAAATTATTTTTGAGTCTGTCTATCAATAACATCCAGATAACTGTACATTTTCCTTTTTCACAACACTTCAAAGCATCACCACTGTAAAAAAGATACTTCAATCGCACAGACCTACTCAATATTTTGGCGGTACATATATATATGTATTAATTGATATTAAACACAATTCTTAATATACACAAGTATCGTACAGTTAGACCAACTTATTATTATTTCCACATGTTCATCCGCCAAGATAACTTCCAACTTTACTCCATTTGCGAAAAAACGTGTGGTCAACCTGTAATATACTCAAGTACCTACCAGTACACGTATGTCGAGACTAAGGAGGCGTCCAAGAGGTACAGCAACACCCAACATTCAAAATCTTTGAAAAGCTGAATAGGGAACAATTACCATCTTGGAAGTTATTGCTCTAAACGAAAAGTAAGCTATTTATTGTCTACTTCTACAGCTATTATACAGACAATCGGTTTAGTAACAAAAATAATTTTATAGGCGGATATGAACACCATAATGCCCAGGATTTACATTTATTTAGACATATTTTTATACTATCGAATTGTTTATGATTTTCTAGGTTTCAAATTTGCTATAATGTAGCTTTTATACATATAATAACCAATTCCTCCTCAGTTTATGAGATCAAAGAATCATCTATAATATTTCATGTAGGATAAAAGATCCAAAAGGAATAATCAAGATAGCTAAAGAACTATTGAGGAGCTAGTCACTCAAATGCATGCATTTAATTATCACATAACAAAGATTATTAGCCTCAGAAATAACTCATTTTTAATAGTGGAATATACATATAGTAAAATATTTAAATTTCCTTTACAACACCGAAAATAAAGGCATCTTCATCATAAGGAGGACTTTGCAGTAATCTAGCGTGCAATACATGCATTTTATATCTTAGGCAAAATTATAAATGGCATAGAAATTAAAGATTTTACATTTTTTGCACAAAGTTGGCCTTTCTTAGTTTCCAGTTCTACGACAGATTTTGAAAAGAGAGAAGCGATAGAATACCTAGATTATTTCAAATAAAACTAATCGATAATGCATACATGGGTAGGTTGTAAAAGTATTTATAAACGAACAAAAAGTATTTATAAGTGAACTTCATCACCAAAAATATTTAAAGGCAAGTGGACATACTCAAGAAATATTATAAATATTGATAATCCATGCTATAGTGCTTCTATTTTATAAGGTAGGTAGCTATAATCCACACTTTAAATCTAATAACATTAATATTTTAATATTGTGAACGCGTGTGTAACATTTAAAGAATTGTTTTCATTGCTATTTTCGAACGACTCATTGCCAAAATTATTGTTTCGTATTAAAACGAAGCAAAACACTAAAAGTGCAATCTTTCTTGGTTTTTTATTTCAGTGTCTTATCTCAGCTACCATTATTTCTAAATAATGCAAGCACTCGAACAGTACCGAGATAACGCTATATTTTAACGTTTTTTTTTCGCACCATACACTTATCAAACCCTTGAGCTTTCCAAGTATAACTATCTTTAAAAATTGGCAGTATTACGTCCTTACAGCTAATACAAAAGTTCGTAATAAAAAAGCTGCCTTACCATTTGTATCGAAAAATCCGTTCCTAACAGCTGGAACAAGGTTGCTCTCACTTTTCCTTTTAGTGTTGGGCCACACTGGTGAATTGCAAAAATTTTGAGTTTCTTCTTAAGAGATCATTTAGCTAGGGAATTAATCATCGAGCATAGCAAATCAACGTATGTGTTACAGTAGTTATCAAATGAATAAATATACTGATACTGATGGAAATACGGATACAAAGCAGTAGTTTGGAGAGTAATCAAGGAGTTTCTTGCTTTCTCCATAGTATGACGAAATTAGCGCTTCTTCAGTCTAAGCCAATAAAATGATTCGAGTTTATCAAATTTAGCATTGTAGTCAGATAACAAGATTTATAGTGTCACCATTGTGTGACACTACCAGTGAGGCTCTACCTACTATTCCAATAAACAAGGACTCTTATTGGGTGGTCATACTATGTAAAACTATATCAAATAGCATTGATTTTCACACTCAGATATATTTGTTAGACACTAAGGGTGAGGTTTCAAATATCTATAATTACTTACTCCCTGTGTTAACAATACAATTGCTATGTGTAGGATCCACCAAAACGTTAAAATTCGTCGTTCTTACAGTTACAACTGCATAACTCCTAAACCGACTTACATAATTTAAACCACTCGCCCTTATGGATAAAACAAGGATCTTCAAATGAGGCAAGGAGTCGAGCACCAGGCAGTCTCATAGTGAGACAAACACAGCCGAACAAGAGCAGACTTGAGCACTCTTACCTTACCGAGTTAGCGCTTATGCGAGTACAGGACTTTGGATTTACCGGCGACCTTAACCTAAGTTCGCAGTTCGCTCGAACTATCGCGCGTCCGTTGCCAGGACGCAATTGTTTGTTGTTTAGAACAGATCCATATCGTCGTTGCACATGACCTCAAGGAAGTCGTCGTCTTCATATTCGGGCAGGCTGCGCGGGTCGGTCCGGTCGGGCAGCGGCGACAGAGGGCGCGCGGGCGACGCGGGCGCGTCCGTGTCGCTCGAGCACTCGCGCGCGTCTGTCGCCGGCGACGGCGGCGGGTTCGAGCCGTGCTCTGACTGCACGGTCGCCTCGCCGCGTGACAGCAGCGACGGTAGTTCTGAGTCTGCAAACATTATATAGCATTTATAGTTCTCTAGGAAATATTCTGAGAGATAAGGCTACATTTAAGGTCCAGAATTTAAATTTACTATGTATTTAGTTCTTAGAATTAAAATAATAAACACCTCCATCCCACGTATGTCTATCTATATAAGACCCCCCGCAACCCCGTAATAAAATACGCTAAGGAAGAATCCTTAGCGTATTTTATTATAGTGGTGTAAAGGGGTTCCATGTTCAGCAGTAACAAACCTGTGAGGCTCTGTTTGAGCTGTTCCATGACCTTCTGGCGACTTTTGGCGCGTACCCGCTTGATCTTGCGCTGCGTCTCCCTGCGGTCCTCGATGAAGATTTGGTTCACCATGTCCTGGGACACGTCGTCGTCGCGCTTCAATAGGAAGAAGTAGATGCCGCCTGGTGTTCGACGACGCGTGCCGTTCTAATAACGAATTGTTAAAATTCATTAGTTTTTTGACCATGAACCATGGACTGAAGATATGATTGCGTTTACAGGACATCAGCCTCTGTAGGTCCCAGAAACGTAACATACGTGCATGCCTATATTCATCAACTGTCAATGATCAGTGGGCTGTTTTTTATTCTATTGAATATAAGACCACATATATTATACTTGTGACGTCAGAAATCGCTGTGACGTGAGCGTTTTGATTACAAATGTTTTGCCAAACAAATCCTGCCGCTCAGATGCAACATAGAATTCATAAAAGCTATAAAAATTACATGAATGGCCTATAATCTTTAATCCAACAACCGAAAACTTGTGTGTCTTATACTGAGTCATACACTTCTACTAAGATGGGTGTGACTTACCATGACAAGCATGCCTCCTTCTGCTTCCACTCTCTGTGTTTCCTTATATATCTCTATAGCTTTGTTAGCACCTAAAACTTGTACAATCCGACCTGAAAAATGGAAAACATTACATCACTATGCATTAGAAGAGTCTCCATGAATGACAATATACTATAAATGATCATTTAGCACACCATGGTCAGTGAACCCCACTGTTAAACTGCAGACATTATGTAGCTCATGGCGGAATACAAGAAGTACTATTACAATCAAGTCTCATAATCAACATCTATATTTGATGCAAAGGGAAAGTAAAAACCTTTAATTTTACAGACCAACTCTTGAAGTTGAGAATACAATAAATTTTGATCCTGTTAGATTTCCACTTTAGTACAAATGAGTTGTATATAGTCCCATAATTTTAGTTTAGAATGACGAGCAGAGTTAGGTCTTAGAAAAATCTGGTAAAAAAAAATAAAAATGTATTTTTTTTGGATGGGAGCTATTATTCTACACACCAACCACAAGCTTTTATTTCTGTTCATCAATCATGGAAATTACGTCAAAGTTATTGATAGCAAATTAAGATAGCTAGTAGTATTTATTTATTATAACTATGATCACAACTGGCACTGATATGCCACTGGATGTGGTTATTTATTACTAAATAAACTTTATTTCTTTCATTTTGATTGGTCAGGTTGAACCACAGTTTTACCATAACAGTCATAGCAGGATCACTGGAACTAAATATTACTGATAGAAAATTTACAAACATAAATGACTCATTACAAACCTACTAATTCCGTTTTATCTTCGGAAAGCTTTGCTGCAATATCAGCTGCTATATCTTGAATAGTGTCATCTGCACTCACTGTCAGATCAACGAGTAACCGTGGTTGGAGGTTGTCTTTTTGTTCATGATTATTAACTCTTTTCCCCAGCCTTAATTTCACATTCGATCGGTCCACATGTCTCCGTTTATTTGACAATCGTTCACTGTCATTGTAATCATCATTATTGGTAAAAACCTTCTTAGATATATAGTTATCATCTAATCTATACTTAATAGTATAATCATAAGATTCAACGCCATATCTGCTCTTTTTTGACACATCACAACTGACCATGTCCTCTGTTAATAAGTCCTCCTAAAAAAACAGTAATTATTTGTTATTATATTCTACAGAAGTAACTACTAAAGTAGGTTTTATGGAACCCTTATTCCGGTGGCCATCAAAGTCTGGCAAACTGGTTTTTTTTTTTATTAAATAGAATTTTTTATATTGTTTTTGTTGAGTTTCCATGAAATAAAAGTGCCTTATTAAACTGTATGACAATGTATGATGGCCAAGAAACAAAGTTCCATGAAGTTCATCAAGATAATGTATTCCTATATTTTTTATTGAGGTATATAATATTTCTTGGTGATTGGGAGATTATTATCCAGGTGCGGTCACAGCCAAAGACTAGGGGGAGTGGCTTTTTAAGCAGGAACTTAAAATTTTGGTAAATTGTCTATTTTTAGGTTTGTCAATTTAATGTGTACAATTGGGGGGGATCATGACCCCTAGGATCCCCCTTGGATCGCCACTGTTAATATCTCATTGTAAGGGATGGACACATACTACACTCTGAGGCTCTCAAGGTCTCACTCGAGGTATTGATGTAGTGGTAACCCAAGTGGTCACTTTTAATAGATTCTCTAAGAAATCTCCAAAGACATTTTGTAAATGCATAGGTTACTGAGTGCTAAAATACCCCTTTGATATGCTTGTAGAAGGTTTCACATCACTAACTGCATTACTATCTCAAGAATGCAGGAGCTGTCAGGTAAAAACAGAGCTGTAGTAAAAATTGTGTAAACCTTAATGATTATTATTATTTAATTACATCAGTGCAATGTAGCTGTACAAAAGTACACCTCTGCCTTACCCTTCAGGGAATACAGGCATGATGCTATGTTATTATTTAATTATTAAGATCCTGTATCATATCACTCCAGGCAAAGGCCTCCCTTCTTTCCTTACACTCCATATGTAGTTATGTGACTTTTCCCTTATTGCCATGTATACACAGTTTTTTTTATATAATTTAATCAGCACCTGTAGAGCTTTGCACCAAATGTTGTATTTTTCCTTCTTGTCCGGTTGTGGTTGTGGTCGACGCGGTCTCAATTTTGTGCGTTTAGCGCGGCGTCGGGGCTCGTCGTCGGATTCCGTGCCGGAAGACTCCTGCGCCGACGCTTCGTCACTCTGCTCGTCCTGGATTTGCATGTTTACTAGGGACGGAGGATTGAATGCCTCCGGCCGCGCCAGAGGAATATACGTGCCCTCCTCCACATCCGAATCTTCTAACTGAAACGCAATAAAATCTGTTGCAAGACGCGAACACTTATAAACGACGGACAGATTTGATATCATATTGGTTTAGTTAAGGGTAAATTTAGTGGAGCGACATAATACTTAGAAAATATAGTATTTGTATACAAAAATGCAAAGCCATTAAGTACTCAAAATACCATGTAATTACGAAGAAATGTTCAAAGTAAAAGTTCATTCTAACCTCCCCGTCTTCCCGTTCATGAGGAACTTCCACGTCCAATTCACCTTCTGTCGTTGACATCATACTCAACACCAGTTTTTGAAGATGTAAAATGAAAGATTACATGTATTAAAACGAAATACCGCAATTCTAGTTTTTAGCAATCTCCACTGACTGCTGTCATTTTTCATAATACAATAGACAAGGTAGAGTTACAGTAGCAAGCTGCTGTCAAAAATCACGAGTTTATAAAGTACGTTTTAAGTAAAATAATAAACGTTAAAAGTTATTTTTTTCTGGATCTATATTGTAACCATCGAAATAATACAATAATGTCTTTGAAATAATATGATTGTACACGACATTCTAAATCTATGATTGTACACATTATAATTTTTTTACCAAACATATACTATCAAATGATTGTAAAAGGGAAATGCCCAGTTTTCATAACCACTTCGGCCTCGAGTGAGAGAATATGAAAATAATAATAATAATATAATAATATAATTTTTTTTTTTTTTTTTTTTATATTTATAAATGTATTTTTTATTATTATTAATTATGTTTATAAATTAAAAAAAAAAGATATGTAATTAAATAAATAATAATAAGTTGTTATGTTTTATATTTATACATATAACTTTTTAAAATATATAACACAGAAATGTAATGTTGATGTTCTTCTATAGTGTTGCTTAATATTGTATGATCTTATTCATCATGGGTTACATCATATCATGCCGATAATACAATTGCAACAATCATTTTAAATTGCATCGCTACCGTTTATTCATGTATACACAAAATATATTTTATAACTGTTAAGGCGGCTTGTAAAATTGTTTGGATAGAGGAATATCAAAATATAAAAAGGAAAATATTTCTTTTTTTTTTAATAAAACTGATTTGTTGTGTACTTTATGGTCAAAAATAGGCATCCTTTTATTGATTTAAAATTAAATGCTTTAAGTTTATACATAATACTTAATTATTCATGGCTAAAGTACATGGAAGTAGATATGCCATGTAGTTCAAAAATGTACGCGAACTTAGCGATCCAGTTTTCCCCTTCCATTCGGAACAACTGCTCACGGAGGCCAATAAAAACACAATTACAACTTCTGATGCAATGAACACAGCATTATAATTGGCTACTGACTCCATTATACATAAACGTTAACATTGTCGGCAGCCAATCATGACGAGCGAACGGCTATAAATCACAATTAGGAATTGACATTGTCTGTAAAATTTTTATTGATATTTACCATTAAAGTCAGTATGTTTGATTCCCATTAGTCACTGTTTTCGTTTTGATGGTAACAAGGGATTATAAAATAAGTTTAAGATGTTATAGTTGATAACTTTTTATTAACTTTATAAAATAATGTAGAAAAAATGTTACAACATTTGTAAATATCCAAACTACTTACTACAATACAATCGTTATTATTGAGTTCCTTAGATAAACTTTGGTGTAACTGAGCAGTTAACGAACATGTGGTAACAAAATTAAATCTTATAAAGATTGAGTTCAACAAACTAAATCTTTTGATATAAAAAAAACCAAATAGTCTGCTTTAAACAAAAAAAGAAAATACAATTATCTTTATAGTCTAATGACTTACTGCCCTGTGAAGTGAAGATATTTACACTTGGCGCTTTGATATTTTTGGTGATGCGTTTTTGGTTAAAAAATGTATTTAATTGGTTATTATTTATGTTTACTAATAAATATCGTAATATATTGTATCGGTTAATAAATATATCAACACTTAAAAACAAAAATATCATTAAATTTAAAGATCATGTAACAATCCTTACATCAGATTATATTATCGATCATCTGCTATAGTACGTCTGTAGGGTCGCATCACTAACTGTTCACTGTATACAGCGGCCGTACCCTGCGACGCGACGCGTAGGTTTATGGAGAGTCGGTACATATTCTATTCACTCCGTTTATATTCATCGATTGCTAGATTCAAGCGGTAGATAAGAAGCAATGCATTTTGTACAAAAATAATAATGTCGTGTTGCGCCATCACATCAAATGTAACAAAACAACAAAATAAATTATTTTTAAATTATTGTTTTTTAAAGGCAAATATAACATAATTCTTGTACTTACTTATGGTGTGGACGATGGGTATAGAAGATAATATTGACAGATTAGCGGAACCTTGCGAGGGTTTGAAATACCTAAGTTCTTTATCTGAGGAAATTCATATTTTGAAAGATTTAGGATCGTTTGACATTGTCACCAGAGAATAATACGATATTGTTTATTTACTTTATTTACACATATTTAGAGAAATTTCATAAACATAAATTGGAATTAGAGAAATTTGAACTACAATGTATGATTTAATATTGAATCATGTTTTTTTTTTTAATATTAAGCATGATCAAATTTGTTATCACTTACATAAACATTGCAGGGCATTTTCTGAGAGAGTCAGCAAATTGCATTACATACCACAGGACTTCAATGAACAGATAGACATCAGAAGAGCTCGATTACCTTCGAGAACGCTATCAACTCAAGGACTGTATGATCCTTTGGATCATAGGGAACCTCTAAAACCAATTAAGTATGTGCTTTTTTGGGCTCATAGTCCGGATTGACCCTTATAAATTTCCTCAGCGCTGCGAAACTTTGCGGTGTGATTTGCGTTACGATATCTTCTTACAGAGCAATACGGTTCATATGATCTATGACATTAATTTGCATAGCATTTCATTAAAAATAAAAAAATACCCAACACCCATAACCGACTAATCGTCAGCTACGGCATACGTATGCGCTTTGCGACTAGGTATCGCGAAGCATTGCAAGTAGCAGTGATAAGATACGATCTTTTTATTCATGTAGATTATATACAGGTTGTTAAGAGTAGTCAGAACCTATTTTAGTGAGGCAGACTCTAGTTGCCACCATGTGAATTCACGTTCCGTCGCTTTGTCGAATCATTTGTCAAGCGTGGTAATGTTCCCAGCCTTTCAGATTTACGTATGACTATTTGCAGGGTCTGGATGGCGTACTTAAATCTCCTGCGGGCGTTGTTTGGCCCCGGCATGCTAATCATACCTTTCGCAATAAGTCTCGTTGGCTATATCCTGGGACCAATCCTGACTTTTTTCACTGGATGTATTCTTGTTCACACAAACTTAATGCTGGTATGCTAGTTTATTAAATTAATTAGTTTGGTAAAAAGCTTATCCTCTATTACATGAGACTTAATAAATACATTGGTGAAATGTGGGTGTACGACAGTTCATATCTTCCTTACCGTTCAGGAAACAGACGCGATGCTATGTAGGTAAGCGATCATTTTGAGTGTTGGGTCGTTATGTTGATCGTCCGATATTGTCTCTGTACTCAAAATGATGTTTTTAAGGCACAAAAGAGATGCGTGTGATCAATTTGTGGGCTTAACTTAACAGAAAGCTGTAAAGAATATTTAAAAATAAACTAAAGCTATTAACCCTACTGTGCAATTATATTTACGAAACTATACATTTTGTCAAGTCAAATACAAATAAATTTGAGAAATATAAAAGCAGAAGACATAATAACAAAATTTGTTATCCAAGTAATAAAATTACTTTATTTAATAAATGTCATATTTTGCATGGCACCTCGTGTATACAATCATTTACCCAAACATATCCTAGAAATATCATAACCCGATTTATTCAGAAAGAAATTTAAACATCTTTTGATAGGAAAAGCTTATACTTAATAGTGTATCTGAATATCTAGCTGATAAGTTAAAACGTTTTTAATATCTATGTATAACTAGTAACATTAATTTATTGATTTAAAATTTTCACAATTCTAAAAATTTATTATCACTGATTTTGTATTTTGGTAAAAATGTTGACATCGATGCCAATTCCCATATTGTTAACATTTAATTTAAGTAACATTTATCTCAATGTAATTATTATATTTATATAGCTGTAATATAATTATTTTGATTTGCATGCCAAATGGTTTAATATGGTGACACCCAACTGTTTCCTGAACATCTATTTTTATACAAATATTTGGAAATAAACGATTTTGAATTTGAAAAGAGTGTAGGTTGTTGTTTGACTAAAAAAAATATTGATTTTAACCCCTCAGTGAGGATATAATTTGCTTTCAAAATGGTTATCAAGAGCGAAAAGAATTGAAGAGCGAAAAAGCTTCTTTGATGAAAACATCAGTATTATGTGTTATTTTTTGCCATATTCAGACCCACACTCGAAGACTGAAGAATAGCAATAAACAAATGTCGTGAACATTTTAGACCTTTATTTCTAAATCAATTCGATCCCCTTTGTAATCATGCTATGCAATTTTAAAGTTTTGACTTCTCTGTTCTGCTTACGTTTTTAGTTACGTTGCTTGAATGAGGTCGGTCGCCAACTAAGAATACCTTACGTATCGTATCGATATGGATTTCGCATAGCGGTACTCCATGGCCCGACTTTCATCCATGGTATAGGAAACCGCGGTCCGTAAGTATTGTTATTGAAATTCAAGAAAATACAAAAATAAATATCCGGTACGTATATGAATAAAATATTAAATGTAATCAACACCTACCTACCTAAGTTATATATATATATCGATTGGTCTTAATCGATTTAAGTATGTATCTATGAATAAAATCGAATCGAAATTACTACGACGAATACAATTTTATCCTAATGCAATTAAAGAGTCGTATAATTTATTAATTGAGTATATAAAAGTAGATACGCGTCCAGGATTGCATTGTACACAAGGAACGGTACTCGTCCATATTGTGTTCTCTTCTTGAATATGTCATGCCCCTGTTTTTTCTACCCTAGAAGACTTCTGCCAACAAACAAGCAACCATGACAAGTTCTTCTCTTTATCGTTTTCCATTTAATCTCACAGGCACAGTTTTTGCTCGTTCGCTCACTACGAAAATCCGAATGCTATTTGTCTTTCATAAATCCGTATGATATGATCCGTTTGATGCGTACGATGCGTTAAGTGAACGCAAGTGTCCCTTGAGTGGGTCCTAGGTTCCCGTAAAGTTTTATTGAGTTTTTTTGTCAGAAAATAACATAAAATTAATAATCAATGAATTCGCGAATCGTAGTAACTCATTCTTTTGAAACAACTTTTTCGGAATATAGCTTGAATTGGATGTATTTTAAATAAAAACACCCGATGGTATATAGATTTTGAAAGAAGTGTACATTTCCAGTTTGCAAGAAAAGGGGGCAAATAAATATACATGAAATAAATTAAAACTTCAATATAATTTTGCACGCAAATCGTACCTACTTCATTCTTCATTATTGTGCACTCAATAATTGAATATCGAATAAGGCTATTTGTGTGTTTTTCTTATTACGAGTCTATTCCATAAAAGTTGTTTCAATTTCGGTCATTTACAGATTATTACATTTTTTTTGCAGACCAATCGTAGCCACATTTATGGTTTTGAGTCAACTTGGGATATGCATAGTTTATATTACAATGACATCGGACTTTTTGCGAGATGTCAGTT
The DNA here is from genome assembly GCA_947562105.1 of Shargacucullia verbasci. Lineage (NCBI taxonomy): Eukaryota > Metazoa > Arthropoda > Insecta > Lepidoptera > Noctuidae > Shargacucullia > Shargacucullia verbasci. Next base: position 9,374,174 of record OX387297.1, on the reverse strand, counting down.
TATTATTTATTTTGTATACTTAATTTTATTTCTATAGCATATGAGCGTGTAATTTATTAAATCATGTCATGAAAATCTTGCAATACTCGAGCCGGCCCAAGTCGAGTTCTACTCGGAAAAATGGGTAGGTTCTTCCGTCGGGTCAGCAAGCTATCACTCAGGAATCGCTCATGTCTTGGTGGAAAGATTAGCTTATCAGCAATATTGGTATCGAGGTTGACTGCCCAGGTTTCGCCAAATGATGTCATGTTTCGTCATTCGTCAGTAGGTTCTGTACATCGAGATTTCGAGTAATAGCAGGATGGATTGTGTGTAATGTGACCGGGTGTACAAGAAGGTGAACTCTGAGAGGACGTCTGATAGAGATGGATGGAAGAAAGACATTGCCCCGACCCCAAATAATATGGGAAAAGGACAGGAGAATGATGATGATTTCGAGTAATAGCAGAGACGGTGGGTCAAAGTTTTCGGTATGTTTCACATGAAATAACCTACGAATAAATTTTTCTCATGAGCATGACCAAAGGTACAAATCAACAATGATAGAAGGACCCGTAAGTAAAGTAAGACAATCAACTGTTACCCGCGCCTTTATTTTATTTAAGCGTCCGAAGCTACCATAGTTGTAGGTTATAGCCCACTAAATGATCGATTAATATCGATGCAACGTTGATAGTGAGGGTCTGGTCTTCTCTTTTGGTCGGTTGCTTAGGTCGACATTCGTGCAGCCCGTCATCTATAGATAACTCAGTTCGGTTCCAGTTTAAATAATGATGAAAAATCTTTTCTTTTCTTCTAGCTTTCGGATTGGCCAACAAACACACAGGCCCTCTTAGCGATGATAGTGCCATATGTAATTTTGGATTTTTGCATGAAATCTTTAAAGGTTGCAAACTTTATTTATACTATCGGTGATATATTTTTTTAATATTACTGGCACGTGGTTTCCATTGCAATATAAAACTGATTTACTTAAATTTACTTTTTTTTTTATTTCAGCTACTGTCTTACATATAATAGGACTGTTTTTAATTCTCTACCTTATATTCGGATTACCCATTGATAATGCTCAGCCTGAGCCTGCAACTAAGGACGCACTCCTTATATTTTATGGTTTTGGAATATTTTTATTTAATCTGAGTGCAGGCGGTATAGTAAGTATGCTGTAAGGTTAAGCAACACTTTCTGTTGTCAGTTCTTGGATGGGTGGCCATTTTTCACACACCGAGACCCCTCCGTGTCTCAGAAAGTATGTAACCAGTTGGTGACGGGTGTTATACACATACCGCCGATGACATTAATTACGTATATTCCAATTAGTTTTATTAGTCCAATTAATCTGACAACCAGACTTACCTTAGAATAACTGTGTCTCCCAATAATTCAGTGACGGAGGTCAGATGGCATTCACTCCATGCAAAATACTGATATTCAGCTGCAGCCGGTTAGACTGGTTGCCGACCCCAATGTAGTTGGGAAAAGGTCAGGCAAATGAATTTCAATTTAGTTCTGAGTTCCAATTTGTATTCTTCTAGATTTTATCATGCGACAAATCTTTAAAAGAGGCAAGACGGATGTCGACTCGGTTCGGCGTTATTAGAGTTGGGATGATGTTGCCTACAGTGGCATCTATGATATTCGGTGCCTTCGGATACTGGGCATTCGGAACCATGGAAGATAATATCCTAAGAGTTTTGCCGCTTACTGAAGTGTAATTACCGTTATAATTTGGAAAGGGGGGGCAATTCTCTCGCGAGTTTGAAGATATATCTAATTAAATGTAATATAAACAGAATTTTCAAATAGGTAGGCGACTGATATCCAAGGTGGTTTTTGGACATGAGTGTAAATTTTTTTTGACAACTCTATTTAACACACCAAACGCGTGCGGTGCTCCGATTGGTGGAGAGCACGAAAGGGATCAATCAGAGCGCCGATCTCTAATCGGTCGAGAATCCCCCCCCCCAATATTTAAAATATCATAATTTTAAAAAGATGTGAAGTAGCTAGCTACATTTGAATGCTTGCCTTTCATGACAGCTCCTAGGCAAGTTGTAATTTTCGATCGAAAGAGAATAAGAACGTTAGAAAACTATGACATTTACGAATTTCGTGTGCAGTTCTGAGGCCCTAGTGTAAGTTTCTTTGGTCCGTTTCGTGCTCTCCACCAATTGGAGCGCCGGCGCCGAACGCGTTCGATGTAGTAAATCGAATTTCTCAAAAGAAACTTACACTAGGGCTTCTGTTTATCTATCGGTGTCAGGAATTAGTATGTTAGATGAGGGCTCTAGTATGAAATTTCCTCGATCTCAGTCATAGTTAATGTGATCCCCTTATCAAACGGCCTTGAGTATTTCACTAATGTCTATGCACGACCCTTCAGCCTAAAATTCACACAGATTTACATTTAAATTCCAGAAAAAATTGAAAAATTAGGTTTTTCAGTTACTGATGGTGGAATATATTAGGTATTTATTGAGTCGTAAGAAAATCTTATGATAAAAATCAGAAATGAATGTGTATCACAATTTTTTTTGAAATAGAACCATGTTTCCATTCTGTTATATGGGTCCTTAATTGTTGGTTATTTTCTCCATTAGAAAAATAAATCAGACGTACAATTTAACGTACAAGTTTTGACCTAAGACTGTATTTTTATTTATTTTTAATCTATAATCAACAAAGATATAGGATACTTGATTAATACTACATACTACATAAAAGTAGTCTCGCGCTGAGTTGTGCTCAAGAATGCGCTTTAAAGTAAGCCAAAAACGTAATAAAAAAAATGTGCGCGCGTTTACGATAGGAATTCACCCAAATGCGCGCGCGCAAATTTTTCATAACTTTTGGGTAAACGGTGAGATCGAGGAAACCTCGTAGGCTCGTACTAAATCCCCCGAAGGTGCCTGTCGTAAACATGATAACTTTATCTATTTATTCCAGAACATCGATTATAGTTCTCAGCCTCTACTTTGTATCAGTGGCATTATCGTTCCCCCTCCAATGCGAACCGGCTATAGCGGTCATCATAGAAGTAATCAAGTACCACGATCCTTTATCCGTTCCAGAGGAAAAGACACTCAAATTGGTAGCAGCAATCGGTCGCCCTCTATTCGTCTTGTTAGCATGTAAGTATTTCAGCCGAATGCGGAGTTTTCTGACAGCTTAAATTTTATTTTGGTTTTGTCGTTCCTGACCCTAATGGAATGCGGTGTTCCTAACGAATTGTTAATTTTTTCAGGATCGTGATTTAATAGGATTTGTTTTTATTTGTGTAGTAACACATACACTTTTATGACCGCTCACGAATGGTGACAAATCACGACTAATTTGAATGATAAATCGTCACAATATGTATTTTAGTCATGTGAAAAAAAAAGTTGTTGTCGATTCGTTTTTCGGTGTGTGTAGGGGGAGTTGAAATTGAAATTCTGCTTCTTTCGTGAGTCGCCTGTAGCCTGGTGTTCGAACCAGAGGCGTGCCAAGGAGTAGAATCACCTATCCATGTTGGACTTGGCCTACATTGAGCTGCATACGAGCTTATACATAATATAACGTTCCAGTAGAATACCGTTATCTAGGAGCACCATTTGTGTATAATATTCTCCAGAACTATAACTTTAACGGAATGCCTTTCTTATTTTCAGTTTTGATATCCTACTTGGTGCCGTACCAAGGACCCTTCGTAGCGTTTGTGGGAAGTGTGTGCACAACTATGCTATCACTGGTCTTCCCGGCGTTAATGAACCTTTCCTTGAGGTACCCCAACTTTAAGTCGCCAATTGATATCATTGCCATCAAGGACGTTTTGATTATAATGCTTGGACTCGGAATTTGGTGCTTTGGTGCTTATTTCTGCACATACGTAATTTATATACGTATTCTGTCATCCCACTCTCCAAACAATTTTGCATATATTTAATAACTTTTGTTTGTTATTTTTATACATTACTATATATTTTAAAAGATACATCGTGTTTTGTTTATTATTTTACGTTGTTTCATTTACTAATCTCAATAATTTGGTTCTTAATATGCTGCTGTTAAAGTTTAAATAAAATTGATATTACATCTAGAAACAGTTCTATCGTGATTACCCCTTACAAGGGGAGTATTTACATTAACAAGCAATAAACATGGGCCTAGAATTGAACCCTGCAGTACCTCGATCGTGACCAAGAACACTGAAAATCTATTTTCGCTGTCATCAACTTTCAGAATCCTATACGAATAATCGAGTTAAAATAAAAAAATATTGAAGATTTTTTATTTTTTTCACATTTGAAAATGTAGCCATTCTGCGTGGAATAAAGAAACTCACATACATACATACAAGTACCCTGAAAACGCAAAACCATATAAAATTATATAAATAATTCGAAGTATTTGAAAACTATTAAATATATATATATATATATATATATATATATATATATATATATATATATATATATATATATATATAATTCGAAGTATTTGAAAACTATTAAATATATATATATATATATATATATTTAATAGTTTTCAAATACTTCGAATTATTTATATAATTTTATATGGTTTTGCGTTTTCAGGGTACTTGTATGTATGTATGTGAGTTTCTTTATTCCACGCAGAATGGCTACATTTTCAAATGTGAAAAAAATAAAAAATCTTCAATATTTTTTTATTTTAACTCGATTATTCGTATAGGATTCTGAAAGTTGATGACAGCGAAAATAGATATATATATATATATATATATATATATATATATATATATATTTAATAGTCTTCAAATAATTCGAAACAAAACACACGTCACTGACGTCATGCAAGAAATGAAAGAGATAGTCAATAGAGAAAAAAGAAAGCAAATTTGACACTTGACATTATACTTATTTCATACCACTCAATTATGAGCCAAAATATATTTGCATAGGCATAGGATTTCTTCTTGCTTGTAAATTCACTACACAAACTTTTAGTTTGCTACGAAATACTAGACAAGGCATGTGCTCAGTTATAATTGGAACACTGGGTGCTTACAACAATCAGAAAACTTTTGTTGCATAGATGATTATGGCCACTTTGTATGTGTAGGACTATATAGTAACCTGAATTGCTTAGCTACTTTTGATGCCGACTGTACCTAATCGTCGGAAGTGTAATTGAGTTTCATTCAATAAATGGGAATAAATAACATACCGAGAGTTTTAAGCCTGGCTTTGTAGGATTCTAAAGATTCAGCATGTTTGAAAAGGCCGTCGTATTACCAATAACAACGATTGCATTGCCTATGGCCTGAATCACATTTATCTTCAACTAGCATTTTAAAATGGCTATTTAGTATGAAGATGTGAAAGGAGAATTGATGCGTAGCTACGCATCTTCATACAAAATAGCCATTTTCAATAGATAAAATGCGAATTGATGTTGATAAATGTGATTCAGACCTATACGGTTTTCCAATTTTCTCTTTCAGAAGAAAGAAAAAATTGGAATCATGAATGACTCCGAGGTTACGTACGTTTGAGCATGATATGATCTCTGGGGTTTAAGCCCTATAAGAATTAATCTGATGGAATGGAATTTGACTTAGTATTAAAAGTAACTACTGAACACTTGCAAGGATTCAGGTCATGTTTGTTCTCAGGACAGTAAGCGTAATGTGCAAAGAATAGCAATTGTGAGCAATTAAAGCATTTCTTAAAGTCGTTTACAAATATAAAAAATAACACAAGACGAAGGAGTGACCCTTGGAGTACACCTATCTAAATTTTTTTTAACTCTGAGGGTTTCGAATCATTAAAATACTTATTATCGCATTAGAGTCACACGAAGACATAATTCTGAGTATATGTATACTGAAATTTGACCTTAGTGGTAGCACTAACTTGTATTGTATTTGAAAGGCCTATTCATATATTAACTACTAGCTGTGCCCGCGACTTCGTTCGCGTGGATGTCGGAACTTAACAATGTATTTTTTTCTAAAATAAAAGTAGCCTAAATTACTCCTTATTACATCAGCTACCTGCCAATAAAAGTCCCGTCAAAATCGGTCCAGCCATTTCAGAGATTAGCCTATACAAACAGACAGACAGACAGACAGACAAAAATTATAAAAATGTTATTTTGGTGTATGTACCGTATATATTTCATATGCATGTAGTAAAAAACAGTTATTTCAATATTACAAACAGACACTCCAATTTTATTTATATGTATAGATTAATATTGAAGTATAGGCCCAGGTCCCATACATTGTTTTCCCATTGTCCTATAAACGAATAAGATATCAGTCCATCATTATACACGTTCGCATCTATTACAGTCAATTAATTACGGTATAATACGGTATTCAGTAGAAGAGCGCACTTGAACACGCAGCTGGCGTTTTTCCTGGCCATGACTTCAATACCAAATACATATAATATACCATAGAGATTGGTACATTCTAATAAACCTTCCTTCGCTCTTATATCCAGTCAATCATAGATAATTATATATATAATCTTTAATCTGTGTAGATGATTTTAACGTTTTAATGTCATTGCTTTTAGATATTTGTTTCGTAATTTTTAACGATGTTTTATACAGAATCATAAATATTATTATCTCCACTATAGTGAAAAGAAATATAACAACCTATCAAAATGTATTTATCCTATTTATAATCAAATTACATTTAGCAGTAGGTACTACACATAGGAATTTCTCATAATATGATTTAATACTTGCAGGGCTGCATTTGAGAGGGTCAGCAGAACTGAATTTTTAGCGTTCGATTCTGATACGGTGGTAGACATCACTAGGACTCGATTACCTTCCATGAGACCAGGGAGAACGTTGTATAATCCTAGGGATCATAGGAACCCCAAAGGCCCTATCAAGTTTGTAAAAAATGCCTAGTCTTATAGTCCTCGAAATTATATTTTACAGTTGTATAAGTATTAGCTTAACTTTAAAACTAACTAAGCATGTGTCATCTCCATCGATTGAGTAAATCTTGAGTACCTTTCTGGGTTTAATGTGCAGGCTCTGGATGGGATATTTCAATCTTCTGCGAACGATGTGCAACGCTGGTATGCTGGGCATGCCTCTCGCTATCAGCCAGGCCGGCATCATTCTAGGTCCAGCCCTAAGTTTTCTCACTGGATTGCTCCTTATTCACACACACATTATGTTGGTAAGTATCATTTTTATTTCATTAACCTTAGATATAATAGGCAGTAGGACAGTAATTAGATAATATATTAAATTGTAGTTAGAAAATATATTGTGAGTCAATAAATATTGTTGATATTTAAAAAAAAATATTTTTTTATGTCAATAAATACAATCTAATACTATAATAAAGCATCACGCTTGTATTCCCCGAAAGGATAGGCAGAGGTGTATCGACTTTTTGTACAACTACATTTTGCCGATGCCGTTATTTAGTTCAATGTAATAGGGAGTTCAGAAAGCTTTCTATACTACTTTTTGACTTTAATATACATATTATATACATTATTAAATATGAATAGAAAACGAATCATACCTCCCCCCTCCTAATCATACTCGTAAGTATTTCACCTGGTGCCGATGCAGTCGCGCACGCACGGGTTGCGTATTTTATGTATTATTATATTTTCATTGTGGTTTTCTTTATGATTTCTTGTAAATTGATTTATGTTAAATTCGTTACACATGAGCCAAACTTATCTGTAACGAATGTAATGATGTTCTCGAATATATCCGTTGTTTAACCAGTAATACTGTATATTTATGTTTTCAGTTAGATAATCTGAACGAGATAAGTCGCCAGTTGCAAATTCCCCACATATCATATCGATATGGGTTTCGCCTGGCTTTACTGCACGGTCCTCCAATCTTTCACGGTATGGGAAAACGCGGTCCGTAAGTACCTACCATGTAAGGTGAAATCATATCCATTATATCTGTCAGCATTGATTCCCATATCACCCTTCAATACCTAGATGAAATGGCTATTCTTCATTGGATTCTCTTTTATACAGGGAATCAGCTTTTACATTTTTATTTATAATGTGTATAATGCGTACCAATACCGTCCAGCTAAATCCGAATCGATGTTAACAAATTAAATTTCACCCTAAGAATGGGTTTAGGCTGACCACGCATCACCGTTTCACTAGCGTGCTCATTATTCGAACGCGTGATGGGCGTGAATGCGGCTAGCGCGCACGTGATGCGAACGCCACATGCGCCGTCTCACAGCGAATGCCGCTGGAGAATCGCAGACTCGCCGCATGAACCTCGGTATGATTAGTATCAAAATAGATTCCGACTATGTATTAAATTAACATTACTTCTAAAACAAATTATAGAAACGAAAAAAAGACTGAACGGCTTTGGAAAGACACATTATTAAAGTATTACAAGAAGTAGGTACCTAAAGTAAATTTGGAATTGTGTTACTCCCATTTACATACAGCAGGCAGCCCAAGCGTACAAAACAAAAAAAGGCGCTGGCGCCGTTGGCGTAGTTCTTGGGACTGGATACTGCACGCCGCCGCGCCAGCTGGCGCGTAGAACGCGTACGCTGCGTTCATGTCGCGCATGTGAAGCATGTGCCTTCACGCCCATCACACGTTCAAAGAACGCGCACGCTCGCGAATCTCTAGTGTGCGGCCATACTCCTTTACTTGAAGAATGTATGGGATTATGCTGCCTAAACACGATAGGCATATCGTATGGCAACTTAATTTTTATTTTTTTGTAGGACAATCATTGCTACCTTTATGATGTTAAGTCAACTTTGTATATGCACGGTGTTCGTCATATTCACAACAGACAGTTTGCGAGATGTAAGTATTAGTGTAGTACAGGCCTGTAAACACAACAAACCTTTTCTCGTATACGGGACATGAACTCTAATCAGATCATTAAAGTTTGTATGAATGATGAACAAAAGGTGCAAATGAACAAGAGCCACAGTAGCACGGTTTCTACGGAGCCCAACTTACGTGTCGCGAAGTTGAACACTCCGGTGTACATCTCTCGCCTAAACTTCGCCACTAAGGTAAAGGGCATCGTGGAATACATGCGCCAAAGATCCATTGCACGTGAACGTCAATATTAGGGCGTTCGCGTTCGTTGTGAGAGTACCAACATATTTCCTGCATCACGAACAAGTGCAAAACGATTCAACGGTGATATAGTGCTTAAATTAAGTTATTAGTATAGTAAAGAAGCCTGTTTTTTTTATATCACTAATTTGGCTAACAAGCATACGGCCTGTTACCGTAACCTAAAGACGCTTGCAAGATCAGGAGCATCATTCGCGCGTTGCTGATCCTGTAAAAATCTGTGAAAGCATCATTTCAAAGATAATAAGATTATTACTAGGTTAGTATATTCCGCTGGTCCGAGGCTCTATTGTATAAGTTTCTTTTGACAAACTCATTTAATGCATCGAACGCGTGGGTTCTGTTCTGATATGGGTTGGCAGACTACACGCACCGTCGAGAACTTTGTGAGGACCCCAGGTTTCTGAACGATATTTTCCTTCATTGTTAATGCGTGTTATCTGATAATCAAAAATTATGAGGTGTGGGCTGGGTTTGTAATCAGACTCACGTTCATGGAAATTGAAAGGCAAGCGTTCAACCGCTAAGTTATCTCTATTTGTCTGTGTAACACAAAATATTTTTTTCTAGTTAATGGACTGGGACTCCAATGTACCGGCTATTATATCACTGTTATTTCCGTATTTACTTCTGGAATTCTTCATGAAAACTTTATCGATTATCAGCTATATTTCTTTGATCGGTGATGTTACTTTTTATTTTTATTTATGTTTCGTTAACGAGATTATGTCAATACTCACTTCTGCCACATGGATAGAAACCAGTATATAAAGAATTAGGTAGGTACTTAGGATATATAATGTTTCGTAAGGAAATATTCGAAAGACGTATTAGTTAGTAATCCAGACAAAATTCGTGTAGAGTACGGCGTTTCGAGCAGACGTTTCCGTAAAGGTAAGGTTACGGAGGCCGTAGTTGGACTTTAAAACAGAGGTCCTAGTGTAAGTTCTTTTATTTAACAACGTATTTTATAATTTACCGCTAAGGGCAATCGGCCGACCGACCAGAGTTAGTGGCGCCTGTTAGGAGAGTCCAAGTCCAACAATGGATGAATGTGGGCTGACGATGGTGATGAGGACTATAAAATAATAGGTAGCAGGGAAGATTCGCAGATTGTGTTAACATACGTATAATTTGTTCCAGGTAATTTTGTAAATTTGGTTGGACTGATTCTAATTATCATCATCATGTTCACCTATCCTTCAGGGGACCTCATTGGTGCCAATACAGAGCCAATGGCTCTGCTATTTGCTTTTGGCTCACTTTTATTCAATCTAAGCGCAGTCGGGGTGGTAAGACTTCCATCAAAATATTATTTCCTCGGTCCGCTTCAGTTTCTAAAGTACCTACGCACCTTAATAAGCTTATAGTGAAAGGCCGATCAAATCTGTCCAATTGTTCTTATGTTTTAAGAAGTGTTCAAGATTTCAGACAGACAGTATACATACATAACAAATAACGCTACGTCTTTTTCCCGAGAGTTTCCAACTCTTCCACCAATGATTTTTTAATTTATCCTTTATTTGAGTGTTTCCTTTATTTGTTTGACCTACTTCAGTCTTTCTAAATAGTCTTTCACTACTTGATTCTTTTTCGTTTTGGTTTTAACTGTTAACTATTGTTAACCACACCGTGTTTCAGCTATTATCGGGGAAATGCATTCGAACGAATAATATAAATCTCTGTTATACCTTTCTCTTTTTTTGTTATACGTGAGATTAAGGATTTCACCAAAGATACAAAACTTCAATGTTTCGTTGCAGATCTTGTCAGTCGACAAAGCGTTGAAGGACGCGAAAAAAATGACGTCTACATTCGGAGTGGTCAACGTTGGTATATTTACATCCACTGTGATCTCTACTGCATTCGGCACTTTAGGTTATTGGGCGTTCGGCACAATAGAAGAAACCGTTCTAAGAGCTTTGCCGTACGCTGAATTGTAAGTACATAATTACAAAAGTTAGCATAAAACAATTTATCAATCCAACAGTTCCCATAGCCCAGTGCGTGTAAAAAAATATAATAGATATACCTATAAACCTGCAAGATTTTAACCAATGCGGCAATTTTGATGAACATAAGAGAAATGTGTGAAATGGTTTAGTTTCAGTTTCTTTAAAAAACGTTGTTCCACGCACCCCAGACTCGGATCAAATATGTAGGTCATACAAATATTTGTTGAGTCCGAGGACTGAACCCGCGAGACGTAGCGCAGCCTTTTAGCCACTGTGCCAATTGTGTCGGTAATTTTTTCTCACATTTCAGTTTCCTCTCATGCCGCTTGCTCTATGTGTCTGCGTGGCCTAATACTTATTACGAATCTAAGAGATGACAACCATGATTTGTGTACCTATTATAAACATGTTTTCTTTTTCAACATGTATTCAGGCTAATCTTACTAAATAACTTAATTTTTGTAGGTTAACGATGATCTCTTTCGCCTTTTATCTGGTAGCTGTGGCGTTTGCCTACCCGATTCAGTGTTACCCTGCTATAGCTGTTTTATGTGAGGTTATCAAAAACCAGGACCAGGCAAATCCTCCTTCAGCAGAGAAACTAAAGCTAATTGAAAGCTTTGCCCGGCCTATATTCGTCGTGCTTAGTTGTTAGTATAAAACATTATAACATTGTTACCACAACTTTGAGTATTTGGGGGTTAATGAGATGGACTCATCTGCGAAGTAGCCATAAGTCACGAATACAGAACCTCTGTCCAGTTTCGATAAAACACTTTCCTCTGTCTTCCATATTCAGTTCATCATTTCGTCCGTGTTGGCGTAAATTGATTGAACTATTAATTATTGTCTACCCTTAATTGGAAGACGTATTTTAGGTGGAAAAGGTTTAAGCGACCGTTTTTGATATCTACCTCAATGCGTTTCAATTTCAAATAGCAAAACAAACCGTCGCACTGCGCTATTTTCAAAACACGTCACTTCAACGATTACCTTCGATCTAAAATTGGTGTATTTAATATAATAATTCACCACAACCGTCTTTTATAACTACATATGTACTGTTAACTAGTATAAGGGTCAGTTAAGTTCATCTTATATTGCTGTCTGCACCTATACTTTCATATAATATTTATACATTTCAGTTATGATTTGCTACTTTGTGCCGTTCCAAGCGCCCTTCGTAGCATTTTCGGGTAACATGTGTACATCCTTGCTCTCGCTATTCTTCCCGGCGCTAATGGATATTTGCCTTCGGTATCCTGATCATTTAGGCCGCTTGAAAATATTCGTCTTCAAGAATCTCATCATCATGGCCATTGGACTTGTGGCTTTTTTCTTTGGAGTCTATTTGTGCTCTCACATGCTTTATATGCGTATTCTGGCTAAAGCTTCTAATACCAATCATGGATATTTATGATACTTTTTGTGTATTTTATCTATACCTTATTGAAATACAAAATTGATGAAATTATTTTCATTGTTTTTATTATAAACTAGTAGAACCCGCCAGACGTTGTCCAGCCAGTGTAAGCATTAATTTTTATATTAGGAATGGCGCCACCTACTGCATTTTAATCTACTATAACTATAACCTTCGCGCAAGTGCAAGTATTAAGTTGACACATATGAATGTTATGGCAGCGCTTAAAATACGAACAAACAAACATAGATTTTTTTTATTAAAGGCAACCAGGCCCGTTGCTGCCGCAGAAGGAGTCAACCAGATCGGGCAAGATCTCTCTCTGCCAGCCATAGTATCGGCTATGCTGGCAGAATCGGAAAACTATCGGTTTGGTCAACCGCCACAATCCCCGATTGTACATACCATAGAGGTTTATATATTCTAAAAACCTTCTTCGTTCTTATGTCTAGTCAATCATAGATATATCTCAATCTTTAATCCGTGTGGATTATTAGTAACTTAAATGTCATTCAGTTGTATTAGGAGCTTTAGATATTTGTTTTTACTATATAACGTTGTTTTAAAGTGAATCATAAATATTATTCTCTCCACTATAGTGTACCACTATATCAGCCTATCAAAATGTATTTTACCCTTACATAAGCAAATTACATTTAGCAGTAAGTACTATACATCGCATTTCCCATAATTTATTATAATACTTGCAGGGCTGCATTTGAGTATGTCAGCAAAACGGAAATTAAAGCATACGATTCTGAGTCGGTGGTAGACATCTCTAAAACTCGATTACCTGCCGTAAGACCACAGATAACGTCGTATGATCCTAGGGATCATAGGAGCCCCACACGCCCTATCAAGTTTGTAATCTCATATTGCCTAACCTTCCACTCTAACTTCAAGAGACAGGACCGAAAAAGTTTACCGATCTTTTACCCCAAAGAGTCTTTGTGGTAAAAACTCGGTTTTTTTTCCTCAAAATAATCCCTTTTTTATATGATGTGTAAAGCCATGAAAAGGTGATTTTTTTTTTAAATAATATAAACCGTGAGTAATTTATTTTTGAAGAAAAGATTTCAACAATATTCTCTGAAGAGTCATGTTTTCTTTTTTATTACGTGTACAGAAACTTGACATATTACTCCAATATACAGTATGTGGCAGGCTCTGGATGGCATATTTCAATCTTCTGCGAACAATGTGCGGCGCTGGTATGCTGGGCATGCCTCTCGCTATCAGCCAGGCCGGCATCATTCTAGGTCCAGCCCTAAGTTTTCTCACTGGATTGCTCCTTATTCACACACACAGGATGTTGGTAAGTATCATTTTAATTTCATTAAATTTTCTTGTTTTTTTTTTTAAAGAAAGAAAGAAGAAAGAAAGCAAGTCTGTTTATTTCCGCGATGTTTATGTTTATTTTTGTTTTATTCGTTACACATGAGCTTGTATTATAATGTTCTTGAACATAATATCCGTCGTTTAACCAGTCAAACTGTATATTTATGTTTTCAGTTAGATAATCTGAATGAGATAAGTCGCCAGTTGCAAATTCCCCACATATCATATCGATATGGGTTTCGCCTAGCTTTACTTCACGGTCCTCCAATCTTTCACGGGATGGGACAACGCGGTCCGTGAGTACCTACCATGGATTTGATACTAGAAAATTATTTTTGGTTGTTGCCAATGATATTAAAATATTTTTTTATTAAAATAAGATTTCATTGTCATTGGTGTTTTGCAAACACGCCAGACGAACATGTTTTGATAAAAATTTGGCGCAGCGGAGCCATTTAAAGGTGAAATTTTATCAAACATATCTGTCAGCATCGATTCCCGGTCCACCTTTCAATAGATGTAATTACTATTTTGCATGAATTCTCTATTCCGCATGAATTCAGCTTTTGCATTTGTATTTAAAATATTTATGTGTACCAATACCGTTCAGCTGAATGCGAATCGATATTAAGAAATTTGATTTCACCCTAAGAATGGGTTTAGACTGACCGCACTAGCGTTTCGTTAGCGTGCTCGTCTCAAGGCGAATTCTGATCGCCGCATGAACCTCAGTATGGTTAGTATCAAAATGGATTCCGACGACAACAATTACCTTCTAAAAAAAATTATATAACCACTAAAATGTCGATGGTTGATTTCATTTCATGTTCTTGTCCACAATAAATATACTATTATATTCTAAGTAAACCTTTCAAAATAAGCGCTTAAAAAACTGGTAGTTAAAATTTTGTGGTATTTTCGCGAAAAAAGGACGCACAATTTGGTTACTGGCCGTCAGATTTTTCTTACAAAATCAAGGGGCGGGTAGATACGTCTTAGTTATTATACGGAAAAAATGCTGAACCGGTTTTTGAAGACACATTATTAAAGTACTTACTAGTAGTAAAGGTAATTTGGGATCGTGTGTGACTCCCATTTTGTGCGTTAGCTTTATGTACTTTCCGCTTTGCGTCTGATCTACTTCAAGCTGGCGGCGGCACGGCGCGCGGCGCTGCGACGGCTGCGGCGCTCAACGTCAAGCGATCGGGTTTGTAGAACGAAAATAAATTCCATTAAAATAAAACATAGCATGCACGCATATTCGTAGGCAGGCGATTCCGTAGGCTTGGTTCGTGTAACGCGCACGCTGGGTTCATGTGAACTGTGTTTTCAGGTTCATCATACGTTGAAAAAACGCGCATGCTCGCGAGTATCTCGTGTGAGGTCATACGATTACTTAAAGAACTACATTCTTTAAGTAAGCGTGCGACCTCCAAAAGGGCTTAGTCCAAAACACTACAGGCACATCTGAAGTTGTTTTTTTTTTTGTAGGACAATCATTGCTACCTTTATGATGATAAGTCAACTTTGTATATGCACGGTGTTCGTCACATTCACATCAGACAGTTTGCGAGATGTAAGTATTGTTGTAGTACATGGCTGTAAACACGACAAACGTTTTCTCGTATACGGGACATGAACTCAGATCATTGAAGTTTGTATGAATGATAAACAATGCTCGTTTCGTGAAGGTGCAAATGAGGAATCACCGTCAGAGAATCAACAAGACCCGCTGCGGCACGGTTTTGCACCTATTTAACCATACGTATCGCGAAGCCGAACATTACGGTGTACATCTTTTGCCTACACTACGCCACTAAGGCGGAGGCCATCGTGGAATACGCGCGCCAAAGATCCAATACACGACAACGTTAACTTTAGGGTGTTCGTCGTGAGAGTACCAACATATTTTCTGCACCGAGTCGTGGAGAAGTCACTTTTGGTTGCAGGGCGTGATATTCCGTCGCTTCCTCACGGAAGCCACAAGTGCCACACAATCAAACAATGACATATTGCATAAATGAAGTTTTTAGTATAGTAAAGAAGTCTGATATTTGTTTTTTACATCACTTATATGGCTAACAAGCGTACGGCCCGCCCAATACTAAGCGATTACCGTAACCTATGGAGGTTTGCAATACCAAAGGCGTCACTCGCCCGTGGTCGTGGTAGGTATGCGAAGGAACTCGTAAAATAGCCGTCATATCCAACATGAAAATATTATTATTAGGTTAGTCATTAGTAGCACACCCCACTGGTTAGACGTGGGTTGGCGGAATGCATGTACCATCAAGAACTTTATGAGGACCGCCTTAGGTGGGCAGGTTTCTTAACGATGCTTTCTTTCACTGTTAACGCAAACGATAATAGAGTTTGTGTGAGCCGGGTTTGCAATCAGACTCACCTCCATAGAAATTGGAACGCAAACAATCGTACCACAATAACTAGTGTAGCACAAAATAATAACTTTTTCTCTTCTAGATAATGGACTGGGAGACCAGTTTACCGGCTCTTCTATCACTATTATTTCCGTATTTACTTCTGGAATTTTTTATGAAAAGTTTATGGATTGTCAGCTATGTTGCTTTGTTGGGTGATGATAATTTTTATTTTTTTATTTTATTAAATTTATAAAACAATCACTCCTGCCTCATATAACTAAGTTACAGAGCGAAGTCACTCGCCTTTAGATATACTTGTAGATCATCAAACAACGTGCGCCTTAGCGAACGTCGAAAGTATGAAAATCAAACGTAAATCTATAATATACCGCAAAAGGTTTAAATGCATAAGCATTAAATAAATCTATATTAGATATTCAATGCTAGGACGCAAAACCGATCTCTGTGGCGCTTACTAAGAGAGGTCTATATCCAGCAATGGATGAAAGCATATACAGCGGTAGCGGCTACCCCGCTCCCTACCGCTATTCGTAGATTGTATTAACATAGGTGTCATTTATTACAGGTAATTTATTAAATTTGATTGGATTGCTTCTAATTCTCACCCATATATTCATCCATCCTGCAGGGGAAGTCATTAGAGGCACAACAAACCCAGTAGCTCTTCTATTTACCTTTGGCACACTTTTGTTCAATCTAAGTGCCGTCGGAGTGGTAAGATTTACATCAAAATATTTTTTCCTACGTGCGCTATAGTTGCTAAGGTATGCCTATAAACCTTCAGTTAAAGTCCCATCAAATCTGACCACAGACAGAATATATACTTAGAATAACGTTACATCTTTTTCCTGTAGGGGTAAAATTAGAGGACGCCACGTGCTACGATCCTCACATCGGCCTACCCTGAGGCCCTAGTGTAAGTTACTTTTGACAAGCTCGATTTAACACATCGAATGCGTTCGGCACTCCGATTGGTCCGTTTCGTGCTCTCCACCAAACGCACCGCCGCACGCGTTCGATACGTTAAATCGATTTTGTCAAAAGAAACTTACACTAGGGCATCTGTTGCTTCATCTACGTTTATGCACCGCTTCATACAGGCATGCCTATTATGAGTACTGCGTACCTGACCTTTTTGAAGGACATCACTAATAAGCTAATACATTCGCGTTGTAAATTTACATATGTGTATACTACACACGTGTGGATGCGTGTAGTATACACATAAATGCGTGGTTAGATAGGTATTTCCACAGTACGAATATTTAGCTTGTGTATTGCGCGGCGACGGCCACTGCCCGTCATCGCTATGAGTTCACAGCAACTTAAAGCTAACGAGTTGTTAGCGTTTATATGGTCATCTGCAAGTTAAACTTCATGAAAAGATAAGCAGCGGCAAGACGCTGCTATTCCAAACGTTTGGAAAGGTTCACCAGATTACACAGGAGAGACGGAATGGAGTAGAGCATCAGGATATTATCACCTTACGGCGAACGGGTTACTTATGGTGACCAACCCGGACGACGACGTGTCCATTTGCGTGGCGAAGGAGCTGCATAGGCTGCCCCCGTCACATTCGAGCATGTTGCTGTCACCACGCTACTGAAGGATATCACATCTCTGAACACAAGCCTGGCTGAGGTGCAGTCTAAGTCGGTGGTGACGGATAACAACATAAGAGAATTACGTGCCGAAGAAAATTACGTGATCTTGCAACTGTTCCGCTGCAGATGCAAAAGTGACTTGATAATTTCAATTTTAAAATTCTCTGTACTTTTTCTTTTATTTCAGTGTAACTTTCTTTCACTGTTTTGTTTCATTTGTTTGCTCAATTTATTCTTGTTTTGTTTCATTGTTCTGGTTAATCAAGCCATATCTTTCAAGCATGTGGTTAATCAAGCCAGGCTTTTTCTTCTCTCTCAACCTGCCTTAAAAGTGGTTGTTTCAGCTTCTCTTCTCAGTATCTCTTTTTTATAACTGTCTCTTTATGTAGGTACTCTTTTTTATACCTATATATATGTAGGTACATAATATGGGACTCTACCACAGAAATAGGAAAGTTCAATATCTATGCACTCTAGATACAAAACTTTAATAATACGTTGCAGATCTTGTCAGTCGACAAAGCGTTGAAGAACTCGAAAAAAATGACGTCTAGATACGGAGTGATTAACGTTGGTATATTTATACCCACTGTAATCGCTACTATATTCGGCAGTTTAGGTTATTGGGCCTTTGGCGCAATGGAAGAAAACATACTGAGATCTTTGCCGTACGAAGAATTGTAAGTAATTACAAAAAATTGCAGAAATCAATTTATCAGTCCAGCTCCCATAAGACAGTACGTGTGCAAAAATATAACAGGTACCTAATATCAGCAGGATTTTAAATAGTGCGTAAATTTTACGATAAAAGCCTTAAATTTTAATACATAACAATTTACAATTTCAAATTTGCGATTTTCCATAAACTTTCTTTCATACAAATCTTGTCCTGACAAATACAACAAAAAAAGAATTAGCCAAATAGATACAGCCATTCTGAAGTTATGCGCTTAGCAACACATTTGGCGATTCATTATTATTTATATAGATTTTAAAAGTGCTTTAAAATAAAAAGCTTTGTCTTTCAAAAAGACAAACGTTTGGAATGCATTTGTTTTGGTTTCCGCGACCTCTCATTATTATTAATAATAAATTACGCGCATGATTTGTGTAACTATTATAAACACGGAGAATATTTTAACGATAAAAGATCACAATAAATTGCCCCCCATACTTTCTCATTTGTTACATACATAGGTTACATTCTGTTCACATGACAAGACGACACGAATCTACGCGCGATATCTAAACGCGCGCTTAACACTTGTCATGTGGACATAACCGTACTCTAATCACCCTATTTAATTTATCAAAACTGCACTGTATACTATACGGTAAGCCCGTATAGTATAGGTACATATGTCTTACTAAATAACTTAATTGTTGTAGGTCTTCGCATGTTTCTTTCGCATTTTATATGATAGCTGTGGCGTTTGCCTACCCGATCCAATGTTACCCCGCTATAGCTGTTTTACTGGAAGTGATCAAGAACCGGGACCGGGCAGCTCCTCCTTCCCCACAGAAACTACATATTATTGAAAGCTTTGCCCGGCCTATATTCGTCGTGCTGAGTTGTTAGTATAACACTATAACAACATTATAACATTGTTTTGTCACAACTGAGTTTTTGGGGGTTAATAAGATGAACTCATCTGCGAGGTAGCCATTAGCCAGGAATACGGAGACTAGAGGTCTCCAAGTTCCGATAAAACACACGGTCTCGGTCTTCCGTATTCAGTCCATCCAAGCTAAACAAAATTCAAGCAAAACTACCACCTTCAGGTAAGCAGTACCTAGGTAGATCTGACTGGCCTCCTACCTGCATTGGCGTAAATTGATCCAGTTCATCATCAGCCAGAAAAACGTCCACTGGTGAACGAAGGTCTCCCCCAAGGGGGGGTTTGCCATAATCCCCACGCTTGGCAGGCGGCTTGGGGATCGCAGTGGCTCACCGATTAGTGAGAGGACGCTGCTGCCCGTCCTCCGGTGTCTGGCCGCAGTTTTAAGACGTACCCGGGTCCAGTTAAGTGGTAATTATTAATTGTCCCTCCATAATTGGAAGATTTAGATTAGGTAGTGCAGTGGTAGGTACCTACAGCGTTTTTTATATCTAATTTAATTAGTTTCAATTTCAAATTACAAAATACGCCTCCTAACAGCGCTATTTTCAAACGTCACGTCAACGTCACTTCAGTGACTAACTTAGAACTAAAATTTGCATAGACTTAGAATTTCGAATCTATGAAAATTGTTGTTATTTCTAACGCATATAATATAGTCAGTGGCAAAAGCAACGAGCGTTGCAAGTTGTTTACTTAAATGAAAACTTGCATATTTAAAAAGGTACCTAGTTTAAAAATTATCTACTGTAAGGATCAGTTAAGTTAAACTTTAATTATACATTTCAGTTATAATTTGCTACTTTGTGCCGTTCCAAGGGCCTTTCGTAGCGTTTGCGGGTAACATGTGTACGTCCATGCTCTCGCTAATCTTCCCGGCGCTAATGGATATTTGCCTACGGTATCCTGATCAATTGGGCGCCTTAAATATATTCCTCTTCAAGAATCTCATCATCATAGCCATTGGATGTGTGGCTGCGATCTTTGGGGCCTGTTTGTGTGCTTACCTCATTTTTATACGTATTCTGGTGAAAGCTTCTATTAACAAACATGGATATTATTGATACTTTTAGTGTAGTTTATTTATAAATGAAATATAAAATTAATGAAATTGGAGCGTTTTTTTATGACTTGTGCTAGCGATAGTCGTAGATAGTCGTATCGCTAGCACAGTTTTTTTGTTTTTATTAATGTTCCTATCTGCATCTTTAGTTGACAAATTCTGTTCAGAATTACAATCCTGACCCTCGTCAGATGTTGCATCAGCTCACAGTGCGCCGAAAGCGTTTGTTTATCCCGCACCCGGTACAGGCGAGTAAGTGGCCAGGATTATTTACCAGTAACTTAAAATATGGATTCTATGATCCCATACTATAGGTATGTGACAGACCCATCTTGAAAATAGTTGTCACTTTGTACTGGGATCAATACGCAGAACAATAACCAGAGGATCAATCTTTCATAGCTGTCAGTAATATTACTACCAATAAGCCTGATATGGTGGTGATAGATCGGTCAGCACACCGCGCCGGTCAATGATTGTTGTTTTACTGTCCCGCGTGACGAAAACCGAGATAGACAAACAAATAAAATACCTTACTTGGCACCTGAGGTTATCAACTGCTGGATGTAGACTCAGCAGTGATAGTGCTGATAGTCGTTCCCGTTCCAGCTTAATAGCCAAGAGCCTCCACAAACACCAGCCATTTTAAGAGGCTCTCGTTGGAGGACTGAATCAAGGGTTTGTTCAAATTCAAATTCAAATATATTTTTATTCATGTAAATCATTTACAGGCACTTATGAATAGTCAGGCTCTAGTTGCCACGTTCCAAAGTGTTGATTTCCAATGGAGAAGAACGGGCAAGAAACTCCATGGTTACTCTTTTAAACTCGGAATTAAATATACAATATTAATTTATACATTGATCTCGAACAACAATTATGTGAGTACAATGTAGCTTAAAAGAGTCTAACTTATGTAAGTCTGAAACTCAAGCCTGATAGTTATGAAAAAATATATTTACTTTTGATAAAATTGCCATGGCAGCTATGAGCTGACCAGTCCCAATAGACGGCACCCGTTCACGAGTATAACGCATGCATCAGCGTCGCTTTGCTCAACCATATTGCAGGGAACCCAACGACCCGATGCACAACGCCACCATCATCAGGACAATTAAGTGAGCATGACAAATTCAAACTGCCAGACAGCTATCACGTCTATTAGATATAAAATTTACGGCTACGTAGTGCTCACATATAACAATGGTAATTTTTAATAATACAAACGAAAGTACCTATGTACCAATGAGAGTCACGATCCAGACCGGTACTCCTTGAATCCGCTCGCATTGTGAGGAGGTTTCCCTCTCTGGAACGCTAGCTACTGGTAGCTTGGATCCTGTCCCCGATACCGATTGTTTCCATTATTATTTTATTCAGTGGGTTCAGGTACTGAACATATTATTTCGATGATTCAGTGTAGGTATTTTTTTATTTATACTCTGTTGACTTAAAAAGTTCTTATTGACTATTTTCAATCAATGTATAATGTATCAATGTATCATATCAATCTCAATCATAATCTTGTTATGTCAAATGTAGAGTCAAAGGAGGGAGGGAATTATTTGTTTGTATAAAAGTGTAAACATATTGTTTCATGGATTATATAACACAAAATCATAAATTAAGAAATAATGTGTTTGATTATTCAAGCTGTACCTGATATTATAATACTCCTATTGTGTCTTATAGCATTTAGAACAGAAATTTGCCAGGCAGCTTATCCAGTTTCGTAAGCAACTTACCAATTACTATAGTTTTAACTAAGGTAGGTACACGATTATACGGAAATTAAATACTCTTGTTTTCTCACACAGAAATACGTTGCCGTTATGGAATTGGGAATGTATAAATGAGAAATGTTTGCCATTGAAAGCAACACAGGTATCAAAGTTGCAGTCCCTGGAAACATGCAATATGTTATGCTCATCAATGCAGATTTGGCCACAGCCTACCGGATCAGTCAGTCTGTCTACGACCGCTGTCCCAGTGCGCGCAGATTTGTTTCATTTACAAATGGTTCAAGCTCCATCCAGAATAGTACATGAACATCTTCAAGATACATTTGCGATTTTCCGCGATGACTTAAGCCGATTAGAACGTGATGCGCGTGCTTTCGAAGAGTGGCGTAGTGTGGCCGTGCGCATAGTCGTCAACGACAGTGGAGACCCTCGTATGCATATCAATACTGATGAAAGTTACAGCCTATCTTTACGACCTGTACAAGGAACGGGCGTTGCATTAATGGCAGATATTGCTGCACGTACATTTTGTGGTGCTCGACATGCGTTGGAAACACTTTTGCAGCTAGTATGGCTGGATTCTTATCTAGGGTCTCTTTTGATACTAGAAGCAGCAAGAGTAGAAGATGCGCCGCGATTTCGATACCGCGGATTACTCGTAGATACAGCACGTAACTTCTTTCCTATCCAGGAGTTGATGCTCAATATTGACGCCATGGCCGCTTCTAAATTAAATACATTTCATTGGCACATTAGTGACGCGCAGGCGTTCCCGCTGCATACGAATAGTGTTCCGGAATTCGCAAATTACGGTGCACACACACCCGGTGACGTCTACACTCCTGACGATGTGCGAACAGTTGTAAGAAGGGCGAGACTGAGAGGGATCCGCGTGCTATTAGAAATAGACGCACCAGCGCACGTTGGACATGCCTGGAACTGGGGACCTGCTGCAGGTCTAGGTGAATTAGTATTTTGCCTCGATGCTGAGCCTTGGAGTGAGTATTGCAGCGAGCCACCCTGTGGCCAATTAAACCCGCGTAATCAGCATGTGTACGATTTGTTTGAACGCCTTTTCATTGAGATGACCCAATTAACCGGGGTCGAAGACATTTTTCATCTCGGAGGAAGCGACATTTCCGAACGATGTTGGGCCGAACAGTTTCGACACTCTCACAACAACTCCATGGACCTATGGCTCCATTTCACGCGTTCTATTCTAAAGCGCCTTCAAAGTCAAACCGGAAAATTACCCAATCTTACAATTTTCTGGCTGTCTCATCTTAGTGAACGATTTAAAGCTGAAATGAGAGATTACATTCAACATATTGGTCTTCAGGTAAGAAATGTTGCATGGGCTCAAAAATATGTAAGCGGTATCAGAACAATAATGTCCCATGAGGATGCATGGGACTTGAATACAGGATTCGGGTCATGGTATGATGAAAACAGTGGTGCGCCATACAATTCATGGCAACGTATGTACGAACATCGTCCATGGCTCAAACATTCCTCAGGACTTGTAGAAGGCGGAGAGGCTACGGTTTGGTCTTCAGTACTTAGTGAAGGCGGTCTGATATCCCGCGTGTGGCCCCGGGCGGCGGCGTTGGCCGAGCGCCTGTGGACCGACAGACCGGAGGGTGCCACCCGCCCAGTGCATGCGCGCTTTGATGTTCATCGATCCCGACTTGTTTCGCGGGGAATTCAAGCTTCCCCAATATGGTCTATGTGGTGTACACAAAATACGTTTACCTGCGGATAGATTTAATTACAATTTACTATCATGATGCCCTTATTTATCACCCGATAAAATGTTCAAGTTGACCATTTTGGCTTAAGGTGTTTGCAACTTCTAATTTTAATCAAACTCCTAATAACTGACTTTATATGAGCATCATGACGTCACTGTGGACGTCAACCTCTCCCATCGCCTAACGGAGAGTTTGCATATTTTGTATACCTACCCGCTTTTTAGACATAATATTAAACATGACATGCCTACATAATTGAGTAAACTATTAGCAACAAATTCGAAACTGGAAAAAACATATAAAAAGTTAAGATGCAAGTATTCTTCGGGGGCTTATAAAAATAAGCTGTAATTATAGAACAACTTTTTATCGTTATGTATTTTTTAATATTTTTTATATTAATTTATTATCATTAAAATGAATACAGAGTAAACTGGTTTTGCATTGTGTACAGGACTTAAGCTACCATTTTTATGTCTCGATAAATTTATCGACAGGAACAAAATTAAGTACAACTAATTAAATTAGGAAACGGAAATAGCTCAGGAAAATAAACTGATTTCCGTTTCCGAGAAGCTTCCTCTTAAGTTCGGAAACTAAAAACATAAGACAAGATAATGTACAACAATGACAGTCAGATAATGTTTAATTAACTAAAGATGAATAAAATAATATTTAACTCATACCAATTTTATGCATCATAAAATCAATATTAAGCTCCATTTGCTAGGAAGTAAAGCCAAAAAGGAAAATTTGTTGATATGGTTTTCGAACAAGCAATGCGACGTTCGGATATTCTTATTAAGTTGTTAATTTTAGAAAGTTTCAAAAATTGCATTATTGTTATTATTTTTATAATCGTTTCACATGCGTATAGGCCGCGCATGCAGTATTGGTATATTACTATATACCAATATTTCATGCAAAAAAAAACGATGTTGAATTAATATATTATGTGTAATAGTAAGTGCAATGAAAAGTTTTATTTTTAGTAATATCCATGAATTATCCTTTGAGAAATCATTATCCAATAGATATTTATAATGGGTGTCGATGTATTGACAAGCCATAATGATCAGTTTGTTGCTCAATCAGTTTAAACAGTCATTTTATTTATTAAAACGTAGGTAGTTAAGTATAGCTAGTCTACAGATTTTATGATTTGAATTTTGTAGTGACTTGTGTGTGATTTAAATCTAATCAGTAATTTTTAAAACTTGCGTCTTGATTGCACTACATTTTTTAATAAGTTTATTGAAATGAGGTTTCTGAAAACTATAGTTTTAGACAATTAAAACAAACTGTTTGCTTCATCAAGTTATATCGACAACTGCCTCATATACGTATGGTACAAGTAGTTCGAATTTAAGCATACCAGAATTTAAGAATAAAACCTCTAACTTGGCCTTTTATTTAAATGCATATGTATAAGATAGAAAATATTCTATAGCGCGGCAACAGTGATTACGTGTGCAATTTGCATCGAAATAGTATGTCGTTGTTGTTCAGGGACTGAACATATTATTTCGATGGCAATTTGTTTATATTATCTTTGACGTTACAATTGTCACGGATCAAGAATATCCGAAGTAAAATATTTGCACAGCATGCAAAATTAGGAAAAGGAAATTACGTTCTACTTGTTAATGGTATCTCTGGTGTATACTCTGCTTTACAATTACTCATTAACAATTTTCTTAAGGCATCAGCTTGTGCTGAATATATTTATGAATTATTTTAGTGTTTTCTCAATCCTTAAACATTATTTAATGTTACTATTTAGTTTGTTATTACAAGGCTATAAATTATATGAAGAATTAATGAAAATAAAACGAAAAAATTGTGTAAAGGCTTGCACACATGACAGTAAAAAATAATTTAGTCTATGGTCAACGTGGCGCCCGTGTAGTAAGCGTCAAGTTATGGCGTTTTGTGAAAAATACACGTAAATAATTTTAAAATTGTAATTAAATGTCAGTGTAACTTTTATAAATTAGAATTAATATGAGTAGATATTACGATTACGGTAACGCGATATCATGGTGAGTAAACTTCGATTTCAGGTCCTGACAACCATATTGTTTTAAAATTTTGTGTACGTTTTCTTTTAAGAGCTTATTTATGTAGTTACTCAAGTAAATAGACCAATAACATGGGAAATATAAACACGATTGAGTACTAAATACTATTGTACTTTATAGACGTATATGTTATTTGCCGGGATTTTTAAATCCGAGTTCCCAACCTACTATATTAGCGTGGTTATTACAATAAAAATGTAACTGAACAGGCATACTCATGGAAACTTGAGAGCCTACATCGCTTTTTTGCAAATTATTATCACTAAAATGGCAAAATTATAGCACACGTAAACCATAATAATATAATGCGTAGACTATTATCGATTTTTTTGAATACATTCGTACCCAGGTAGGTACATAATTTTATTGAATTTATGAGAATTACCGAAATATATATAACTTTATATTTTACACATTAGTTCAATCCCTACTCGATACTTTGTCTTTGCTCTGATTTGTTGATAAACACATAGGTGTGCATTAGCATTTGTCCACAAATATACATAAATACTTGAACTGCCCTTCAGTAATGCTATATTGTGTTGCGATCAATCCAATGCTATATTATTATGTGCTTCTTTTTGTATCATAACTCAAATATACAAGAAAATATCACTTTTAGTGTATCAACATTATTTTTCTGTATTCTGTACATTGTTTTTTTCTAGTATTAGTGTTATTTATTAATACTACAATTTAAAGTATTCAGATTTGTTGTAGTTTATATTATTATACCGTTACTTACCAGGCTACTTTAACCATATCATTTTTGTTATTTATATATACACACAGCTCGAGTATATTTATCTAATGTATTCAGACAGGTATAATAAAAATATTTTCTTACATAAATATGCCACAAATTGGAGTGGTCCTGTTGCCTCTGTTCACTACTTCATAATATATGATACCAATATTCTGGAAAATTTCATAAACAGGACACCCCTTATTTCTCTTACCGATCAGTTCCTGTCCCCCCAATACATGTGGGTTTCTCATGATAACATTGTTAATGTACTTTTCTCTCCCTAGCGATGCTCCTTCACAGCTGCAGTGGAATAATTTCTCAAATTATAAACTAAAAGGATCACCAACAATTGTTATTAAACAATATCTTAGTATAAGTACTTTTATGGTTTAATTAGATGTTAAATTAAAGCTGTAAGACATGTTTTAACCATTGATGACTAAAATGGATAATTATTCAATTGCAGATGTTCAGTAGTTGCCCCTTTCCCTGTCAGTTTCCAGTTTTTTACGTAAGAGAAATAAGGAGTCCGCGTGGTGCCGTTTCAATCACAACATTGAAGAAATTTTCCAGAAATCTCTTCAGTTTTGTACAGTTAATTGATGATAGTTTGTCCATTTTTGGACTCGTGAATTTCAGTTGACATGAGATGGTCGTTCGTCAACAATGGTTAAAACACGATCTGCAGCGAGGGTAGGAAGCGCGGCTCCCAGTGCGCCCGCCGAAAATGGAACTTCTTCCGAACTTAGATCGCGGCTCAAAACCACTGAGAACGGCCACCGCTCGCAAAGGGCCTTCAATCAAACTAGGCAAGTTTCAATTCTTGTCGCGGTTGCCTCAAACATAGCTGCTAGCATGACATCCCACTTCTGTCCTACAGTCAACATGTTGTTTCTGTTTGCTACTGCAGTTATTAGTTGTGGAGTGTGAACGACAGTCGACGCATGAGTCTCGGGGCTTTGGGTGATGGTTCTCGTTGCGAAAGGAAGCACTTAGCAACCAATGTGCAGTCATTAGTTGCATGATATTTGTTTTTCAGATTCCTGGTGTCCATGTTGTACTTTATTTATTCAAGATAGATTATTATGTATTTTAAAAATAGTCGGTAGGTACTTAAATTTTGATAATTTTTTAGGAACAATCAGGCGCTGCCGTCGGGCGGCGTGGGCCCGGGCAGCGGGTCGCAGGGCAAGGACCCCCTGGCGCCCGCGCTGCCCGGCTCGCGCACTCTCTACCAGCACCCCGCCGTTAGCGGCTACAACCCACAGGACTCACGTGCTCAGGCTATGCCTGTTACGGTAATATAACAGCTTTGCAAAAACAAAGATAGATTACTACAAAAACGACTATTGTAATAGATCTATGACCACATCGATCTTAAGCCCAGGTGATAATATGAATATTTTAGATCTGGACCTGAATATGACTGGTATGTTCCAAAAAACTATTGAAGTATCCTTGTATGACTTCTAAGTCAACTAGGGAATTCGCCACCTGGTGGTAACTTTTATCTAGATTAATCTGGAGCAACAAAGACACGTGTACACTTAAAACAGATTGTTTTGTTATTAGCTACTACTAACTAGTAATTATCTACTAATATTTCTTCTCAAAAATCTTTTATGTTTTACAAATAGCTGCAATATAGATAGGCATTGCTAAATTTAAAACTTAACAAATACCAATGAATTCGGATCGATCGCGAGAACGTCTTTAAGCTGCTAAAAGTAGATAGTGCCTAGATTTTGAAAATCAAAATTGAACAGTAAAGTCACTTGCAGGCACGGCAGAACCCAATGTACCCGAGCAGTATGTACCACGGGTACGGCGGCGGCGGCAGCGGCACGCTTGCCCCGATGCCTTCCCCCTCACCCACCGCACCACTGACGCCTTTCCCGGTACACCCTGACGTTAAGTTTAAAAAGTAAGTGCTTCACTAAGCTTATATAACTTCTACGCTCTTGCATTATGAGGTTAACGAAGACTACCGTTGGATATTGATAAGTTTGGCAACAACACTTGATGAAGACAGTTGCTACAAACAGTCAAATTGGATTCGTTTGCGCTATGTGTCACAGGATAGTTCGTCGCACTGAAGAAATTTTTGTATGGCCCGCAGATTTTATTCTTACGTCTGTAAACTGTACCCGCGATGCAGGAGAAATGCTAGTGTGTTCAACCCGTGCAACTTTAAGATTTGAATAATATAGTCTATAGTTAGAGTTGTAAGAGACAATATGGCAGTCATTTCATGTCACTTCCAACTTAAACATAGTCGGCAAAAGGCTAGGCTGATGAAGTCCTTGATTTGATATTATAATTCTAGGAAGACAAGAGTTGTAGCCTAGAGACTAATCAGCCCTCCCAATGTATCTTCTTACCATAAACCACTATAGCACCTGGTTCTCTTTCGACCTCGATTTTATTCAAGCGTTAATTGTCCACAATAAAATAGTTGTGTTATGAGTTGTTTTCTTCTCCAGGCTACCTTTCTACGACGTGCTAGCAGAATTAATGAAGCCCTCCACAATGATGCCGATGCAGGCGGGTCGCATGCAGGAAGGTACCTACATATTCCATCTAACACCCCAACAAGCCACCGAGATTGCCTCAGGAAAGGATATTATTGGAACCAGCAACAAACTCGATTATGTCATACAGGTAAGAAATTTTGTTTAGTGCCGATTTATACTATCATCACGCATGTATTCCTCAAAGGGTGAACTATTGTGTGCTCACATTTCGCCGGCACTGTTATAAAGTCCCATGAATTTTGAGTCCAACCTATTGCCATGCCCAGGCATATATAATATTATAAAAATACAATGTGTATTTTTTTCACAGGCACAACTCCGGTTTTGTCTACTAGAAACTTCATGTGAACAAGAGGATCATTTCCCGCCTAGTGTTAATGTCAAAGTTAATAACAAAATGTGTCCACTACCAGTGAGTATGTTTAAATTATAAACTAGCTACCTACCATGCCTACACCGATGCTGTTATTGAGTCCCATTGAATAGGGGTGTGAGCCTATTGCTATTTATCGGCCACTGTTCCAAACTCCGGGCTACAGCTGAAATTTTCCATACATAAGACTTAATAACACTGCTCATCCTGGGGATCGAACCTGGGGCATTAAGTTGCGACCACAAGAACAATGAAGCAGTCACTGTTGAATTTTCCTAATAAGCAAAAGTCAAGTACTTTTAATCAAAGCGAATGCTAGTGCAGTCCATATTAAGCTTTATTTGCCTCTTACTCAGAATCCAATACCAACGAACAAGCCAACACCGGAGCCCAAGCGGCCACCGCGACCCGTGAACATATCCTCCCTAGTGAAGTTGTCACCGACGGTCGCGAACACCATCCACGTCACGTGGGCGGCAGACTTCACGCGCGCTTATGTGCTCAGCGTGTTTATGGTGCGGAAGCTTACCTCTGCCGAGCTGCTGCAGCGACTCAAGAACAAAGGCACCAAGAACCCTGACTACACGAGGTCGCTTAGTAAGTTGATTGTACATGTTGAGTCTACCAGGGCATTAGGAACTGTACAACGGTTACCAGTCCAATTCTGCCACTGAGCTACGAGGCTCTGACGACCGACTGATAGCAGAGTAAATGACCACTGTTGAGAATCCTATAAACTAAAAAAGCTGCTTAGGAACCAGTAGTACCGTAAGTCAACAGGCAAGCTGCTATCTGTAACATCCTGCTATTATACTAAACTCAGGGCGGGTCTTTAATAGTTTGAGGGGGCTTTAGGTTAGCTAAGCAATGGGACCTCGAATTATTTTTAAATTTCACAGTTTCTCAATCACTTATTCCACACAAGACAAACATTTTATAACCAACAATGATATAAATAAAAATTACAAAAACATAGTGGAGACCCCAGGGCTTCAGCATGTTGCCCCCCATCCATAGATTGGGAAACCAACGTGAAAGCAGAAACAACTTGGTGATACAAAGCTATTTGTGACCACGTTCGCAATGTAGATAGGATGTGTTTTTAAACATTATTAAATTAAATATAACACTTTATTATAGTAAAGGAAAAGCTCTCAGAGGACTATGACAGCGAGATCGCGACGACATCGCTGCGCGTCTCGCTAATGTGTCCGTTGGGCAAGATGCGCATGTCATGTCCATGCCGGCCAGCCAACTGTCCGCACTTGCAGTGCTTCGACGCCTCGCTGTTTCTGCAGATGAACGAGCGGAAACCTACCTGGCTGTGCCCCGTGTGCGATCGCCCCGCACCTTATGACTCCCTGGTAGTTGACGGGTAAGGAAATATTAAGCCTCACTGGCAACATCAAGCGTCGGTTGGGATATATCTAGGAACTGGGGTAGATCGAATAAATTAGTCTTTATTCCTCCCCCCATCACTGCGTAAAATACCCCCTGTGAAGCGGATGTGCGGAAATCGGCTTGTTGATACTTAAGGAAATATCACAATATCCTACTAATATGATAAATGTGAAAGTTTGTGAGGATGGATGGATCTTTGTTACTCTTTCACGCCAGAACGGCTGAACGGAACTGGATGAAATTTGGTACAGAGATAGATTATATATAGTCTGGAATAGCTACTTTTTATCCCGGAAAATGTACGGGTTCGTAAACCACGCGGGCGAAGCCGCGAGCGGAAGCTAGTAAGCTATATAGGACCAAAACCAACTTAATCAGTTTCTATCTAAACTTGTTAACAAATGCACGTTGTTCCAATCCGATCTAATCTTAAAGGACCCTGCTCTATTGCTATGAACTCACCATCATTCTATTATTGTGTGCCAGGTACTTCCAAGAGGTATTGACATCGACGCGCCTATCAAGTGACTGCAACGAGATTCAACTGCACGCGGACGGGAACTGGTCTGCGCATGCGCCGCCCGCGCGAGCCCCACAACAACAGCAACCTGCCGCAGAGCCCGTCACACTCATCTCTGATGATCTCGGTCAGTGCATCAACAAGCTTAGCCCGTGAAATGACGCAAAATAGATACAATAAAAAATCTATTGTGATTGGCTCCAGACACCTGCTGTCTAAATTAATTAGTGCTCTATACTTTTATCATGTTGCTACGACCTCTGATATATGCTCATACCGTGTTGGAAAGATTAGCCAGTCAACATGTTCATAATGAGGCTGACTGCGTCTGCGTCGGATGTATTACCATCTCAGATTGGAAGAGATATTGGAACAAATTAGATTAACAACTTTATACACAGACAAACAAAAGGCCAAAGTAAAAGATATATTTAATTAAAATAGAGTCAGAAGAAAACCTTCAATTATGATTTTCGTTTTATGCAGAAGTGATCCCGGTTGACGGCGGTGGCGGCAAACGTGCGGCTGTGGGGGAGGCGCGAGCTCCTCGCGCTGCTGACGTCATGGTGGATCTGACGTCAGACTCGGATGACGAACTGCCGCTCAAGCGTAAGGTGCCGCAGCCTAAGCCGACGCCCCCAGCCTCAGAGTCAAGCGTCAAAAGTGACGATAACTACTCTTCCTCTAGTGGTGAGTATCATTGTCTGGCGCAGATCACTATGAGATATGTGCGTAACCGAAGACCCAACTCTAAGCAATGAAGCTAATGCTCATCACATATTTAGATTCTCTAGTTTGATAGATGGAGAGCCTTGTCAAATATCAAGGTGGTTTATTGAAAACTGGCTTTTGACCCTTTGTTACAACCAATCTTGCATCTTGCAGGAGCATTAATAAGAGCGTGTTGGAATAGTATCGGTATGTCCCCAGCGGCGGAGGCGGTGTCGTCGAGCGGCTACCGCTCGCCGGGAGCGACGGGCGCGACTGGCGCGGGCGGCGCCGTGATCTCGCTGGACAGCCCGTCGCCCCCCGCGCCCGCGTCCCCGCCCGCGCCCGCGCCCGAGCGCCCGCACCTGTCCATCACGCCGGTGGCGCCCGCCAGCTCGTCCGCGCACCACATAGGTAACACTGCACACACCCCGCCCGCACCCTGCCGATACACTCCTGCCTTACCGAGCGCATCTCAGCTCCGCGAACCCTGTACGACCATATAGGTAAACTTACAATATACCTTGCTATGACGCCCGGTGCCGCCGTTCCAGATCTGCTTGTCGGCTGGCCGTACCATCTTTCGGCGACGTCGCACCATATAAAATGAACTGGTATTGAACTAAACAAATTATTTGGTGATGCCACTCTCGTCAGGATGCATGAAGTGTACGGTCTTTTTCCTATAGTGTCATATACCGTATCCAATTCTGTCACAAAAACCATTGCTTTAGAGTGCCATCACTAATCACAGTAGCCTGTACCTTCCTGTACGGTGCTCCCGCCCGCACCATTTCAGATCTACTATCCGTACTGCCGCACGTGTCTATCACACCTGTAGCGCCACACTCATCTTTCACGCCGCAGTATATAGGTAAAAACGATCATTACCTGACCTAGTATGCTACTCTTAGCTTATAATCACCCACCCCTTACTGACCTTGCTGTTTATGCCCAATGCTGCCCGTCACGCTCGCCGCCGCAGATCAACTGGACGTGCTGCCCGATCAACCCCACCTGTCCATCACGCCTGTCACGACGCCTGCGCATCACATAGGTAATTACAATATTTGTTTCAATTCGGAAGGGAAACCATCTTAGTCCACCGTAATAACAGAGCTTGTCAATGGAATACTCCTCTAATGACGTGCCTTGGCAAAGGGGTTAGTGATTGCAGTGTATTGTTATTAGTGCACAAGTCATGCTGCTACTTGTCTCTTTAATATTATCCTCGTCGCCTCAAAACATGTATGGAGAGAGAAAATAAATCTCTCATTGTGTCCACTTTAAATGTTTCAGCTCAAAATAGGATCTTTTTTACTTTGTTTACGCCGCTTGAAGACTTCTGTAAACTATCCTTGATTATGTTTATTTCCGAATGATACATTCTCTGTATGTTGCTGTATCTGGCCAATCTTTCAGAAGTATCCAAATCGTTTCGCCTGCGTAATAATAACTACAAATGTAAAACATAACACAAAACGATCATGTAGGTTCGAGCACGACGTCGGATCGCGACGACGGCGAAGCGGCGCCGGCGCATTGGGCGCCCTACGCCGACTCCGACAGAGATGATAACTATAGGAAGTGAGTACACATTATATCATGACCACACACCATCAGCAATGGCTGAACACGAATCTAGATATTCTATTTCTTTATCCAGATACTGACTGACAGAGAAGAGTGGCCGCACTTCATATACCAGCGGTCATTCTTCAGAGGAGGAACCGGAGCAGTCCTACCCCGAGGTGCCGCTACTGCCGCCGGAGCCCTAAGCACCGTCTGCACTCGGCTGCGCCGCTGATTACGCACCGCCCAGATACTTAGCTTCCTACAACGGTGACGCAATGGTCACTTCATGTGAAATTCTGCAAAAAACTGTTCAAGACACAGCTACGTCCAATCTTGTATGTAATCGGCGCTAGTGGACACCTCGATTCCAGACAATGTGTATCTTCCATTGGGTCGCATGTACAGGCTGCTATATAGAAATTTTGTACATATAGTTGACTGACGTCCGATAATTACTTGCGTGAGTCGGAATCCAGGTGACTTTCTGCTCACATATTCATCATGGACACTAATATGTTCTATATGAACATTCAACAGAAAACACCGATAACGCTCCTTGATATTGTGACTAACGTGCATTTTGTTCACCAAATATGTATAGGTCTGTAAAATAAATCCTTGAGTATTGCAGTATAAGCTAGCGAGATCAAAATGTTTTAGTCTGTAAGAACCCCAATTTGTCTCGTTTCATTGTAATGTAGACATGTGTCATGATGAATAAAAAAAAATTTTTCACATTTCCGGATAAACATATGTGTATTATAAAATCATTTTTATGAGATATAGTTTTAAAATATATGTATTAACGTGATCTGTATGTTTCTCGATGAGTCGTACAAGTATGAAAATGATGTGATTTTTAATGTGTGGATGAGATAATCAGTTTGTAAAATATTTTAAAAATGAATGGAGATGGCCTTAGAATTCAAATTTTTGAATGCGCAAGTATTTCGTAATTTTGTATTTTTTTAGGTAGCATAGGTCGTGTAACGACTATCCACATTATTGATTAAAATAATAAAAACTTCCACATTGCTTTGCACTCTGACAGATACAATTTACTATTATAACTCCACGTCATGATGATGTTTGATAATTTAAATATAGTGCTAATACATACAAAATAATATAATTCTAGGTTTTATTGTGTCTTCAGTCTCAATATCCAGATTAGTTATTGTAAATCTCTGTAATTTGACTTTAAGTAGGCACTCTACAGGTTTAGGTCTGGAGGCTACGTGCGATGCCTAAATGAATAAACCGTTAAATATGTAACTTACAAGGAAGAACTAATGAAAGTCCAATAGGGATCATATGTCAGACAAGAAATATTGTTAGTAAACTTGGGTAAAGCATTGTTTACCTAACCTAGATATTGATTTAGGAATGTATGTCGCATGTTTACGTGAGATTAGTATGTACTATTATAATATGTATATCTATTATAATATAATATGGCCTTGTCTTAACTGGGTCATATTATGAGATATTTGTTGTCATCAAAATTGAATCAAAATGTTAACAAAAACATTCATTTACTTCTTACTTTGGCTTACGATAGCCAAAATGTACATAATATTATATCAAACCAAATTCTTAATTTTAAAATCCAATATTATTATTGATACAGCTTTGATATGCCAGAACGCCCACAATCAAAATGTTTTTAAAATATTTAAAATTTCTTTAAATGCAATCTATTCATGTCACATATTGAATATTTTTGCTACAAGTATCGCTACTAAGACTACTACAATATCGGTCTCCTTGTTATACTCTCACATGCTAAGGTAACTCGTTAATTACATTATTTAGTTAATAGCACATTGAAAGGACGGCAGTCGTCTCATCTGAATATTGTGTAATTTATTTTGTTTAATGTTCAATACCTTGGCAATGGTGATGTATCATTGTAAACATCTTTTTAATTTGTGGATGTAATAACTACAACTTTGATATTATGATTGATGTATTCGATGCTAATAATATCATACCGATTGTTTAATAACCTTGCCGAGACGATACTACTACCGAATAATATTAATTTTCTTACTTCGCTCGGAGAATGTTCTAATTTATTTATTACTAAGGTGTAGTATAACATGTGTAATTGTATTATATTGAGGTGGATGTCGACATTGTTGACTTCAATGCGATACAAAAGAATGTTAGGATAAGGTATTGTCATTCAATAATAAATGTAAATACTGTCTTACTGCATTTTAATATACCATTGAGCACCTGCTCTTTTCTATCAATTATAATCATATCGGCTGATGAACATTGAACAAGGCCTGCGAGGACACACGTCTGTGATGGAACTATACTTATATGCTTTCAAGCTTTAATAAAAGTTACCATCATAAATTTAAGCTCTAGTGCCGGAAACAGGTAATAAAACAATAGAAAAAGTATGAACCGACTTGAGTAGATTATATTACTGCGGTGGCAATAAACTGAGGTACAAAACTAAACGGCAACGACCTCCGTCGCAATGTTTAATTGTTGGATAATTATTGTAATGAATGGGCGGCTGTGCCGATGCCGCCTCAAACGCTACGGCTACAACAATCATTATCTATTCACTCGGTGGATCAATCCAAGATAGCAGTAGTCTGTGGCGACGCCGATCGTACTCGTCTGTTCTGTATGTACGCGCCCTTCTCGCATTTTTATGCCGCCCGTCTCATAAACCGTTGAGGTTCCTTCTCGCACTTATACGCACCCGCAGTTTGCGTCTCGCTCGCGCGCACACCTCACTGACAGGGGGGACACGTAGCGTTGCTCGCTTGAAGCGAGTTCCGCGGTCGTCCGCCGACTCTAAGCGGCGCTGACGTGCGTTACGCTCTTACAATAATTTTGTGTTTCTACTGTGAAATCACCAGTGTTATTTGTTTATATTTTATAACATTGCCCATGGATTGAATCGCATCGTTCACTGGATCTGCCGTCAGCAGTGTAGTGTACTGAACGTGTTTTGTGAAACCCGAAGCGAATACTATTGTGAAACGGGTCGGCCGTGTTCATTTATGTGCTGAATGGTGATTAAAAGTAATTTACTTTGCTTTTACGGTGTTGAGGGTCGGTGCGTATCGATCGTATATTGAAAGACAAAGCGGAGGATTGTTATTGTAGCGTGGAGGAGGCCGGTGCAGCGATAGGTGAGTCTAATGTGTTTTCGTAACGTTGTGCTGTCGTTCGGACTGGCCATGTAAAGTTAACGCTGACGGCCGGCGCGAGGATGCGGCGGCACGAACGACACAGAGCCACAGACTAGCAATATCCAGTAAGCTAACGAACAACACCGACTCTTTGTACTTAAACATTCAAGAACGTTTTAGTGATATCCGCTGATGTTATTCGCAGGGTGTTTAGGTATATTAGAACTACCAAGATTCCCCTTAGATAAAGAGCACGTGCTTTATTTAAGCTTCTACATAGTTCCACACAAACCTCAAGCAGCAATATACATAGTCCCTTCCCTACTTGTTCTCTTGAGGTTACATTTTCAATTTTAATCCCCGATGGAAACAACTTAACAACCTACAAAATGATTAAGGTCCTATTGAAGTCACAATCGTTGAAAAATTATGAATCTGCATACCTAAACGATACACGTCATAAAATTAGTTCACACAGACCAGAAGTAGGTAAGTACTCCTCAAGAGTCACGAGCTATGACAAACAATCAGTGCATGATTATTGAACCCAAATAAAATATAATATTCCGAGCGCTGCCATCAACAAAATTATGAATCCAGGACTAAGATACACAAATTCCCGACCGATTATGAACCCGACATTTCTATCTGAGAATGATTGATGCCCTACATAGGTAGTTGTAGTTTTTAGTAGATATGTAGGTTTCACGCATCCCGGATACCTTTCTAAATTACGACAAATCACAGATGGCACCCTAGATGTGTGTGATCTAGGAATTCGACTCGTCTTACCATACTTATTACTCGAACTGTGCAAACAACCAATTTAGTATTTACAGTGGTTGTTTTTAGGTTCGAGTCACAAAACGAAATAGGTACATACTGGAAATCTGTAAATGAGCTTTAAAGCGTGAATTTCCTAATAACTAGATATGCTGCATTGCATTGTACTTACTCTATAGATATACGTACGTATATTTAATAACATGCCTAAATATATTGTCTATTTGATTAAAATTGATCTGTCATTATAAAAAATATATAAGCTAATGGTTTGGTATATTCCTACCTATCATATCTAGATACAACTTTAACGTATTTGCATTGTATAAAATAATTATCGAATAGATAAATATTTTAATCGGTATACCTATCTACTACGGCTACGTTCCATCAATAATAATTATTATTAAGAGCGTGAATTAATTGAGAGAAACGGTGAGGCTTTAAAATTTGAGGTACTGAATAGATTTCACTGTTAATTATGACCCGTAGTTATTTTAGACATCTCATTAGTTATCTATAATAATAAAGGTTCACAGAGTTCGATTCCAAAATGCTTACTAAATAATTTTCTAGGCTGATAGACGGTGTTTGTCGAAGATCCAAAACGCATGATGTCAACAAAGGCATTCGTTATCAATGGCATGGAACTACCCAAGTGCACTGTACAACTGATTAGTTGTCGTGTACGCAGGCAAGCCGGCCGCCGATGTGAACACCGGCTAATAGCTTCACATTCTGAGTGAGTAATGCCCCTTCCCTAATGGGGTAATGGCAGGCCGCTGCTCGCCGCGTTCGAAATATTTATAAAGCGACCGAATCGCGCCGTGTCCACAAGCATGCGACTGTTTGCTTTCCAATTTAGACGGCAGTGGTCGGAAAGGGTGCCGATAAGGCGAGCCTCGACACTCTACAATCACAAATGGCTTAGAACGACAAGGGACATGCGGGCCCATTCATTTGCTTCTATGTCATATATTTACTATGCTAATACAATATAAAGGTTCAATGTATGTACACCAACGTCAAACATTCGATTGTGAAATAAAATTATGAAAGAGGAACAATATTGTAGGTATCCCTCTTCATTTTTAGTTTCTTACGCTTGCAAAGAAACTAATAGACCCACTACCACCGCCAGGGCAACAAGATATCACACAAAATCTTTATAAAGCATTAAAGCGACGTTTCACAAAGGGACATTGAAGTGCCTCGAGGGCCCTAAAC
The DNA here is from genome assembly GCA_947562105.1 of Shargacucullia verbasci. Classification (NCBI taxonomy): domain Eukaryota; kingdom Metazoa; phylum Arthropoda; class Insecta; order Lepidoptera; family Noctuidae; genus Shargacucullia; species Shargacucullia verbasci. The sequence continues at coordinate 9,335,068 of OX387297.1, read as the reverse complement.
TACGTTGTCGAGCTCAATGGCACTTCAGAATGATAAGTAAACACCCACCACCTACCTACCTTCTTGAAAGATGTAACAAAACAGATTTATGTAAACAAAGACATCTACGTGTTTCACCCCACTCGATGGGGTTAAGAAATACGAGGGTGTGAAGGGAGCCGACAGACTGTCCGAACAAGCGGCATGCTATACGCGCCTCACATGTACCTAACAGTTTTCTCATTTCCTTTCACATTGAACAGGCTTCACCGCAGCAGTTAGCTTAACCGTCGAACCCGATATTCCAGCTTTATTTATAAACTAACAGAAACACTCGTTCAAAAGCAATCGATCAAATCATAATTTCCTAGGCGAACTTGCTAAAAATAAGTCCGTACCTAACTTCTATGTAATTTAGTTAATAGTTGATAAACACGGCCTAACATTTCAGTATCGTTTACGATCAAACAAAACTAATGACAAATTGCTTCTCAAAAGCGTGTTTTACGAAGTCGCGCGCGTGCTCGCTAATGCTAATAGAAAACCGGATTTATTATGACCATAATACAACTATCTGTGTTTGCCGACTCTAGTAAGGGCAATAGTATAGCGTAACTAGACACCTAACTAGTCATTTTCTCCTCGTCCATTTACTTAGAGATATTAATAAAATCTTATAAAAGATAAAGTTGTAGAAAATAAATTCTTCAACTTCTGAGCATAAATCGAATTCAGTATTTGCCACAATGTTGCCACAGAAAGTTAATGTGATAAAAATATAATAATAAAATTGATTTTTCACACACCAAATGTAAGTTAATAGAATGGATGTAACTGTAGTCTCATTTCCACGGTTATAACAAATGATTTGTAACAATGAGCTATTCAAAACGAGGCAAGTAGCAAGTTAAACGAATGTTTAAAACATTGTCGCTCGTTAGTGGTGCTCGTGGCATGCTCTTCGCGTCCAATTTGTAAGTTTTTTGGACGCTTGCAGCGCCGCGGGATCCGCTGCGGGCGGTCCGCGAAACATTGCTCGCTTTGTGCACGAACTACGTTGTTCCCTTTCATGGCATCGGTTATTGTACACCGCACTTATTGCCTTGCTCTTTGTGCACGAATCTTGTTCAGGAATAGAATTGCGATAGCCCGCAGGCTGTTCCAACATACCTTTATTATTCTCCGCTTGTTTAATGCTCGTATCTTCCAAAATTAGAACTTCACAAAATTTATTTCTTTAGGTCTATTAATACCAATATTATCTTCGGTGTTTATCAGTAATAACGGTCTTCGACGAGATTCGATAATGATATCGGCTTCGGTTTGTGTAGGTATTAATTTAATAATTAGTTAACCAAACCGTTATCTATTCTCTTGTCAATCGTGGCAGGCCGCGCAAGCTGCTGCTTGCTCGATCAGAGCAGCACTCTATTAAACTCACACTTGATTAGATCTCAGCGCGGTTTAATTGAACACTCCAGTCGTGGTATGCACGCCTGGTACACGCTGCACAACACGAACCGGCGGCCGCCGAGCGAGAAAGCTCCGACGTCTTATTTCTTTTTATACATCCCTCGTCCGATTCGTTTTCGTATTTTTCCTTTGTCCCTTTTGTTGGATTTTTCATATCCTTCTGTTTTCCGGATGGATTAATTTTAATTTGAATTCAAAGTCTTCCAATATTGTGCTTTTGAGTTCCTTTGAATAATTTGTTGTTGGAGTTTATCAAATGATCTTAAGTATTCTTCTTTCTTGGAGGAACTTATATGATCTCGCACGATAGATAGAATATTTATCGTTGGGGTCGCGGGATCACGGCGCGCCGCCGCCCACTGGCAATTTGCCGTCCGCCCGCGGCGCGCCGCACTCACTGCTTGCCTGTAAGACATGTTCTCAAACTAAACGCTATGCTAATGTAATGGGGCTCCATTTGATCACAGCCCACGGCTAATTTCAAATTTTCAATGAGACGTCTGTGGCAGCAACTTTATTAGGTGATTAGTTTTATTATTAAAGCGCTATAATCATAGGAAGGCTTCACGTTAAAATTGATCATTCTAATGTTGCGGTATTTTAACTGTTCTTACTTGTTTCTGTTCAAGATGTTAATCAACAAAAGTATGATATCGTTTTCCTTATTTTTATCGTGGCACCTTTCAGTAAGTGAACGATAATAATAAATCGTATGTCGTCGTGCGTCACACGGTGCCTTTAATTTTGGGTGAACCTACCTGCGGAAACTATAATGGCTCTTCCCGGAAACACCGCTCCTGCTAGTCTTACATACCATTGACATAGTCATTGTGACTTCGTTTTGTATGACTACAGTGCTGTAGGAGCGTTTCTATCGCATATTTATTTTAAATAAGACCAATTGACTTGTGAATGCATTAGGAACCTATAAATTGGTGTCTGAGGGATCGAAAGGTTTTTGATACTTACGTTAAAGATAAAACATCGGCAACCACTCAGTGTTTATTATAATCACGATTGCGCGCCATTTTGTATGACAGCCGATCAACTGACAATCTTGTTTATGTTTAACCATTTATGCAACGTCTCAACTGGCATGTTTAACACTCAATTCACGTCTGTTTCTCAACCAGGTTATGTCTTTTCGCTCGGTAAAACCGGTATAATGTAAGTCGCAGTGAGACTCGCGTGTGTGGAGTAGGTAGCCGGATCGTAAATCACTGAACGTGGCGGTAATGCGTAGATAAGAGCTCTCTCATTTGTTTTCCCATTTCCCCAGAGAAATTTCTTAGCGACATTACCGCGAGCCGCGCGGCGTATGACGTAACGAGCAATTACCCCGGCTTCGCGCGAACTCTTAGTATTCTTACATTTTCATAAAGTTCCGCAACCATGACACTGTTCTTTATACAAAAAGACATCAAGTATTCAGAGATTTGTCATCTCTGTCGACAGTTAAAACTTTCGAGGAAACAAGAGCGCTGCTATGATTTATTTAGGTCCGTTTGTCGTTTTTTAAACTACATGTCGCTCATTTGGTGCAACATTGACGTAAATGTATTTGTTTCAAAAATAAATTTACGTCAATGTTGATATGAATGCGCGATTTTTTGTACATTTTTTTGTACATTATGAGACAGCACACATTCGACCTCGAATACAATTAAGTGAAATAATCCATATAATTACCGATACAATTGGTTGAACATAGTACAAACTCAGTGCTGTGGAGCACGCCATCGCCATCTTGCTTGATTAAGGCCAATTATAGTCTTCACGCGATTATACTGTCGCGATTTAGGGATAACCCCGCCATTTGGGGAGAGACGCCTCTTTCATTACCATGCCATGAATTGCCTTGCCATTTCCATGTTCGAAAGCTTAATGATCACGGGCGTGGAGGAGTTTAATCGCCGAGCCGCATGATGTAGTAGTAGTAGACTTCGGCAAATTAAGAAATGTACAATTATAGAAAAAAACATCTCTCTCTCTCTCTCTCTCTCTCTCTCTCTATCTCTCTACCCTGAAGTTGTTGAATACCCATATTGTAGAAACGTTACATATCCATTATATGATAAAAGGGCAAGTCCAGTGATTATCGCAATAATAGGTTTGTGTGTGATTTAACTCTCAGCGGAACGTTTTACGCTTGGAAACTAAACTCATCGTGTAGGTCGCAAACTTTTACTTCGTCACTAAATAAATGTGATCCACAGGCTATACAGAGAAAATATTACAACTTTATTTATTTTAACAACGTTATTTCGTTTTATGTTGCATAGTAACATAATATTTGATGTTGGCAACAAATCAGATTTACTCAAGTTATTAATTTATTCTTGCAAGTTTCTTTAATAAACAAATTTGAGTCCACCTGAATGTACAATAGCTTTATATTATATTAGCATTTTTATGTAAAAATAATAATTAAACAAAATAATAGATTCAATTTCGAACATTATATTAAAACTATTTTTAGCCATTAAAAATCAATTAATTAATTCTATTCATTCGTTATGTTTAAAACGTAGCGAAAGATCTACTATCTCATGAACAAAACGAATCCCTGTAAACCTACATTCAAGCAATCTTTCTAAATGACCGACAGGTATTATTATTGAATCTTTAATAGCTAGCGATAAGTTTCCGATCGAATTGTAATAAAATCGAATCAAAATCAATCAAACATGGCGATCGGCAGTACCAAGGCAGCATAGGCGCGCAGAGCGAGACGATACGAAGGTCGACGTTGAAACCAGTTTAGCTGGACGCGGCCGCAAGGTGCCGCGGGCCGGGTTAAGTGCACTGTATTAGCATCATCGCCCGCCCTTTCATGTCAGCTTATCTCCTGGTCTAGGCGATCTAAATGGGCCTATTGAATTGTATCGTGAGCCAGCAGCGGATGGTTTATTACATACAATGTATGATCCTATCCTATTTATACAGGCTCATTAGACTGGTTTGTAAGTTAATAAACCAAAGCCAATTTGTTTTTTATTTGCTACATTGCAAATGTTTTGTGTTATCGTGATTATCAGAGAATCTAATCGAATTACTACACATATATTTTTTGGAAAGTAGGTAGTACTTTGGTTCGTACAATATTTGTACCGCTCTAAGCTGCGGTTATTTGTAGTTTAATTCGCTAGTGACTCACACAATGAACCCCAAATGCAAAACCTTTATTTTAACCGTATTTCTATCAATTGGTTTTTCTTTCAAGAAATAAAAATAAATACATACAATTATCTGCTAATTTAGTGGCTCTACGTGTTCCGTATCGTTTAACAAGATAATTAATGACTCTACTCAACAATATAATGCTATTTTCCACTACAAATAATATGATAATGCTACTTCTTGCGCTTTGTATAACGAGGTCCACTTACCTTACGGTCTTCCCTAGAATAATTTTTAAACGTTGTGTGTTAAACAATTAGTATCGTTCAAAATTTAAACAGATGCGGGGGGATGGGTATGATGTCAGATGGTAGCCGTTGGTTGTGTCACTGTGTAATAAATAATGAGGTACTTAATAATTTCAAAAATGTTGGTCATTACGTAGTATGTACTCACTTATTTCTTTCTATTGGTAGAAAAGTAAGTGGTAGCCCCTTTTAGGATTCGTAGAGTTATCTTAAATTGTCTGTGAACAACGTGGTTCACGTTACGTAAGCATTTCTTAACGCTTATTCTTGTTACACTTCTGAGAATACTGTTTTATTTTGTTAACAAAGTAACTGTACATATGTCACTGGTGCTTATTTATTTATTACTTACATAACAAAGACGCGTTACGGTCGCAATTCTCACATTAGTGGCCTGTTTACGTGTTTAACATAAATATCATGTACAGTAGTTGTCCACTTATTAAGAGCCTCAAACTCGGACATATTAATCAACAATTAACATTTTTATCACGACGCCATAGAAGTCAGTAATAAAGAAAGCACTAATTTCTTCTTTGCTGAGATAAAATTTTAATAGGTACACGCTTAATATAATTAACAAAAGTTTTTAGACATAAATCTGGTCCATTAAGATGCAGAGAGTACCTGAAAATAATATAGGTGATCTCCTTTGTTTAATTTACCGGTACAACCGACGAAATCTGGAGGCGCGAGGGTAGCTACGGTTTCCATAACAACACGCGCCTGGTGGTTGGTTCCCCCTGCCGCACCCCCGCGCTGTATCGATCCTGGCGCCCCCCGCTTTGCCCCGCTCCACTCCAAATCAAATTACAGGAGCACGAGCAGGCGAGCGGTGAGCGGAGCGGAGCGAGCGAGTGCTGCGCCCGCCCGCGCCTCGCGCCGGCCGCACGCCGCACGCTCGCCTTCACTGAATCAACTTTGTATTGCCGTAATAGTATTTTAATTCTATTGGCGCGCTTTTGACTACGGCCCCCTATAATAGCTTGTTTGCAAATTGGTGCCTACACGTTACGACATTGGCGGCCGATTTAGCACGATTTGATCGAACGATATATTCGGGGATTTGAACACCCTTTGTGGCCATTAATAAAGCTTTAGGTTGAGTAGAATTTTTCTATGTTGTATACGTGCAGACATATGTAGTTACTAGTTACATAACTACATACAAAGCGGTCTACTAAACTAATATAGTCGCTGTAATTTCATTTGATAGAGCCTTTGCGCATCACGAACTTACTGTGCAGGACCGTGACTAACAAAAGGTGTCAATTGCCAATCATTAAACTAATCTTTATTCTTGGAACTAAGTATAAAATAAAAATGTAATAGAATAAAGATTGTATCACTTCGTATAATTTCAAGGAAAAAAGGATCAACAACCTTCTGAACATAAACAAAATTCTATTTCAATCGAATGGCAGCAATGGCAATACGCTCCACGTCGATTGGTTCCGCTTTACACAACAATCGGACATTGATTCTAGAAGTTCTCGCTCGTATTGCCAACAAATTAGAGCTGTTATTCACTTTACCGCGGGTAATGAATAACTCACTATTTAAATAGTACAGTGATTGATTCGCGACGTAGAATGTGTGACAGAATTAAAACAAATACATCGAGAGATTTTATAGCGATCAGCAATAAAATCGATTATCGTATCGAATCGCTCGCGACCGAGGGGATCGCAGTCGCTTGGGGACATTTTAATGAGGGAATGCCGTGATGCCGAGTTGAGTAAACCGAACGGGACATTTGTCTCCCCCGAATAATGGAAAAGCGCTGAAAGGATATTTATCAAAAGCTACGGAGATCTTCGACGGTTTATTTTATTTGCGATATTCCGTCAATCGTTAAAATTGTCAATAAATGTCGGATTACGAGAGTTGCACGTATTTTAGATACATGTGAATAAGAGCGGAACGTTTACAGTTCTATTATAAAATACGATATCATACGTTGGCTCATTTGGAATACTGAATAGCTATCGTGATGGGTACATTCTGTGACACAGTAAATTTGTCGTTAAATGATGTCGGCGGCGTGTTGCGTGATTGTGATGAGCGTGTTCTTGGATCGTCGCCAGTTATGTTACAGACACTTCCACAAACATTCTAAAGAAAACGATTTTACGCGACGCAAGGTGATTCACTTCTGTTTCATTTATTACCTTGTACCGTTGTCAAACAAAAGAGCATTTATTTACTTTGCTTGTTAAATAAAATAGAGATTCGTTCGCCTACCGCAAAACTTCGAATAAGGTTTTAAATTGTTCATGCAGTACACTAAATCAGAATTGTAAATGACGTTGGATTTTCGCCAATGTTACTTTGTTTCCAACTACCCAAGTATTCATAACTGCCTTAATCGAAATATGGTTTCAGTGTCTTAGCCCGTAATGTTGCTACTGTTGCGAAGCAGCACATCAACATACTGACAAGTTATAAATTTAAAATTTTAATTTAACGACTTATTTGGGTGAATAGGACTTATAAGCGCGGTAAAATTTGGATTCTCCTGCCTAACCCTTCGTGAAAAACAAAGCGTGATGCTATGTATGTAAATATCCATTAATGATTTTAGCTACGAAAGTGAAACATACATTAGAAAGTAGTGTTTCCGTGTACTTAAATAATTGGGTCGTAATTGTGATAGAGCAGTATCTACGGTCATGGGAGCACGTGTCGACGGGACTTCGTGATCAGTGAAACGATATCGAGTGACCTCAGAGTGGCTCAGAGGGTCGCGGGGTGAGCCGGCAGCCGCTCGACCGACCGTGTACACGATACCCAAGTACACGTACGTATTAACATAGCTAGAGGGCGCTAATAAACACCTACGACGCTACGCACGTACAAAGCCACTTCGTGCGGACACAAATTGCTTTTGTTCGGCGAGGAACGTGCTGTGATGGAACCAGCTAGAATTATAGCCCTCTTATTGTGGCTCGCTGCTGATGGACTTACAATGAACAACTTCTCTCGGTTAATTACTTGTAACTTTTACCTTTTCTAGTGGCATTAAGTTGTTGCAAAGGTGACGTGACTTAAAGTTTTCTTTGTAAGTGATACTCAATTTACGACGGGAGGTAGTGCTACTAATACCGTCTTATTATGTTGAAAGAACTTTTTATGGGAATATAATATGATACTTATTTGGACCTCTCGTGTCTCTAACGCTTCTTATCTACTACATTTGAAAAACAACTCAGCAGAATATCTGGTGCTCTGCACATGATATTTTTTTAAAAGGTCTTTAATCCTAATATTTGTACATAACAATTGATTGAAATGCTTCTTACGCTTCCAGGAAAAAAAATATTCTAGAAGACTTAAAATAGCTACTTTCATTTCGATTCGATTACAAATTCTGATAAGTACCTATAATATTTAATTGTAACCTAACTTGAAGCCAAGCCTTTATCTCAAAAAGATAATGCGGAATACGGTATACAGTACCCAATGTTCATCAATGACGATATTAGGTGTTAGGACCCATGTGATGGGGTGCGAACCCATCGCTATTTATCGAGCTCAAATCCAATCCCGGCCATAACTGAAAATCTTTCTAACAAAAAACCAACCTTTTTCCCTAAACTGGCAAACTGATGAGACCCTCGTTCCACAGCTGTGTTTGCTATAAATAGATGAAAGGATATGCGATCCATAATGCAACAAATGCGACGCAATCTATTACCTACGTCAGTGATTAGTAATAAATAATAAGACATATTCTGTAGATAACAACGATCATTATCCCTTTTATGAGCTGCTGTAAAACATTTAAACATGCAATCTCAGATAATATGTATCCTTTATAAAGCTGCGTATCTAATCTTATTGAAATAGAAAAAGAAACAAGGCTACATATCAAACATGCGAGCTCGTTTCTTATTTTATTTTATCTGTTTCAAGATATACAATATTTATGTGTGTTATCTGTGTGCCGCTGTCGCATCTATTAGCTGGGGTACTAGGCGAGTATAAAACTAAAGAGGACGATTTGGCTTAATAATGTCGTTTGTGGCTCTCTTAACGTGTGTGGGTGCATAGTGCTGTCGAGTGTCAAGTGATCGCTTTCTTTATCAATATTTAGACTAGGAATGTATAGAAAACTTGAGTATTTTTAAAATAACACGAAAGTAAGACATCGTTTGTCGACGAGTCAAAGGAAATGAAACGTAAATGACTGCTTCATGTTCACAAGTAGTGCAGACATGCTCTTGTATTGTGTTCTCTTTTATTTTAATAGCCAAGCAGTTACCGATTCTTGTGAATAGGAATCATGACACGATACCCAAGATAAAACTTTCCCAAACATGACACATCTAGCCATCTCTATGAAAGTAACCATAATAGAAATACGTGCTATAAAAACTAAAGAGCTACTCCCATAAATAAAGTAAGATTAAGTTGAAGCGAATTCGTGATTATTCAAGTTCGGTTGGCGAGCGGGGTGCGGGACCACCGACTGTCTCGGATAAAGGGGCTTCTAACTCGCTCTCGTATTTCATTTCACTCAAAATGGATTCAGCCTCAGAGGCAAAAAATATTTATATTATATCAAAAGAAAGATCAAAAGTGTTCGCGAATATGAGAGCGAACGACCGCGAACAGCTCGAAGGAGTGAGAAGGGGGAACAGGGACCGGTGAGGGATTTTTATCGAGTCCCCGCATTGATGTTATGAGTTGACTTATACGATATAGCGCCGCGTCGGAAATATTGTAATCTAACATGAATACAGAATTCAGATATAGGTAATACGTTTTACGACGGCTCCGGACGAAATAGCGTGGGAGCTTTCACGTCTCCGTTGTCATTTGTGGTAAATGGTTTATTATTTTTAAACAAATTAACATGAACGGACGTTGCTGACATTATTATGACTGTTATACGTTAAGTGGTGTAATAAAGGCAAACACCTAGAAGTTTTGAAGTGTTGGTGTGATTAGATAAGAATTTAAACTACGTTATGAATTACGAATGTCTTAAATATGTATCTTATGTTATGTCATTACCGCTAAGCGTTAGCTGAAATAACTCCATCTTTGGTAATGACGTTTAGAATAAATTATAATAATTGTACAAAATACTCTTTCCTGTTTTTTAATCGTATTCGCATTAAATCTATCGAGCCGTAAATAAAAAACCTATCTCCAACATCACGAGACCCGTTCTCGTGATGTTGGAGATAGGTTTTTTGAGTTATTTTAATAAAATAATTTCGCTGTATATTTCAAGGCGGGCGTAAATGATTATGAACGTAACAGTCGTGTAGGTCGGAATGGAACGTTCGTAGTCATTTCAAATAATCAAAAGAGGGGAATGTTTATGTGTGTACGAAACATCGTTATTTTTTACGCGGCAATAAATGAAGTAACGAGCAACTTACATGCAATGTGCACGCGTTTACTCACAACCACTTTACTGGTACAAGGGTAGCATTAACGTGCTATGATGCAGGTGACATTTTGTAAGTCCCATAATTTATTTTGCTGATGTATGTAGGTAAGTATGCTGTTTTATAGCGCTCTCACCAAAGGGTCCTCATCGGGTCTTGATATTGTTAAGAAGGGATTGTTTGCTATCGGTTGTTTTATGGCTACAGTACATTTTTCAAGAGAAGTCCAGCGTTTTACGATCTTCCACATTACCAAACATTTAGGGGAATATCTTTTAGCCTTGTTCAATTATATCACATTCAAGGTAGTAAATCAAATAAAATAAAATCATCAATTTAAAAATACGAAAGTTAGGTTCACCAATCTGTTCTTTTGTCAGTAAAAATATTACTTGGTGATCGAATCAGTATTTTTTTTTCATATCAACATATTACTAATAACTGTACAAACACTAGTAAACAAACGTTAAATTGAAATATAATACCGTTGTTGTATAACAAAGAGAATAAACATTGTGAAAGCGATTATATTGATTAAGTTCTACACGAGGAGCTCAGAGGCCATACGTTAAAGCCAGCAAAGCTTTTACTTAGGTTTAGTATTTGTTTTGCGCCGAGACTGGAGAAAACATTGTACCACTTCAGGCTACGTCTTAAAATTCTAGGCCAAATATGTTTCTTATTTGCTTTGTGTTGTATTGACAGTGTAAGCTATTCAAGATAGAAAAGAAGAAACATTTTCGTTGTGAATTATTTTTTCGACACGTCATGTCAGCGGCAATCAGAGCAATAAAATATACTTTTACTAGCATTGTCATAAAATAAAATATGTAATGTTATCGTCAGTAAATGGTCATAGTTTTCGTTACTAATTGAATAATATTCAGAGTGAATAAAAGTTATTTTAGGTTGGATACATGTAATACCACGCTCCACAATTATAGATGTTTTAAACACGCCTGGTTGCATATATGTGTTATTTTTATCGTGCAAGGGTTCAATAAAATTAAAATCCGGTTCATCATGAAAATAAATTAAAAATAGTTATGTTTAAATTTTGTGAGGGTTTTAATTGCTTTATGATAGGCAAAACCTGTAATGTAAATTCAAAATGAGACAAAGACGATGCTAATCAGAGTTGTAGCTTTGTTCATTGAATCGATTATCCCACGCGCTCGGATTATTTGTTGTAGCCTACTTATCTCCGTGCCGATCTTATCAAATATGAATATCGATTCATCGATGCTAATGGCTTATATTAACTTTGAAAAGAGAAAAAACAAGCAGATAAATATTAGCTTAGTGATATTATACACAAAATAAACATGCCAAAATTATCTACTGCCACTGTAATAAATAATGAGGACAAAGACATTAACTCAAACAAGTTCCAACATTTCGCATAGAACAAAAGAATTGAGAAGAAACAGCGAGTGATTCCCGCGGCTTGGTGGTGCTATGTTTGTACAAGTTATTAACTAAGGCCCGTAGTGCTATCTCCCGTGTAAATTTATGCAACAATCTCATCGAGGCGGCCGCGGGTTCGGGATGTCGGCGATAACATGAAATTGACACCGCGCCATCAATCATTCTGGAGTGAGTGGGCTGGCCGAGTGTACGGGTGTCGCGTTGCACTTGTGGTTATCGACTACAAATTGCTGTTGGTCCACTGATTAACAATGTACAACTCGAATGTAAACAAAAACGAATAATAAAAGCAAAATAGATTTTAACAATTCCACAACCGAATGAATAAACTCGACGTAACGCTCGGAGCGGCAACATAATACCCGGTGTAACAATAACGCATAAAGTATTTTAAATCGTGAAATAAAATCGAATCGCACAATCCGAGCTCGGCCCGTAACCAATCAGAGCGAAATACTCGAATAGAAGTTGATAATAACGACCGGGTTAGTACCGTGTGGACAGGTTTACAAGTGAACTAGAGGATGTGACAATCCCGCGTTTAAAAGTAAGCCCATATCGATTATAGTTTCCGGTATCTCTTACGTTCCATTGTGTGTATTGTCGCCGGCTGGGGCTGTGAAAGCTCGGCTGTCCCCGTCGGCTATAAGGTCGGTTCTCGGAAAGCCAGCTGGTGTGTCGCTGTCGGTCCCAGCGCTCCCAGTCTCGCCGGGTTAAGATTACAATGTCAATAGACGTTTCGGCTATTGAATCGCTCGCCTGGTTGGGAACTTGCGTCTTTTCAAACAACATTCTTTAAATTACGAGTAGTTAGCAATTCCCTCTAGACAATGGTAGTGTCTACGAATATTCATGCATCATACTGCTTTAAGATAACACTTCTTAGAAAGCTGTTTTGCTGGTTCTCTAGATAAGCTTTATTCTCATGTTCTCAACAATGTTGTTTACAACAACTATTATACAACAAATATTCGAATCAATAATATTCTCTTCCCAATTTCTATCATTTGTAGCATTATATACCACAGTTCAAAGTTTCGTAGTTAAGGATCTCAAAGTATTCGAGTTGTGAGAGCGACTTTTGAATAATACTTCAGTTTTTCTTATTCAGTAAATCTTCGTATAACTCAAACAACAAAGAGCCGGCTGGAGAGATCCTAACAAAAGAATATGAGAAATATCTGCGCCTGTACAATCCGAACCGCATCGCTACTTCGGTTATATTGGAAAATATTTCTTGCTGCTCGAATACCCAGTTAAAATCTGTATTTTATCAAAGGCAAAGGCATGAATATAAATGTTGATATCCGAACCATAGCCAAATAATACCGTTTCTAAACTCTCATATTTATGGGGATATATACGGTAAGTTTTATCTAATCTCCTAGTTTGCCGTGTGTTTAGTTAGAAGATAGACGGTGCCCATTCATAATTTAAGTCTCAGATGCTCTGATTAAATTTCTTCCGCTTCAGAGGTCTCTTTGTTGTCAGTAACTTCTATTGCGACACAAAAGCACTCGTCTACGGCAGGATAATTTATTTTAAAGAGCCCTCTGTCTTACAGACTTTTTCGACTTATTACGGTGAATTTGTTCTTTAAAGATTGTTTTTCTCGTAAAATATGCTTCATTGTATTTTTCTTTTTACATTTCTTAACTTATTGCCATTTGTAATATTAAATGCGAGGTGGCTGTACATCTTCAGAATTACTTTTTTTAAGTTGTAAAAAATAATTGAATGTTTTAAATAAATAATAATTGCATACCTAAATGTTCTACTCGAAAACGGCCTTTTGTTGTTGTCAAGTTTAATTTCAAGTTTCAACCACAAAATGAATTTCGAAGAAAGCCGTAAATACCATCTAAATTTTGATTATTTAGAGGCAATTCATTGAAATAAATTATTCGTTCCCAACGAGCGGTGTAACTCGCCATAAAACGCTTTGTAATTATCCGTTTGTTTAAAGAATGTATTACACAAATAAACTTTACGATTCCAACGTTTAAACATAACTTTTTATTATCTCACATGTTTTCTTCAACACACACACAGGAAAAAATGTTTTATCACCACCTACCGCGCGCCCGCGAACGAACACGCGGTCTCATTACATGGTGTTCAATAATTTGTCCATTAAGGCCGTCAGTGGTCGATGTGATCCATCATTATAATATACATAGGTATGTATAAATCAGAGCGACATAATAGCGCCAGTATTTTGTTATCCCTTCATGCATAAATGTTTTTGTAATATTTTGGAAGCGGTGCTCCGACGTTGCCCCTTTGCCCCTCGCCTCTCGTGCCACGTTGCATTGCACGGTTTCATATTTCTCTTTCTAACTTTAGTTTTGTGAACACGCTGCGCTGCGTGTGACGCCCGGTTCATCACATTCTTTATAAGGAAACTTTACGAGCTTGCTCCTCGCAAGTCAATTTCAATGCCTTATATTCGATTGCCCAGTATGTGACGATGAAAAATATTACCACATGTCTTAAATTGATGAACATGGGAAGGTTTTGTCATCTGTAAGGGCGTAAATATATGTTAGTATTTGCGTGAGATTTTACACTTTACTCTTCCACTTAGTGAAGTGTGAAATGATTGTTGCCGCGCGCTGAACATCACGATTTTGAATTCCACAGTCGGGTGCGCGGTCGGGCGGTCGCCTGCCCAAGTCAGTATTCGTGTAGCGTGCGGTTGCGACGCGCGTCTGTTTGTCGTCGCTTGGTACTGTCGCCTGTACACACCACTGCCGTGTATCGGTGACTACAAAATTCATGTTTTGGTGTGCAGTGTGTGCTGATAGCCTCCTTTGTCTCTCCGTAGGTGTGTCGAGCTCGGAGCGCCGCCAGTATCGTGCCAGGATCGCTACCGGGATGCCAGCGTGTCTAGTGATAGTGCATTGAGGTCGTGCCGGTACCTAGCATAGTGTTAGTGTAACTATAGTGCATCAAAGTGTTGAATGGATTGTGTCTCTTTTGGATTGCCATCGAGAGTCATCGATAGATCAACTTGGGAACGGTGAGATAATAATGTTATCACATTCACATCTTTATATATTCAGATAACGTTCGTGATAACATGCTAAATGTATTTATGTTTAATTAGTTAGTTTATTTGTTTTATACTTATGGAATTATAATTATGTTTTATTTGGTTAATGTATCAACTCTTCTATAGTGATGTAGATAATCTAGACAAATTATTAAATGTTTGAAATTTTTGGTGAATGCCTTTGTTCATATTAGGTATTAATTACTTACATAGCTAAATGCGGTACCTATTATGAAAGCAAGAATTGGTCTTATTGTGTCTATCGTGTCTACAGTCGTCCTCCAGCTATGTATAGACAATGTTTTGCTTTTAACGTTGATAGCTATTAAATAACATTAAGGTAAGAAGATAATGTTATGAACACATCCTGCTTATTATTGGCACTGATATTTAGTTACCAAGTTAAAAATCAGTATCGTTGATAACTCCAAGGAGTTTAATTTTTTGTACAGTACCTTTTAGAGGTGTACTTGGTTGCCATTTTGTCAAATAATGATTATTTTAATGCATTACATTAGGTAAATTGATTATTACACTATTGTCGTGAGACTAAATGATCAGAAGTAGGTAATAAAGTGACGCACTAAATAGTAATTAAGAAAACAATTTGTACAGTTAAGCGGAACTTTAAGGCTCATTTTACCCCTTTGTAAGAAAACACATGTTGGGTCATTTCAATGTCCATTACTTCTTTTTTAGGTATAGACGCCAAAAATACTTACGCCATCTTGGTTCCGCCATTATGAGAGCTATAGATACACTTCAACTTTATTTTGTTATCACATTAAACGGTCAGAATAATTTCCCACTATCGGCAAGTCACAGTGAATATTATTAACACATTCAACATGACGATACAAATATTTGACATTGGCTCCAGAAGGTGTTTTAAAGCCGGGAGCTAATAAAACTTGCTCATAAAAAGCTTACTTATAAAAACTTTTTGTCGCCGGCCGGGATGTCAACAACACCGGACCCTTTTGTTTATTTTGAGACATCAAGGAGGGTCGGAAACCATTATGGTTTAGTGTATGGCGTCGTGAAAGGCCAATATGGCTTATTGAAAAGGAAAAGTACCGCGAGTAAATGGAAACAGCTAAATTGATCGTAACAGGATTTTCGTCTGTACAACTTTTCAATCCGTTTAAATTATAATAGGAATTTGAATTGCCACATTGGTTTAGAGGTTGCAAGCACGGGTGCAAAGCGTGAGGTCCTGGGTTCGATTCTCGGGTTTTCCTGTTAGAAAAATGTAAGTAGCAGCCCAGAGTTTGGAATTGTGCCCGATGCCTACATGCTTTATCTCGCCCCCCTATTACTTGCGACTTAATAACGGCATCGGAAAAATGTGCGTATACAGATAAGTACTCCTCGGCCTAACCCTTCGGGGAATTCAGACGTGATGATATGTAATAGCAATTTATTTTGATAAGGGCCTTTCACATTGGGATTTCAAAACTTTGAAAATAGAATTTAAAGTTCAATGATTTTTTTTTTGCGAATACAATTTCGTCTTTATTCATATTGATCAATTTACTCGGCGCACGCCAGTAAAGCGCCCAGTTGGCATGATTTTTTCCGTCCGAGCATCGTCATATTACAGCCAATTTACACAAAACCTTAACGAATTATTCACCTAAACCTTCCTCATGAATCACTCTGTCTATTGGTGGAAACCGCATGAAAATCCGTTCAGTAGTTTTTGAGTTTATCGCGAACAGACAGACAGACTCGTCGGGGGACTTTGTTTTATAATATGTAGTGATGTATGGAATACACATGTGTTTAGTGAATCAGCATTTGTATGATGCCGTTATCTCTAGACTTCGAGGTGGGTACTCTCTCTCTACTTTCATAAAGAAAAATAATGTGATTGTGTAATATTTATGCAAAATATTATTTATACTTTTGGTTTCATCAAGAACTAAGTCAATTTGCATGATTGTTTAAGTAAGTAGGTACTTAGGCATCCCAAAATATTGTCTCTGTATATATAATATGACCTAACCATTAAAAAAGTTTAGTTTCATAATGGCGACGGAATACTACACTACTCACTCTAATGTAATGTGCGTTAAACACGCATTTGGCCAATTTTTTACAAAACTGTTTAGTATTTATGTAAGTAGCTGAACGTGCGTTCGGCATACCGATGTGGAATTAATGTTCTATTCTTGTAGAGAAATATATGTACCTACACTCATATTCACGTAAACGCTTGTAAATAGAATGAAAAACATACATAATACACTGCTATTTACGAGAGTTACGTCATAATACTGATTCATGTGGATTTAATTTTCCATTGACTGGAAATTGGTAGAAAAACTTGTTCAGTTCAGTCTGTTGGCATTTGTGCACTTACACCTGTAGGTGCTTTCATAAACACTGGAAAAGGGCCAACCGTAATTCTTCTTATTATGAGATTTGTCTCGGAATTTAGATGGAGTTGGTTGAAAGTTATAACCACTTAAATAATAAAACAAATGACTACTAAGTTACAAATGAACATCATGAGAACTTATTAGTACTTTTTTATATATTTAAATATCCACCAATAGTCACCAGTTCTTAATGACGTTGTGTGTGCAATGTCCATTTGTTACAGACGTAAATAAATATGACACCAAGTTATACCGTTTGATGTCACATATACAATTAATTATAAACACATCACGTTTATAAATGGTGAAAAAATCACTTTTCTATTATTTTTATTTACAGTAAGTGCTTATAAATAACGCTGACTATGCTGCGGCTAACGAAGAGGTAAAATTGAATCCTTTTTATATTTTGAAAACGGCATTCGATTCTGCAAGATAAATAAAATCGCAATTATACGCATTTCAAATTAGCAATAAAGCACTTCCAAATTCGTTTTCTACGATTCAAATTACGAAATAAAATCAGCAAGTACCTATGCTTTAATAAGCTAAAATAAATTAGCATATAAGTCGGCATGACATGATTGTGTTACTAATAGCTTGATTGTCTGGTGCCACGAGTTATATTCATCGTATTCATCAAAATTCGTTCTGCAAACGTGAAATATTTTGTTGCAGCAATCATGGAAGTACGTAATACAATCGTATATTTATTGTATTGCAGAGGTAGAATGTAGGGCTTGTTCGAAATCGTTCTCAGATTTCGGAAGGTTTTTTTTTATGCCTAATTCAATTTCCACGGCACGGCTACGTCACTGCATCCTCAGTTTGCATTTCGATATCGAAATTCGATACAAATTATATTGTACATGTAGTATAAAATGAATGAAAATATATTTCAAAACAACTTCGTTTTCAATGTTAAGTTAATAAGATGATGCGATTTAAATGGAATCTATTACTTATTTCGAACTCCAACGCGAGTACAAAAGCAAGCAAGAAAATAGGTTCTCAAGGGAAATTGTAGTCTAAAACTTTTTTTTTTTATATTTACTTATTCAAGTTATACTTGGAATAACCTCTGTACAAATGTGCCCTTACTCGAGCAATTCGCTACGTGTATTCTGCAGACTTGATTGAGATCTATTCGTGTTCAGCCACTCGAAAGATCTGATAGATTTGGGCAAAAAATATGCCCAAAGATTTATTATTTTATGTTCGTATGGCATAGCTAATCTCTTGTTAAAATTAAAATATATTAGTGATAATTGTTTATAAGTCGAGAGAATCGAGAAAATCTGAGTTTTATGAGTGTAAATTTAATCAATTATTATTTAATGGATTCGATTATAAAAGGAATGGCCTGATGAATGAACTGATTTTATCTTTCATAAATATCTTCTAAATCACAATAGAACAACGACTGGTGTCTCTGTTACTACTCGTTACTGTTATGCCCACAATGATGTGAGAAGTAACCGATAAAGCAATGATTTATAAGCTATTCACTTGTCATAAAATAATTACTCGTCTTATTGCCACTTTTTCCGTTTGTAACTGTTATTTTCTTATAATAGTTATCAACGTAAAACGTTGCAAGATTACCGCTATTGAAGTTTCTACTATTATTATATATCATTCAATGTATTACATTTTAATATTTTTCTGTAGCTTATCTATACCTATTATACTGCTATTTAAAATACCTGCTTATACTATTATAAGTGGGTATTATAAATAGCGGTTGATAGTTTTATTTCCGTGTAAAATATGGGTGTTATAAATAAAAAGATTAAAGGCTCCATAATAACAGACATTAAAGCGATATTTTAAAAATCGTTAAGCCCATATATTTATATCTGGATTGTTTGACTGGCTGACTTATTATTAGCACCAACTTACACGGTGACGAACCCAATCTATCTGAATCAATTTACGTTCACCTTATGAAAGCAAATAGCCGGACTTACGGGCTCGTCTTTTAACTCATAGGCCTTTCTCTTTTATTCTCGTGAAAAGTGTGGGAAACGAAAGGGATGGGTATAATATATTACACCTTTTAGATTTGACTGCTTTGTATAAAAACGTTGTATGGATAGTTTTCAATATGTGGGCGATAATCCTAACGTGCTTGTTTGGATTATGCGCTCATCACTCATTTTGTAATCTGAGCCTTGTCATTCTGTTTGTTGTGTAATGTTACATTCAGTAAATAATGATTTAATAACGTGATAATTAAAATAGGAAACTTTGGAGACCTTGTCTGTGTAACATAATTCACGTAATTCAATATATGTAGCTAACAGAGATTATAACAAAGAGAAACTCGTTTTAGAAAATCTTATTCTATCAAAAAACATACCTGTTTAAATCTTTTGCACGTTTAAATAAGTACAATAGATCGTAACATGCACGAATATGTACTAATTCTATTTTAGCGATCCCACAACTCGGGCAACAGGCTATAGTCAGTATAGACGAAAATAGCAAAACACCCAGCTATTAATTGCCCCAACACGGTTGAAGCTGAATCAATTACCCGACCAATAAAATTGCCTGTGCAAAAATACCTGCGTAATTATAAAACAGTAATAAATATCATAAAATAACAATAAATATTAATTAAGAAACAACGACGGGTCAATTTATAGGCGTCGATTTTGAGACCCCGTCGGCTATAAATAAATACAAACATGTTTCTGTATACCATAGAGTAAATTTCTTTGATTATAGTGTACTGATAGCTATCTGAGCGCGTCTTGATGCAATCTGGGATCTTTATGTTAGCGTCATACTGAATTAAAAAGACAGATAAGCGATCTGTTGCTACTCAAACAATACGAGGTGTTAAAAGTAATTTTTATATAAAAAAAACAACGTTAAAAATATTAAAAATCTACTAGATGTCAAAATGAAAAATTGTACGAGGCACCAAATAACTCCATCTCAGCGAAGACAGGGGATGATTTTAAGTGACAACTAATTTATCATCTTACCTCATTTTTGCCTAAAATATTGTCATAAAGATTGGCAAGAGCTTCACACCAGAATTTTTACGAGGTACGAAAATAAGCGCTCTTGTATGTATACAGCGACCTTGCACAAGCGCACTCGCAAATATTTGGCTATTAAAGATCCGTAATTAAATATGTTGACTTAAAATACAGTAAATAGAAGTGTTTGAAATAAAACACGTTTCAATTACAATGCTAACAGGAAAACATAATTAGCACGAACAATCAACTGCTATGACCGCTCTTAAAGACATATTTTTTCCTTGAAAATTATAAACGCCACTAGTTTGAATTTAATCAAACTTGTGGTTAAAGAAAGTGTGTTTTTGTGTAAGTGGCAACAATATTATGTAACTAATCGCGGATTGTATTTTTTTATCTCTCTAATTTAGGTTTTGGCATAGTCCAATTTTGTTTCGTAAACAGGATTTGTTGAATGGCTGAAACAATGAATTGTTTTAATGGCCACTATTTGAAATATTTCTTTAATTGCAAGCGGCTTAATGTTGCTCTACGTTAAAACACCAATAATGTACTACAGCATTATGAGGTAGCTCTTAATTATGTAAATCTTTTGAACCGTGATGTCATGCCCGCCCGTCAAGAGATAATCGGTTTTAAACGAAATACTAATTACGAATTCATTATTGAGTCAGCTAGACAGATTGAAATATCCGTACTAATTAATTAAATACAATAGTGTTATATTGTCTTTAATATATAAATGGTAATGTGTACTCTAAAAGCAATTTACCGAATTTAAAATATTTATTTAATTATGTACTGTATGCTCAGTAGATTACAATGCATCACTGATCACAATTTAGGTTTATATTGCATGTATTCATTGAATCTGATTTAAATCTATTTTAGTACACATAAATTAGATAAATCCAAGGCGATGACAGTAAATTGAAACGTTCATATTTTATGAGGGCTGCGTTTAGTGAATTACTTATAATTATTTCGAGCTCTGTCGTGTTCTGTCAAAATATACAATACACGCAACATGACGGCTGATGACAGTACGTACTTTAATAATATCATTACCGTTCGAAATGTTTAACACGATGATGCACAGGGGGCCATTACTAGACTCATTATTGCTTCGTATAAACCACCGCAATTTAGACGCGCAACCATTTTACTTGTATACGAATAGTTACGTCATTAAGCCTGGTCGTGAGATTATCTCGAGGATACAGGGGTGCGCAACATTGTAGAACGTTCTTCGTAGCGAACAAAAAATTGGAACGATTTTGGGCACTCCTAAAAAGCAGCAATAAAAACGGTAGGTACCCAATAAAGTGTTGCTATGTCGAAATCTAGAATTTAATATTTCCCTATGCTGCACGATATCCTTTTTTTGGTTTTAAATCTATTTAGTTTTTGTACAGAATATTATTGCTTTCGGAGTGAAACAAATTTTACGGATTATCTTACAGTTTAGTTAACTTTTTATAAGTGTTTGAAGAGTCATTTTGTAGTTTTAAGTATTTTCATTATACTAGACAGAATTCTTGAAAAATGAGAAAACGAAAAAAGACAATTCTAAAACTTACAAAATGACTCGTCAAACACACACGTAGGATACATCCGCCAAAGAAAATATAAATCTTTGTTTCGAAATATTACATAAAAGTCTAGGCAATCCAATTAAGTTCTGATCTGTTAGTTGGTAACCCTACATGACTAACATTAACATTACACATCGTGATTCATGTCGGATTAACTCGAGTTCTGTTATTTCACGTCATGTGGAAACACTGGGGTAGCTTCATATGGTGTCACTTTTTTATTAATATTATTAACTACTTTATTTTGTCGCATAGATTTATGATAGTTAATTTAGTGAGTGAACGTCGAGCTCACTGCCAAGAGATATTATGTTCTCATTTTGCTCCTCATCCCAAGTACATTTATAAAATTGGTAGTTCGTAGTAATATGCAATAAATGAGTTCATGTTCTTCTAATAATAAAATAACAATTTCTAGAGTGCTCGGTATAATATGAATGATATTTTTCCATTATTTTTCAAGACATTTTTACGATACGTTAATGTGACATTTGTATTCCCCTACTTTTATATTTTATGTGTGCAAGAATGTCTTTAAATGCCCTTGTATCCGGCAAACAGCCATGTGTCACGAGAATCGATGTCAAGCCGTAATAATTTTGTAAATTTTATAGCGGTTATGGGCATTTAGCAGGCATAGATGATAAAGTAATAACTCACAGAGCTACATTAGCGCCATATTATTCCAGTGGCAAATTTACATCTTTAATCTAGAAGCTAAAAGGTAATTATGATCAAGCGGTGTGTTATTATTCATGAATGTAGATTAAATTCAAACTACAAATTACTTATTTGCATGTTAGATTAATGTAGTGAGTAACTAGGTCTGTAGTCACCTATTACTGTAATTAATAATTATGGACTAAGAATAAGTCATTGTCAAATCAATATAAAATCGAAGTATACTACTGGTTAATAATAATTAAGTACTAGATTTTGCCACGATATTTGCGAACGATAGCTTATTAATTAGAAACAACTTTACGAAAATAGAAACCGGGCGTAAAAATAATAATAAAAAGCTTGCGAACCATAATTTGACGTTTCTACGGTGACAGTGACATAATATTTATTGCTTCTAGCAATCTTAATATTACAAGAGCTTTTGACGTTGAAAACAAACTTTTTTATACCTATAAATTTTAGTCACATGCCTTTGATAAGTGAACATTATGCCGGGCTACGCATGTATACATAGATTCCATTTTTATTAAACATTTTTGATTTCAACGCAAATAAACTAATGTCGGGTATATTGCAAGCGTATTTCCGCCCAACAAGCAATTTTTCTCCGGGTAAAGTGCACCTCTGGTCCGGGTTCGATGCTCGGGCAGCGCGCCAAGTAGCGCGGCGGGTCGGTAAATCACCCGCGCGTACCAGGCTCGCAGCGCGTCGAGGAGCTCCCAATCAGCCGCCCTATTGACAAACATACGGCTGGAGTATAATGGAATCCGTCGCGATTTATCTACCACTGAGCAATTCATCTCTTTCCTTTTGAAAACTTTATCTCAATTTAAGTTGACGTCTATAATTATTATAATAAAATATATTTATATAAGAGTTTGGTAATCAGATAGTTCTATTTCGATGCATTTTCGTCGGTTGTTTATCTACAGACATTTATGCAGAAAATTATGGAAAACTGGTTCAGTTTATATTCACGTCAATTTTCATTCAATAAAAATATATTTCGCAAGTAATATAAGCAATTTAACGTAACTTTTTTTCGAAAATAGTATTTGTAAGGCAAACAAACCGTTAAGTACGATTGTAAATCATTATCTGAGTGAGAGACACGTGATGCCACAAATAATAAATAGCTAACAATACAGCCGGTCGATAACTGTTATGCGATAGATTACGTTCTCCCGGTTGGTATAGTAGTTATTAATCCCAGGAAACACGAAACGCAAAGCTTAGAGCTCTTTGTTCCTATGATATCCTGATACATTTTATAGAAAATCTTTTCATTTATATTCTTTTAAATTATTAATTAATGTGACATATAGCTGCAACCAGATAGATGGCAATGTTAAATTTCTATTCAATAATCTTATTAAAAACTAGCTTCCGCCCGCGGCTTCGCTCGCGTGGTTTACGAACCCGTAAATTTTTCCGGGATAAAAAGTAGCCTATGTGCTTATAACATTGATTCCTCCTGTACCCCAGTGACGCTTACATCGCATAGTTAACCGAGTGGAGTGAGCGGCGACCACGCGACTTTTTTCTTTAATATGTACTTACCTTTTTGAACTGGTGATATCTTTCGAATCGAATGTCCGAATTGAATAATTTATATAAAGTTATATAAAGGTATTGAAGCAGTCTTGAATATGAAGTAATTTATTTTGATAAGGATTAATACCAAGGTACAAATAAAGGCCCTTTTCAAACGGCGGCATTTCAATTAAATTTTTAAAATAAAAGAACACTTATTGTGACATAACTGTAATAGTTAGACATATGCTGTCGCGACAGTTTTTGTAGATAATGATGTGTTCTGCAAAGTCGTAGTACATTATTTTGTTCTATCATCAATAGTTTTAGCAGCACACGCGATGTAAGGAATTTTTTAGGTCATTTTTTACACTTTGGGTTACATTATTGGAGTTTTAGTAAGGACCTCTAATTTTTTTGAAAATATAGTATAGGCTATGTCACTCGGAGATAGTGTAGCTTCCCAACGGTGTTTTTTTTTTTTTTTAATCGGTCTTTAAGTTTCGGAGCCTATTCAATGCAAACAAACAATCAAATCTTTCCTCTTTATAATATTAGTATAGGTAAGTATAGATTCAGTATTTCATAGTTTAAATACTTAAATAAGTCATGTTTTAATATCCATACTTAATTTTCCTTCCAATTTAATCATCAGAAAGGTCAAACCGTTTTTGTTAAAATAAATGTAAATAAACTTTAGTGTTTAATTATATGTATATTGAAGTTTCAACTCGTCCCAACCAACGGGTTATTTAATTAGAGGCAGAAGACCGTGACTGGTTCCGGTGGAGAGGTGAATAATAATAATAATAATAAATATCCCATAATTATGTATGAATATTATTTTATCAAAATCTCTGAAACACAATTATTCCGAAAACGGCTATTTTATCTTTCGTTAGTACAAAATCATTATAATTTTACAAGAAGGTAGGTATGTAATGGTGGTGGTTCATGGTTCGTTCTGCTAATTATTTAGTGAATTGATGGTATTTATATTTAAACACACTCCAGTTTGATTAATTATTCAACATCACAAGACACTAGCAATTAATTTTCTATTAGACGTTTGAAATTTAGCGTAGGCAGGTGTCGTACCCAACTATTCTATTAATTAAGCTCGTCTTTAACAATAAATAATTCAATCGATTATTATCCTACTGTTGAGTATGGGCCTTTTTTTTAGTATGAGAAAGGCTAAACAAGCACGCTGGTGCGGGTTGTCAAACTACATACACAAGCAAGAATTTCGGAGCCTTCTCAAGTGTGCAGGTTTCCTCACCATATTTTCCTTCGTGATAGTAAAATTCCACAAAAGAATTCTACACTTAAAATTTATTTAAGCTGACTGAACGATACTTAAGAAAATCTAAATTCTTTCTATATCTCTCTATAAAGGTAATATAAAGACCTCTTTTCAGCTCACGGCTCTCACTCAGGGTTCCAAATAGGAAATATTACTCAAAATAACCACAGAGATCTTCTGTGGGGATAAGCGGGTTAGTTTCGGATTATTTGTGTCCAATTTGGATCGTCAAATTCTTTATTCTCCCCATATCGCTGTCGGTATATCGGAAGGTTTGGCGGGATTTACGTTTCCCCACATTTCAAGCGCTTTCAACGCTTTAAATGGGCGAGGGGAACTTGTTGAGGGTCCCCCCGCGACTATGAACGCTAAAATGTGTTTAAATTGCCGGAGAATGAGCTTAACCACATAAATACTAATCCTTAAGACATTTTATTATAATACCTACATTTAAATTATAATTTTATTCTTGTTATTGATGAATGTGTAGTGTGCATTAGGTATAAAATTATCTCATGACTGAATAATGAATATTTATATTTGCTACCTTTTTTATACTTAAGACGAAAATTTCATTAAGGAATCTTCTGTTTAAGATTTTAATGGATTGCATCGATTAACAATTTCTCATCAAAATATTTATAAACTTTCGATAGATAAGGTTTATTATGAACAGACCGTATCTTACAAAATTCGATGTTAACATTCCTGTAATTTTGACATTCCCACAGTCTGCTCAAGTATTCCAGTTGATGGACTATTAAAATTAAAAAGGATACTGGATAACACTCTAAAACCATTAAAATTGCGATCATGTACGCACAGGAGGCCTTTTTTCCATTCCACAAAGAACAAATATGTCTTAAAGGTTCACTCTAGAACCGCTAATTAAGTGGCAGTATAATTAGTTCAGGTATTAAATAAATTACAAGCGTTATTTGCTACAATTTGCAACGCAGTAATGTCTTGTGACCATAATTAGCCTTTAAAACGTGTTTTAAACGCGATGGTTTGTACATTATATGAGTTTCTTTTATATTAAAAAGAGAGGAGAGAGAGGTATTAGTACTGAGAAATTTGAAGGTGATGATACTTCTTTTTATGTTGAGTATTCGAATTTTGAACAGTTTCTAAAGACCGAAAACATAATTCAGCGTAACTGCCAGTAGTAGGAAATAAACGTTAGTTTTGAGGAAGATCTAATGTAAATACTCTTTTCGTCAAAACTTCTAAATGAATTCGATTGTATTTGGCTTTCAAAATATCGTTGTTTTTCTGGGTCCACATTAATTTGTACGGCACCCGCGTTAAATCAGATTCCACCCCATTACTTCCCGTGGGCGCCGTAAATAAGGGTATCATTACTAATACTCTTGTTAACCCCTCCATGGTTCCATCTAAGCTATAGTGTTCGTACTGAGTCGGATTTCTACAAGATTAGTTTGACGAGGTTAAGAATTGAACTGACAACAACATTTCGATTGTTAAACACTGCCTTTATTATTTACCTTTGTATCAAAAGTGTTAGATATTATTAATAAGTACAACAACAAATTTGAATTATGGAAAATAAGTTAAAGAGACAATATAAGGATATTCTTCGTTTCATTGATCGGAACTGATCAAACCTTTTCGTCGTAAGTTCTTCTTTCAAAAAACTAATTTATGCCTTACATTCGACTTGACATAGTATACGTACGGAGTAATAATCATAAATCGATATTATTTTCAAAACGCTAAAAAAAAACGCTAGGATATTTTCTAAGCATGTTTTTCATGTACTGCAAGGTACTTCTCGAGTAAATGCTGAAGCGTTTGTACCAGGCTCGCATAAGCACGCGCGTCATAAAAAAGTTACGAGGAGTTATCAAAAGGGCGCAGTAAAGCTGGCATCGTCGCCGTCGCTATAAACTGCCCGGTCTATGTAGGGTTGTCTGCCATATACAAAGTTTTCCACACTACTTAGAACTTTGGATAAGTGCTTGGGGACATTGCGATATCGTTGAGAAAAAATGTTAGGAGGGAAATCTTGTGGGACATTTGTATGCTATTCACTTGTTTTTCATGAAACATATGTATATTGTAAGTCTGATTTATTGATTCAGAAAATATTGTAAAAAAATTACGCAATACACATTATAATATAAAATTCTATGAAATCAAATAAGCTTACCTAGGTTAACGATAAGTAACACGAACAGAACTTTATTGTAGGTAGTATTCAAGCTAATAGCTAGCTATTGGCCTAAAAACTCTTGTATATATATATTCATAAACTAGAAATTAATTTCGTCAACCCTGAATAATAACACCCCTGTTGCGCTGTTTTCGTATTAAATTAGAAACTGCTCCATTCAGGCATAAAGCGAGCACGTTTAGAACAATATAAATTATTTGCTTCACATTAATGTGCATAGTTAATCAAATAGGTTGTTTATGAGAACATCGTAATTTATTGTAATTATCAGATTGCGCTTTACTGCATAGTAGCGATCAGTAAAGTGAACAGTTAAATTGAAGATTTATTGATTAACATCGAAAACGGAATAATAATATACGATGCAACTTAAATACGTATTTCTTTGTTTTGTTAGAGACATAATTAGGTATGGAGCCATAAATTCTACATTATTATAGTGTTTATTTAATAATGGCGCGTCATCGTCAACAATACAAATTTAAACATAAATTTGGGCGTTGGAAGGGTGTGTGATAATGATAATTGTGATAAATAAAGCAGTCCCAGTTCTATAGATAACACGATAATGGATTTCTAAATGGCACGCTGGCACGATACGACCATTTCGTTTCGCTTTTAAAATTCTTGTCATAAACTAGATTCTAGAGGGATTAGCAGGTATATGCATAAAATATTTGAGTCACAGCGCGGTTGAAACGTTAATCCTGTGTAGAAGACAGTCTGCATCTTCTATTAATCTAATGCTCACAGTTGTAAATTGCAATAAATACGCATAGCTGTGGCACTAAGTACGCACCTAGTCCGGGTTTATGTTACGCTTTGTGAGAGTAACCGGGCTTATCTACGCTGTTTTATGACTATTTTACGATTATTGCCCCTTTGAATTGGTTATAACTTCGTACGATATGAAATTTCTATAAAGGAATAATTTTAAATGGACATGTTCATTTAAGTGGTTTTTACGGCGCTATATTAATTTTTATAGCTTGAGCGAGACCCGGTGAGCTCGCTATGCTGTTATTTAAATTTCGTCTTCAACTGCTGTTATACATACGCGATAAAAAATTAATTAATCATTGCTTTTCGACCAATCCTTGCTGTATCGCCAAATATATTTGTAGTTTTTACCGTTTATAATAATTAACGTGTACTTAAATAACTATGAAGAATAACTATTGAAATATAGTGTTTTCGAGGCCTATCTACTTATTTCCATGAAATCGGTCTTGAAACAGTTTGTTTCTATTGTGTTGTTGTTGTTGAAGAGTGGATGAGATGATGGTATTGTTGCAGGGCTACAATGGTGTGTGCGTGTGCGGGGCAGCGGGGGGCGGGCGCGGGCAGCCGGCGCGCATGGCGGCGCCAATGAGGGAGGGCGCGCCGGCCGGCGGAGCTCGCCCCGCGCCCCACGCGCACCCCGCCAACTTCGAGTACGATGACAACGAGTGGGACATCGGCATCGGCGACCTCATCATAGACCTCGATGCCGACATAGAGAAGACAGACGAGGCGGGCGGCATGGCGGCGCGCGCCGAACCCGACGCACAGCGCACCGCGCTCAAGATGAAGATCAAGCGCACCAAGCCTGGCACCAAAAGCTCCGAGGCCAAGCACGAGATCGTCAAATCGAACGAGATGAACGGCGAACCGAAGAATTCAGTGCCCGCACAGGCCACGCCGCCCGCCGCCGTCAAGCGTGGCTCCGGGGGCCACCGGCGCGATAAAGCGCGAGACAAGCATCATCACCCACACCCGCCGCACGACGTTAACGGCGTGGCGCGCGTGCCACCGCCGCCTAATGCGCCCGGCCCGCCCGCGCCGCCACCGCCGCACCCGCCCGCGATAGCTGCGCCCGCGCCGCACTCGGCGCACACGGCGCACGCAGTGCCTGCCAAGACGGAGCCGCGACCCGCGACCGCGCCGCGGCTCGACAACAAGCCCCCTGCGCCTGCGCCTCCAGCGCCCGCGATACCTGCGCCCGCACCCCCGCCGCCGGCGCCGGCGCCTGCGCAACATGCGCAACATACGCAACACGCGCAGCACGCGCATCACACATCGCATTCAACGCATGCGCCCTCCACACCTTCCAAACCTGAACCTGACGACTCACGGCAAGAGACGCACAATTCGCAGCCTCCAGCAAAGAAACAAAAAACAGAATCTAAGGTACTGACACTTTAACTTACATAAGGTAGATCTTATCTCCATTCCATTTAGAAGTCATCACAACCAGCTTCAATAATCTATTAAATTCGTTTCTACCCGTCGGGCCTCGATATCTGTCCGCCTTTTTGTCAGTCTTGTGCGTGAATTTGTGGAGAAGGTTTGCGTTACCCGCTGTTACCCGTCCAAGATTATCAGTAACTCGGCTTATTAGTCTCAGATTGCGCCACAACAATCGATCCTCTACGTGTCGATCAGGGTGCATCCCACGCATATGCATTCGTCCAAAATTCCTCAGCTCGAACCGAGATTAAGATGTGGTAAAAGAACTTTTATACTGACTGAATTCCGGCTCGAAGGAGCAATATTTTAGTATTTTTGACCTACCTACCTACCTGTCAGTGACTCAAAATTCCGACCAAGAGCGTCGGTTGGACTCATTTGCTAATAGAGGTCCTGTATAACTGTTCTTGTAGATTAGCATCAAACACTGCGCAGAGATGGCGGCCGATATAATTGTAGTGAGAAATTCTGTAGTATGTGTATAGGTAGTAATAGGTACATATTATTTTGTAAAGATAATCCAGATGACAAACTTCCACCATTCAACTGACTAAAATTCGGCAATATAACATCTTATTAATTGCATGGCAGTAAAGTCACTCGCCGCAATCTATCGATCACGTAATCGTCGCTGATAACGATAATCGTGCGCTAATCGTCCGATTGCTCTTATCGCGTGTGTATCCGATTGTTTCGGAACAGTGTATTTAATTGTCCGGGCTTAGGGCTGTTTGCGAGCTTGATTGAGTGCAAACGGTCGTGGGGTGTAATCCGCGCCTGTCGCCTGCCGCATCGGTTCATTAAATCACCCCAGTCGGGCCGCCTCGTCGCCCCCGCTCCCCGTCGACGTCACAATACCCACTGCACTCCACAAATTAATGCGATTGTGGCTCTGTGGCAAATAAGGCTGTGTATCTTGGATGCAGAATGGCAAAAGCCAAATAATACAGCACAAAGTACTAGAAGTCGCAGTCAAGCATTGTCACGTAATTGAATCTATATTCAAGATTTGTTAATAAATAAA
Source organism: Shargacucullia verbasci (assembly GCA_947562105.1). Lineage (NCBI taxonomy): Eukaryota > Metazoa > Arthropoda > Insecta > Lepidoptera > Noctuidae > Shargacucullia > Shargacucullia verbasci. The sequence continues at coordinate 9,304,355 of OX387297.1, read as the reverse complement.
CATACATAGTTAGATGTACAGTTTGAAAAATGGTGGTCCCCTTTTGGTGTTTGCAATTTCCTTACGCTGAGATAAATAGTTGTAAATACGTGACTTGAAAGTGAACGCATCGCATAGAAATGCAAAGCTGGTCCGTATATTGAGAATTTAATGTTGTTGCAAGTTGTCATGCGCGGTAAACATAGAGAACAGTATAAGTAATGGGGATCGGCTCGTTAACTCTTAGTAATCACCGCTTTCCCGGCCTCCTATAAAATAGTTACTTCGTTAATAAAATACCTCCGGTGAAGAATCCGCTGCTTGTGCACCTGCATGCAATGAACATCTTTCACAATGCTTAAGCGAATGCACGACACGCATCATTAATCATGTCGACGTGACTACGAGCTATTGCCAAAGGTTTATGCAAACCGCGTCTCGTATGAACTCATCACGCTTAACCACATCAAATTATGGTTAGTTTGTTACATTAAAGTTTTATCAACGACAGCTGCTTGAGCAATACCGCGTCGGCAATATTTTATGGCTGAAGCAAAATTACTGTGCCGCATAAATGTATAGGGTGAATCTAAGATGGAGGGACGCTCCCTTTTGCTTTTCTTGTTATTATTCGCTCGAGGGTTGCGAACACATCGCAGTCTCCGAAATTCCATTCATTAATCACTGTCGAGGGCTCTAAAAATTTCTAAAGTGCTTGTGGAATCAATTTAACGTTCGCCCCCTAACTGGAAAAGTTTGTGAGCGTGATAATTAAAGACGAGATATCAATTTTGAAGTCTTCACTCTTATTCTAACAATGTTCAAAGATTTAATCTGCTTTCAGTCTTATTAAAATGAGATAGCGTAAAATGTTAACGAATAAGAAATAAAGATGAGCGTCGAATTTCTTTTGAAGTTAAATAAATGTTTAAGTAAAATTCTTTGGTATCATCTTAGTTAGATCTTCAAAATATTGCATTGTATTGTATGGTTTTCGATGAGAAATTTTCGAGATCAGCAAATGCTTTAAAAAAAAAACACTTGATACTTTTTCCCAAAGCGGACCTCGGTTATTTTTGCAACCCTTCTATATATTATTTAACGAAACAAAATCAACCACTTGCGCATTCTTAATTCGAATCACACGAAAGTATTATTAATACTGTAAAACCGTCAGTCCTCTATTGAGTATCTGTGTGCCCCTGACCATTGTCTGCTCTCCGGGTACTTAAACTGTCGCATAATACACTATTATTACGATCAAGCTCAAATAAGGGGTGATACCCTCGTCAATGATTTTTAATTCAAACGCGTTTGCTGCAGTAATGTGCCCTTTATCTGACAAAACGCATTATTCTACTGTTTCCCATTGATTTTGATGTTGATTACTAAATGCGCCTACACAAGCAGAAGAAATACTGATCTAACCAGATAGATAGTAACATGACAAAGAATTATAATTCAAACGGGTTATTAGATTGATATTGATTACTTAGACAACTTTATTAAGCTACCTTTTGTCGTAATTCATAAATAAATATTACTTAGTGTGTAGTTGTTAGTATACAATATTTACATCTAGTTTTATCTATACATATAAATAAAATTAGTGTCTGTTTGTTATATTGAAATAACCGTTTTTTACTACATGCATATGAAGAATATATATATACTGTACATACACCAAAATAACATTTTTTACAATTTTTGTCTGTCTGTCTGTCTGTCTGTCTGTCTGTTTGTACAGGTTAATCTCTAAAATAGCTGGACCGATTTTGACGGGACTTTTATTGGCAGGTAGCTGATGTAATAAGGAGTAACTTAGGCTACTTTTATTTTAGAAAAAATCTTTTATTTTAGAAAAAAAAGGGTTAAGTGCATTTGGTCTCACTAAAAAATACATTGTTAAGTTCCGACATCCACGCGAACGAAGTCGCGGGCACAGCTAGTATTTACATAAAAGATTAGACGCGACTTTATTTAAACATGTTGTATACTTGAATGAGGCTACCATTCAACTATCAAACTATAATACGAATCGAAATAAAATCAGCATATAAGTATGTAATGTTATAATATTAATATATTTTATTTATGAGCTGCGTAGAAAATCGTTGAGTTTCAGTAAATAGAATTGGTTGCATAAAAAAATATACTACATAGGTATAGGTATAGCAGCAAAATTGTGTTTAGATTTTAATCTTAAATTGACTAGCGTTTAATTATTTCTTACAGCTATAATTTGTCTATTAATTATTTATCAGTGCAAAATAGTGTTCTTTTGCAAGTCTTCTCTTCATTAAATTCGTGCATACGACCTTATCGACGCGCGACGGTCCGCTCTGAGCTAACTGCGAGAGAGAAAAAAAGCGACAGTCCGCTAAAAAAGCACTAGGGCTTGAAAGTGTAACATGTGGGACCACGTGGAGTCGGTTTTGGCGACTCGATATAGCGCTTAAGGGTGAAATCAAATCTCTCACCATCGATACCCATTTTATGTACTGAAAATGTCTATCTTGTATTAAAATGCGCCTGCTAATAAGGAGGATTGTCCTTAATTATCTTTTTTGCTGCTTGTACTTTTATCAGTTTTTCACGGCTTTATCTTGGTAACCATTTTTTGGCGTCAGATAAATTAAATTTCTAGTAATATCTGTAAGGTTATTTTAAAATGTCTTAATTTTTGTTGTTTCAAACTTGATGTTGAAAATTAATTATACGTCAAAAAGCGTAAGAAACTTCGCTCAAATGTTAAATAAATGTTTAAAACAAGTTATAGGAAACACTAAAATACATACATACTTACTTATTCCACACATTAATCAATAATTTAGTGTCATTTATACTCGATCTATTAGATGATATATTTCAATTTTCAAAAGCTATGATTGCGGATAATAAAAAAGAGATCAGAAGGATTAATTTATAGCCGTGGCAGACTCGATAAATTAATATAATTTCTATCAAAGTGACCAGGGGAGCATGATATTTAACATGTATATGTCGTCACAAATGAGGTTAATAGCACCGCAGCGCTCGATTATACCGATCGCTCTGAATAAATTTACATGTTGATTGCCGGCTGATCAGTGTTCTCACTAAACTAACTGCTAACTGGCTGCCAAGCTCACCGCTTACATTAAATAAATATGTTAGAGCTTGTGCCGCAAGTCACACCAAATCTAAAATCAAATTCTGTTTTGTCACTGATTGCACCTCTTAAAGAGTTTACTATCTACATTTAATACCGCTATATCAACCAGTATGGATATGCAACTCTACGATCCTGTTATTAACCGAGACATAAAAACGAGGTTTAATGTCTGTGTCCCATGTAATTAATCTGGCGGTATGCAAATATCCAAAAAAGCAGCGACTGACGATAGTTCATGATATATCGGATGCATTGCGCAAAATTGAACCATCTCTGACGTGAGTGATAAATTCCAATGAATTTTGCGCTTCAACGACTTTATTTATACGTCGAACGCACGTATCGTGTTACCTGCTTCGGGCGTATCATCATTCGTTTAAAAAAGCGTTATTGCTTCAGCCAAACTCCATGACTTCATGTCGTGAATTAAATTTTTAATAACCACCTTTACACGGTGTAATTGATTGATGCGATAAAATAAATGGGCTATCGGGCTCTGCCATAACTCCCTCGTAGGGCCGCGGAACGAATCGCAAAAATAATGACTATAAATGTACCACCATTATTATTTTACACGTCCACAGTGATCGTGTTGGCAGGATACAATGAAATGGGCTACCACAGAAATCTAAATAGTAATTAAATTTCTGTGGGCGCTACATAATAATGGTTTCTACTTGATAAAGTACTAGACACTACTAGTCAATGGTTCGGATCTCATTTACGTCCGTACATAAGCCGTCGTTATATAATTAAAATGGTATCCGTAATTAATTTTAGACATGCATGTGAACTAGAGTAGGTAAGGTAAAATACATAATTGTTTTTTTTTTTCTATTAGAAGTTCATTAAGCTATTGATCAAGACAGCAGCAGGCGCGAGGAGGTAGTTCGCCAGCTGCCGGCGGCTACTGTGTAATTATTATTGGCGTAATTAGGATGTGAGGCCGGGCAAGGCCCGCGGCGCCGACAGCGCGCTCCACTCTAACAAATGCCATTATTATTTCCGCTTCGTATTATACTCGGCTACGGTTTGTTACGTCCTCGTTTATTATGTCATGAACAATTGAAACGATAATAAATATTCGCTTCTGCACAGCAAATTGATTCAACATTAATTGCAGTGATCTGTAAGTTATCACGATTCACGCTCCGCTCGCTTCCCACTCCGTTCGCGGCGTGCAGTTTGTGTTCACAGTTACTTATTTAACGGTTTTGCAATTTGACTGAGTAACTGAATATTATTCCGGTGGAAATGTTTGCTGTCCAATTGACAGCTGCCATGTTGCGATGCGTTGAACGTCCCCTATTTATGTCTTCAATTAACACAAACGCAATCTGTCATCACTAGAATAACGCATCGCATAATGTTGAGTTCGCTTCTCTAATAAATTCCGGGTCTAAATTGTCATATAAATAAAGCCATTTAAGTTAGTTATACTGATTCTGGTTATAGGAGCGTGTTGGGTCGATTGTAGTCGTTTCATATTTAGTCGACCGGATCCGGGATCGAGTCGATTGTTTTGTCGGTCACGGCAGTAATCCGCAGCTGGCGTTTACCTGCGCGTCTCTTTGTTCAGTGGAAAGTTTCGCTGCGACAGACACGAGGAACAGATTTGTGGCACCACATATCGTATTCAAACGCGTAAAAGATATAACACAAATTTATTGTGGCAATACGAAGAAGAAAGTTGCGGGAATAAGCAAAGTACTGCGAGTGAAGCACCCACAACAAACATTTTAGAAATGTTTATACACCTACTGTATATATGTAAATGTTTTATTTCCAATTGAAATTAAAATTTTACCGTTTCCGCAATACGTCAGTATAAAAACTACGACGAAAAAAACATTAATCCTAATAAAACTACACGGTTTTGGAAATGTACGAACAAATCGGATCGCTCGACTAGTTCGTTGACTAATAAAACCTTCACAAACAAAATATAGGGGAGCTTGGGATCAAAAGCTGATTTTTTGTTGCTTTTTTTTATAAGCTGCTATTTTGCCCTCTTTTGTGCCCGTGTTGTTTACTAATGGTTTCTGTTGGGTTCGACTTAAGATAATAACTCGGGTTTTTTCTCGCCCATGTGTCGTGGCGAGCGAGTTTTTGCCGCCGGAAATGCGAGAATGCTGTTGGGTCGGATTAAAATATATATTTGTTGATTTTTTGGCTTAATCTGTAAACGGACGAGTGCCGCGTGCATGCGCGTCGTGTTTTTGTTTTATTTCTGTTCAAAGCCGGCCGATTACGGGCATTTCGATTCACTTTCATTTCGACGACGACGGTGTTTGTTTTTTATACAGATTGTACTTTATTTAATCGTTCGCGAGGCACCCCTTTTCTCCCTTCATTTTTCATTTGGCAACCGCAATATCCATAATCGTTATCGCTGGTTAATCAATCACCGCTCTCGTTTAATTCCCCAATATCCTGCCGTATCCAACTAACAATTACATGTGAGGGTCCCGTATCACCGGCGCGGCCGGCGGGCAGCTCGGTGCCAATAACATAAATTGTCACGGGTGGTCGGAAGTAGCCCGCTCCCCTCCGCATTCCTCGCGCCTCCGTCTTCTCGCCGACAAGAGCTCGAGATTGCTGTCGACTCGACAATCGATATTCAATCTCTTTTGACGTTTTATACGCTCCCTACTTTCTTACTTTGTGTCGGCGTTTAGGGCAAATGATTGAGATTGAAGCGAGCATTTCCCTTTACTTTAATCGATGTCTAATATTTCCTTTGCATTGTGCCTTCTTTCTTGCAGGCAATATTGTTTTAGATCTATGTCTTTGATGTTTGAATTGTTAATTGTAGACTAGAAGCACAAGTTATTGTATCGAGTGAGAATCGCCGTCATGTCATTATTGAAAGACACCGTCGTCGTCGTGACGTTTTGTTTTATCGAGATTTTATTACTCGATAACGATCGACCTCTGAGGTCGATAAAAGTAATTTATCACCGCAAATAGTTTTATTGAGTAGCTCGTCAAAGTATTAGCATTTGAATCAATTAGTTACCCTTGAACTTTACTATTTATACATAATGAATTGAACCATTCTTCACACGTTGTGTTCGCAACGATGACTCCGTCAATAAATTAGTCGGTAATAATTAAGAAAATTCAACAATATACCTGGTGTGTTGACTGAGCGAACTAAAAGCTTTTAATACCGTTTACGATTTCACAGAGCTCGTAATTACGACATAGTTGAACTAATTAGTGAATTCCGAGCGCGGAGCAGCCATCGGTCGGAGGTAATTACAAATCCAACCCGCGTCGCTTATCCTACCAAGTTATAATTGAAAGCTCGGTGGCCCAGAAGCCGAGCGCCTCGTGTATCGCGTTATTAGGTGCGCATACGTAATTTGTTTGTTAAAGACGGCACGCAGTTATACCCGCTGTGAATAATTTAAATTCATCCCCTCGATGGGATGCGGGGTGGCGTCCTCCCGTATCGATTCTGTGCTTTGTTCCGGTGTGTGTGCGTATGTGAGTGTCCGTGTTTCGATCTGCACTCCATACTTTCGGCTGTGCTCTGTTGCCCTAGTATTAGTGAGCACGGATTCTCGGCTCGTTCGTCGGTGTGCCGCAAAGCCGGGCTATCAGTTGACACGGTGACTAGGGTTACCGAGAGTAATCTGCCCGTCAGATGCGCAGTTTTATAGCCACCCGGGAAAACTTCAATGTACACAGTAGTCGTTCAGCCCTTTTCATCACGTAAACGGAATAAAAATTAAAACTTATGCTTTATGTCGTGAATTATTCATGAGCCACCTCTGACTTGTAATGGTAATTTCATTATAATTTTAATAATTGTATTCAAAACATGTAACATCATTTGATAAAAAAGGTCTGAACCTTTTATTATATAAAAGACAGCCCTAAAATATTGGATTTATTTGAAGCCTACGTACCAGTTGTGGTCTAGGAGCGTGGGTAAATATTTGAGTGTATCAATTTACTTTGTACAGAACATTTCAATTGAAATGTTGATTTAGAGTTCAGGCTTGGTGTTTACATAATTATTGTAAACAAAACGACACGTTGACAGCCCGAGTATTAAGGGAAAATATATTATTAAAGTATACATTCCACTTAATCTCTGTGGCTAATTTGGAATGTTTGTATCCATAATATTTAGATGTGATGTTCGCCCACGCAACAGCGGACGTCTATTTCGAGTTTTCATAAAAGCAGCAGTTTTATACGACTTTAGTTTCTATTGACATAGCAATAAGTATCATTTCCCTGCTAGGCGAGATATACTACAGTGTTTTGTTGACAAGAAAACTGTACGCCAACATTGAAATATACGATCCATTTAGATTTTTCAGCGCTCGTTAGTAGGTACCACGAGCAACATCGACACGAATGATTGCGTATCTAAAATTGTACAACATTCGACGTTCGTCCCACTTGTTGTCACTAACAATAAACGACATTGATGTTAGATTTAGAGGCTAATTGAGATAACACGATAGTCTCGTACACACATTATGTATAGAAATCGGAAAATCTAGGACAAATAATATCTTTATCTAGGACATACTCGTACCAAGTACTCGTTGCCTTATTAAGAAATCGGGTGTATACGCGGGCACCGGGCAGCAAGACTTGGAAATCTGTTTAACTATAATACTTGAACAACTTCTACTTAATACATAACTGTAACAAAACATGTATATATACGTCATAGGATTATAATTTACATGCAGTATCACAGTTATACGATATGCAAAAAACTTGACATCACAATAATGTGCACACGAGTTAACGATATCTGACGCCGACATCAATTATTTTCAATTAAAGTTTCAAGTGATACTGGATTGTTGTATATTTTTTGTTGAAACAAATATATCGCAGTAGCGTTGTGTGTAACTGTGGCTTTCGTATTACGTCCACAGATGAAAATAAACGGACATTTTATTTTTATCAAGCGCAGCGCGAAATGTGACTGGCTATCAGATAAATACATGAAATATAACAGCTTGCTGAGCGACTGAGCAAATTGAGTTAATTACGTATTTAATGTACCACGCGACCTGTGTTTGTCGTTTTTAGAAAACAATTAATTATTGTAGTGATAAATTTCAGTCGACTCATGGACTAAGTCGAGCGTAAAAGATTTTTCGTATTATTCGTCTGTTAAAATTAATTTGGGTATTGTGTCTGTAAATATCTTTTTTTATGAAAAGCTTCGTACAATAGACTTTTGTGATCTTATTATGTTGTAGATTTTTATGATAAGTTAAAATTTATGGGGTGAAGAAATTGGCGGGTTTGTGAGTGCTTATGGCCTTTGTATTATTTTTTATTATTCAAAAGGTTTGTGGAATAACGCTAGAATTGTTTTTGTACAACGTGTACCTAAATAAATAAAAGAAAACTGAAAAGGTGAATGCCACTGTAGTAGAGGGTGAATTAAGATTATAACTAAAGCTTTTTACAGTTCAAATGAACATATTGTTGGTGTTGTTGTCAAAACAAAATTACTTTAAAGCCACAAACTAAATAATGGAAAACCAGCGCAAATATACAAATTATCCTGTTTTCTTTATAAATCGAAATACAAAAGTCATACAACGAACTAGGTACCAGGGTTACAGCCAGGCGAGATGTTAGATGGTGCGCAATACGCGGCTCGGCTGAGAATAATTTCCTCAGCCATCACGGCTCGCGGCGAACGACAACTGAATAAAGTTTTGTACCGCGTTAATTGCCACCAGGGGCTCAGCCGAATGGCACGTCTTTAATGAGACGGCTTCTTTAATGAAAATACCAAGTGAACAGGGTTGTCATTTCACTATTTACGAGAATCTGGCGTTGTAGACGTGCAAATTGGAATAGCTCAAATTCAGGCATCGTTAACATGCATAACTTTGCTTTAATCCTTTGAGGATTATGTTCCCCGTTTCTGAAGTTACAAAAATATGTTTTGTAACTGATCTTGCAAATTAAATCACATGAGGAATGTAGAATAAACAAGAGCGTGATACAGACAGATAGGTGGGCACACAGCGCTTTGGTAACTTTGTAAAAGGATATTGCATGTTGGCATTTTTTGCTATCGGATGCGTAAAAAATAGCTATTGTGTTTAAGTACCCCAGGGTACAAAAAAAGTATCGGTGGTGAGGCTTGAATAATGAAGTTGAAAGCCTGTTAATATTGGTTTGAATTCAGTAATATTGTTTCAACATCCGAGTAGTTGCTTGCTAAGACAACATTTAAACATCACGATCCATTTACATCTTGACAAGAATTATTCCATAATGAAAACGACAAAGAGTTTGCTCATACTGTTACGAAAACAAAAACATCATTAATAAAATGAAATGCATATTTTTCTTTCATCTTTGCACTAACAAATTTTATGAGTAATAAACGAAATGAGTGTTTAATAGATAATTCTAGAAATTTTATCTTGGCTTTATTATTCCGGCTAAAAGATAACGCTAAAGTACTAAAAAAGGTAAAATAATTCTTAAAATATACAAAACATTTATTATATCTAAAGCGATCAGATTTGGGAACGTAGGTCCACAACACAAAACAATGTAATAAAAACAAAGGGCAACCCTATCCCGCCAGCTAATATGCGTAATTTCGCGACACCAGGCGGTTCTCATGACTCTGCCGTATGAACATAAACACATAAGAGTCAACTTTTTATAACGCGCCCCCAATAATTATACAGATTGCCATATAGATAATTGAAATCGCGTGAATAATCGCCTAAGATGCGGCAACTGGCCGCCAACACGTCAGATCGCGTGCAAATGATCAAGTATACGAGTACACAAAAAAAAGTTAATCGAAACATGACAAGTGCTTCTCGGAACCGATCGGTTGGGAAGTTTTCCATAAAAATGTCACATCTATATAAATGGCACGGTCGTTGAGTTGAAAGGAAATAATGAATCTTATCGTTTTATAAAGCATCTGAAAGTGTGTTTAAGACTGCCTTTTAATATAAATTCTAAAATATGAAAATAGAGCTGCTTACAAGTTCCAAACACTAACCACGAAATTAAAATGAAACAAAAAATCTATTTATTCGTGAACGGAAACGCGTATGCGAAATTCTAAATCTATGACGAAAACAGATTAAAACAGATGTATATTGGAGTTTATTATATACGTATAGTGCAATAAAAAGCGTATCGATAAAAGAGATACATCAAAATAATCAAATATTGAATCCCGCGTTTGGTATGCAACGTTTTTTTTTCTTGAGTAAAATATTTAGTTTACAATTCGATAGTTGTAGAATGAGTTTTGATTTTAATAATCTGTGATTGTTATTGCTCCAACGAAGCTCTAACCACAGCTAAAAGTTCTATATTTAAAACTCTAATTACGACCGGTTTATTTAATTTAAAAGTTAAGATGCTAAAATGTCTAGTCCAATGTTATCTATGCTCATCTGAATTATTATGTTACAATTTTATTATTTAAGACAATTTACATTAATTATAATGCTTAGATTATAAAAGTTTTAAAATATTCACACATTAACATTTTAATTATCGTTTTAGGTTTGATTATATTATAGCTTAATGTTATGCGATTATGAGTCGTAAAAGTACGTTTTTATCAACGGCTATGAAATTGTATAGTGGTGTTGCGAGACTGAATTTGCTATCTTATCTATGTCCTATCGTGATGATAAAGAGTTCGATTAAATCAAAAATTGTCGACGAAATTCCGATCAATGGCGCCTTCATTAAATTAATGTTCCTGGAATTAGATTTTATCTAATGTAAACACAAAATATTTAATGTTATCTCGGTAAATTGATTAAATCTTAATCATTGATAACAAAATAGTATGTAACCGTGTACCGTCCATTAATCCATTAAATGTTACGACTAAACACGGCTCAATAATTCAATATGAACCGCAAGTCTTCCCGCTATAAGTATTTATGGGCGATTTATGAATAAATCATTAATTTTATGCGTTTTGAATGTTCTTCCCCCTAATCGCGTACGCGTATCATAAACTGATATCTAACTTATGGTGTGCAAGGCGTATAAATCGATATACGGCGTAATTTTATTTACAGTTACGCACAGTAATAATTACGCATAAGTTACTGAACACCGGACGATTATTTATTTCCTGTGAAATCCCTACGCGACTTGTTACTCTTATTCGTATAAAAACCTGTTTACTCCGTTAATTTATAAATTGAACACTTAATTATATCTAGTTGGTCATTTACGCCCGCGGCCGCTCGGATAAAAACTAATAGCAGGTAGTTGTATTGATAATTATACATAATTTAGTTTAAATTACTGTATAAAGTGGTCAGTGGAATCCGCTATAACCTACGATATCACTGATCCAGTATCATCTTACGTAACACAATGATAACCCGTCTAATGTCAGATTTAATAATCATAAAACGTCTATTGATTAATGAATGTAAACAAAGTTAATGTATTGAGACATCCACGGATCATGTAATTAGATACCGTCTATTACATAGCCTCCGAATTAATGTAAGATCGTTTTTTCTAATAAGTTTTATTTGTGTAGGGGGAGCGTTTAATAAAATACTCATTAGTCAGCAGTGAGCCGTCCCGGGGCATTTAAACAATGTAGGCGTCGGCGTCGAGTCCGCGATTGGCCATTATACCATAAATCAGCGTTGACGCACCGCAGTAATTGGCTCGGCGACCGCGGCCGCGCGGCCCGCCACTACGTCCGACTAGATTGCCTCTCCGTTTGATGGACCCCTGGTACTGCACCGTTTCGACACTAATGGCTATGCTCTTCGGCGGCCTCAGCTAAACGATTGATTGATTTTGATGTGCCAGATTTTACAAGTAACAGCTCATTGAACTATATGATTATTTCTGCATTTTTAATTGGTAGTTTTTATAGGTGATTTGTACGTCAGAAAGCCAGCGATTGGCTTCCTTAGAATTATTTAAAGAGAGCTTAGTTCAAAGGTAAATTTTGAGGACAATAACTGGCAGTTAGCACATGGATTTTTTTGGCTTGCTTACTGTTCTCTTAACTGGAGGCCATCATGCGAAGTATATGCCTATTTTGCTATGCTAGGCATGAACATATTTCTAATTTAATTAACTTTTACAAGCATTAAATGTATCGGAAATTTTAAGACAATATATCTGCTGTTGTATGTATAATAATAACGTTTATTTCGTATGTATAAATGTGTGGTGTTCAATATTTTACACTAGTTTGACAGGGCTGTGCGTGCGACTATGAAAAAGTTGTGACAAGGGTGAAGTTGATCATTGTCAACCATAAACTAAAAAGTTATTTGTTAATTTTTAACCAAAGTGAAAATTCCAGACTCAAACTCAGCAATCCAAGGTTTCATAAATAAATCGGATAAGCACGTCCAAGTGCCTCTTAAAAACATAACGTTTCTGTTTAACATAGAAATAATTACACTGATATCGATCCCGGTTAACTAGTAAACACGATAGTGTAATTAAATTTAATAGCCGACTACTTACTACACAGGTATCTATAGCTTAAGATTTAAGACGCAACTTACTTGTAACGTCTAAACCTACAACATTTTCATGGCCTGTCACAGTCTATTGCTACTATTATCATAATATAAATTAATCATTTGACATTACTAAATGTAGATGTACTTCATAGAAATGTTATATAAATACTGCATTTTTTCTGGAAGTCGATAATGTTATGTTCAGTCAAGTATAATGAACTAAACACTAGAACGGGTCGTTTAACTCGAATGCTTTATCATTAACATGCTTTCGCACACAATGAGTGACGTTGACATACGTCCATAAATTACACATGAAAAGACGCCAACTTTCTTTAACGATTCATAGACTATCGCAACTAAGTTTTACACAACAGCAAGCACGGTCATTTTAAAACATTCTCACAAAGAGGTTTTATTTCAAAGTTCTAAACATTTGTCCGCTTATGGATTTTAAAATCTAATGAATAGGTATTCAATTGTTATTAAATACTACATTGAGAAAATAGTTACATATTTTTTATCTTTAATGGTATTTTTTTAGTATTTATGATGCCGTGTTTCATTAGTAAAAATGTCTTCTTTAATTAATACGAAATAATTTAACATTTATTGCGGTAGGCGGTAGGTAATAAAAAATCGCTAATAAAGATAACGTATTTTTAAGGTTCAGCATGAGTGATTGATTATTTAATTTTTACTTGCACGATATAATAGTTATCGACGTCCGTCATGTGGCAGGAATGTCAAATTTTTTTCGACGAAAATATTTATCCTTCATATCCTGTTAGCTTTAGCTTTTGTTGTTTGCGAAGCGACATTTCATTTGTGTCACGTTTGCCTCGTAAACCGCGTTGAAGACTAATGTAGGGAACCCAAACGTAAAACGAACATAACACGCCTAGCATAAGTGCCGATAAATCTCCCGTTTCCAAAGTGACAGCTGCTAACTTGCTGCTCTTCAATACGTATTCAGAGTTATAAAGACTTCACTGTGATACATTTGCAGTATTAGGTACCTATTTTACGACGGAACCATTACAATAAATCGAAATAGGACACAACGTATTTTGTGATTACATTCTGTTCGGGATAAAAAAATAAATACGACTGCAGAATATTAAATACAAATAATACTCCTAAACAGCTATATTTGTTCAGTTGGAATAGCTCCAACGACCGTCAAATCTACTTAGATGACGTCACAATAGTATGATAACATCACAACAATTTGAAATTGTCCAGAGCAGTTAAAAGAATAGTTCCAGAGCGCTCTTCGGTTCGGTAGTAATTTTCTGAGAGACGTTTAATAGTGGCACGAGCACGGGCGAGTCGTGCCGGGTGACAAAAGCACTGCACTAACGGCGGTCCATTTGTCGGCGAGCACGGAAGGCGCCGCGTTCCCTTTATTTCTGCTGCTCAGAGCACCGCTGCGCCTGATCGCAATATCCTGGACGCCATGCAAATGGCGGCACAACTACTAACGCCGCGTGCTGCTCGTTTTTATGCTCGCCTGGTACAAACTGCTTTTGTTTTCAATGGTTATAAATTCGGACTTAAGTTTTACTGCGCCGGGTGTGCATTCAATTAACCTAATTGAACCTGAAATAAACTATCTATTTAAAGATTTAGAATTTATTTTCCTATAATTTAATAATTTATGCTTTTAGATGTAGGATTGTTTTTTGTGGCTACCGTTCAATTGCATTATAAATCGTCAAAAGATGAAATAAAACTGACGATGACTTCTTTATAAGACGTTTTTAACAACATTTTACGCTCACAGTGCTACATCCACTAACCGTACATTTTTATCTGTTGCAGGTAAGACCGAACTGGCCGGGCAGGTGAGAGTTTTATTCTCTTTGCGGTTCGCAGGCGACATGTGTGAACTTTATTATGGCCGCCTTTATAGTCCACGGACAAACGACGCGAGGCGACCACATTCCGCCACCCTCTCGGCGAATCGTCACGAAAATCACCAGTTAATGTTGCAAACTAGACACGCTTGTTTGATGAGCTTCAAACACTCGCAAGCGTTATAAAAACACTGCAGAATGTAGTTTTCATGAGTAAGCGACATACTTATTTACACAAGTACTCATGTTATCGCAAAGCAAATTTACACGCTTGAGCAACGGTTCCGCGGCAGTAAATTTATTATAAATTACGAGTAGTGGCGTAAAAAAGTTATACCATCTCATTGTTTGCGGAGTCGACGATGCGTGTGAACTTTAATGTCCGCGCCATTGTCGCGGTGGTCTCGCTAAACGACTTACATCAGCGTCTATTCAGCTGAACACAGCCGCGCATTAGGCCAGCATTAAAGCTGACTTAGCGCATTAGCACTCATAACAATAACGGCGGGCGGACTGACGCGAATTACTATTTATTGCTGCTATTTTGAAACGACATTAAATTACAGCCGGCGCAAGGCGACGTGAGATACATCCTTATCTCGAACGTTATTGCTGCTTTGACCTATTCGACGCGGCTAATAGCCGACACGAATTGTTTGTAAGTGTCTAGTGTGGTAGGTGCAGATATCTCGCCGTGGCGGTGTCTATGACGGTGCGTAATGATCACAGATAGAATCTGTGATTTCATCGTTCCAATATGAACACGAGGCGATAAACCGAAAGTAAACCGTTGATGGCTGATTGATTCATTTTAGTGTAGATAAAGTCACGTTGTGAGGCGACAGGGTTTATAGCCGAAGATTTTATTGTCTCGTCGAGTCGAGGATATAAAGAGGTCGGTCACTGCTACGCGCCGTCCAACGACGACGTACGCTCGCCTAATGGCTTTTGCAATATTTATTGCTCTAATTTAAAATAAAATATTTTTGTGGTAGACATATCGCTTTATTCGAGTGATAAAAGTTAAATTTATTGGCTCTTGTTATGTCACTCTATGAAGACAAATATTCAATTTTAACTGCAATAAATATCAAAAGACACAAGTCTTGAAGTGCAGTTTGATTAAACGAGGCACTAAAATAAATACGAGGAGGTAATTTCGTTAGAGAAGTCGGCCATTTGCATTGCAGCTCGTCCAGGAAATTGCTATTGGAGCCGCGTAGGTACGCAGCCGGAGTATTAAGTACTCTCTGATTATCAGAGACCGTGACGGCGGCCGCCGACTTCCATCCTACGGGACATTAATTAACGTTGCAGTTATACTAATTTATTGTACTCACCATTACAAGTTAAACAAAAAGTAATAAACGAAGCTGTAAGCGTAATGTCGTGCTGTCAACAAATACAAGTGCAAAAGTGTTACAACGGTATACGCGATAAAACCCGATAATGTCTTGAATGAAAACGTAGTTACAAAACGCAATTAGTTAAATCCGAACAGATAAAATCCATCTGATCTATTAGTTTGGAGTAATCTCATGAAATTATCTCAGCGAGCCTTCAATAGTGAATGGAATTATTTCTTGAATTTGTGTTTTATGTTAGAGGTGGTCCAACTCGGGAGAGCATAAAAATAAATCATTTCTCTACTACATTCAACATTCCGTTTCGCTTTTGTTTCTTATCCACCGCAACATTCTGTTTTATTTGGAAAACAGTAACCTTAAAATGTGCCAAGACTACATGGAATGGAGCCTATAACAGTTTATTGATCATTGAATGCCTTATTGTGTGAGGGTTATTTGACTGACAGACTTGACAGTGTAAGTGAACTGCGAACTTAGGTCATATTTGCCTTATTTCATGTATATCTCGGTACACATTTTTAATGAATTATCTTTATTTTCTCATTGCTATTTCATCATTGTAAATATTTGTTTCTACAACTGTGTAAGTTCCCAAGCTGTTTTCAACTTTAACAACGGGATTGGCCGCTTGTTATTCAGTTATAGTACTTAGCAATTAAATTATGATACGTTTATTAACTAACGTAGTCTTTTTTTTATAATAATCACTGCATTAACGTTTAGCGTTGATTTACGTTATGTTTTGATTACCATTATTTGTTAAGTAGGTGATGTACCTATGAACGGTCCGTTAATAAGTATTTTAAAGAAATATTATAATAGTGTTGTACAAATTAATAGACCATCATTTCACAAGGTTTTTACTTACGTACTTTATAAGCTAGTTTTGATGGGTATATTTTTACAATGTGCTCTAGCTCTGATAGTACATTGCATAGTAAACGTTTTACGATTGGACCAGCCCAGCAGTAGCAATAAAACAACAAAGTACAACAGCTAAAGCATTTATAATAGTGGTTTTAAATTTTTAATACTGTAATTTGTGAGCTGCAAAATGTTCGTGCCGGTCGCGTAGTATTGTAACACTGACGTTCTGTTGTGAAGTGATGTAATTCACTTTACCGCCCCTACCTACGAGCTGTTTGTTTTCTATGACTTTTTCCGCGGCTCTAACGGTTCCTGGGTAAAACGGCTATTAGCGTGAGTGCACATGAGTAGTACGTTTTAATTATTTAATGAACGCGGCGCGCGGCAGCGTCGTGTTGGACACATGGCCGGCTGGCGCGCCCGCGGCCCCGCCAAATGTGCTTCTAATTACACAGCCCTACTTTTAACTAATAACTCGCTAGTGAGTACAAATCGCTCGCTTTATTTCAGTTACCACATACATTAGACCAGGCATAATTTACTGCTATACAACACATTTTATAATTTAAATTGCCCTACGCAATTACTCTCTGTCTTGTTTACTAAGTGGATTAAAACTGAATCTTTTGTTTTTTACAGTATTCTCATCTGAATACTCTGAATCAGGTTTGGGAGCAGGCCGGCTTTGAAGTTTTATCTCTGTATAAATTGTATTAGTTAAATTTTCTTAACTTTGGCAACGTAACCGTTTCTACAAATTGAAGTTTCTTCGAAGATTCTTTGTGAAATTAATAAAGTTTTAATTGAATTCTGTTGAAAAGCAATTTTCGATGGATGTCAACTGGGATCTAAAAGCATTATAATTTTAAATTATAACAATAGTGTTGTTGTTGGCTGTCACTCTCTGGTTGCGTGTCTACAATCCTTTGTCCATGTGACAGAATTTCTCAGAGCTTTGAGAGCTGTCACGATCGCCATTTCGCTGAGGATTTTCTTGCTAAATCGTTTCATTGTTGCCTATTTTCCGGTACGGTGTATTTACTTGTACTTGCCTTAATATTATTTAACACTATATCAACGCCTCTGTTGGCAATAAAGCAAGTTAGCAGCGCGTTCAATCCCGTCACGAGTGACGCGAATGTCGGTAAATCAGAGTTAACGCTTTCTTTGCTCCGGTGGATTTATGGCGGAAGGCTCGACACTTCGCTCGTGTATCTTCCGTGGCTTCATGCTCCCCTGATACTGGCTCGCATCTCTTCAATTCGCTGTTTACGTTGCATTTTATTTCAATAAACTCATTCGACTCGTGAGATAAAATAAACATGCTGATGTTTATAATACTTCACGTCCGCTTATAAAAACATACGTATCTTTTTATCGCAACAAATTCCTCGAGCAAAATAAAAACGCTTTGAATATGACAGGAATAAATGAAATGTCTTGTACTTGAAATAGTGCGACGATAGTGAGAGCAATCGATCACAGAAACTCGCACGAATTGCAACATTTATATAGATACGTCCCGAGCTTTCCCACTTTTATCCCGGCGGGAGATTTATATTCACGCGCGACACCTCTACGCCCTTTGAAGTTGTTAGATGGGGGAAATAAATTCTTACCGCGCTCCGACGTTGTTTTTAATTAAAACGCTATAAAGTTGAATGCTTTATTATGTTTATAACATACACGATAATTATGAAGAAAACAAAGTTTAACTAACAAACATGTACCCATAAATCAGAAGGGCAAACACATAAAAGATGGTGTAAATGTTAAAAGCCATTACCGGAAGCCATTGTCCGAGTGGTGAGTCAGGGCTCGAGTGTGATCTCCACTTAATCCGGTGTACGCGGATAACAACGCTAACAATGTGATAAAGCGGCTCCGGACACGTCGCACTCGCTCGCAATAACTATAAACTATCAACCGCAAACGTCTGCTGCCATCTTGTAGCGGGAGTCGATGAAATACCCACGTCTCCCTCTCACCTCTAGGGAAGGCGGGAGTGCTGTCTCCCTCCGCCACCCTCGGGACTTGTGCACACGAGCGTCATAAACGCAGCGTCATCTTGCCACTTGGAAATTCACATCTCGTACGGAGATTTGATTGGAATAGTAAAACAAATGAATAAAACGGATATTTTTCCCTTTAATTTACAAACTTTTTGGATTTCGAACGTGTTAGCAGTAAATTTTTCGGTTTATTTTTGTTAAAAGTTTTTCCTCGTTTTTCTGTTTTTATTGTTATAGTATGCTACATAGCCACTCGTCTGCACGTATACAGGTATTCGGTGTTTCATGACGGCCAACTGAC
This sequence comes from Shargacucullia verbasci, assembly GCA_947562105.1. Classification (NCBI taxonomy): domain Eukaryota; kingdom Metazoa; phylum Arthropoda; class Insecta; order Lepidoptera; family Noctuidae; genus Shargacucullia; species Shargacucullia verbasci. The sequence goes on along the minus strand of OX387297.1, from coordinate 9,285,316 downwards.
TACTCAGTTTCGTATTCTCCTGGTATCAGAGTTTAAATTACACGAATTAATCCAGTCGGGTACACGACCTCCCTTGGGATGAATGTGTTTATTACGGACTCCATCTCGCATGGTATTCTTCTTAAGAGTCTGTTTCAATAAGCTGCTTACTTTTTATTTTTTTAAATTTATATACTTACTCAGTAAGTGTTCCATAAGAAAAGTCCGATTAAACTAAAGTAATCCATCATTATACTAATAAATCCAAACAATAAATGTATTGTGTCATTATGTGCGTATATTGAATCGAGTATCACAAAGAAATGTTTTAGTGATTCAATGATGTAGAATTAGTATGGCGATCACAGAGCACTTTCTCAATGGCGCGATGTCGCATGAATTATTGATGTAGGGAGGAGCAGGCAGCGACGCAGACGCGGCCGAACGCGACATCTCCGCACACCATTTTATTGTTATAAATTATTCTTTTTCTTTCCAACCACTTTTATTACTACATCACACAATTCGCTGACTTTATTACCCCTCATCACATTTAATATCTATACACCGTTATTTATTTTTACTTACATAATTGTAATGTGCTTCAGCATTTTATCCTAACGGTTAAATTCTAAGACTTAATTGAAATCTTGCCAAGGGAGGCATAAAACATTTGACTTCAAAGTTGTTCAGATTGAACAATAAAACGGAAAACATTCAATAAACGTGTAATTAAAATCCATTAAAAAAATAACAGTTATTGCGAGCGAATGTAATTTAAAACTTCGTTTCGCATCGTTTATTATAACTGGAAGTGAAATGACATGCATTTATTTATTAAGATTTTAAAGCGATCAACGAGGCTTTCCGGCCAGGGGTTGTTAGAGCGGCGCGTCCGTCACTCCTCGTCAACAGGTTCTCAAACTGTTAATCAATTACACACACCGTTGCTTCGCGCGCTTTTTCCTCGGCGTAATGGATACCGCAGTCCGCAACACACGTACCGGTAATAAGTACGTAGCCATGTATGTACACAGCGAGTCGGTTGGGTTCACGCACGAATGCCCCGGCGAGTGCGAGGGTAAGCTGAGCGCTGCTAGCCTGCTACACGCTGTGGTGCTCGTGTGCGGTTGCCTATTTTTTATTTGTGCATGTGTGGCAGCTTTATACTGGTCGACTGTGGGGCGAGGATGGCATCGCGGCGCGTCGCGTGTGTGCCGCTGCTATTTTTCGAGAGCCCCGTTTGCGTGCACGGTGTCGTTTTTGCGCTCTCTTTGTTTTATTGTTTTCCTTTGCGACTACAAAAATGAGCGGTGCCGTCGTTATTGTTCACTCGGCTCTTGTCTTGTACTGTCGTTTCGAACGATTTCTTGGAGCCGCCTAGCCGGTTCGGTTGCATTATAATGGCATTATTAAACACTGTAATAGACTACGGTTTTTGCCTTGTTAAAGCGCTATCCATGCCTTCTTTTTGTACGGTTCGTAGACATAAAGATAATTGTTTTGTTGAGTAGGTTGATGAAAAAATTGACACGGTAACTCATTTATGGGGCTATTTAAACAATAGAAGTTTTAAGATACGGCTATCGGGAAAGCTCGGGGCCTCTCATTTGCATAAGGACGTAGAGTTAACGTCCGCGGCCCAAATAAAGACGGAATGTAATTTGCATATGCAAATATCTTGTCGTTTTCATGCAAATACTCACTTGGTGTATTACAGACGGCTTAATGGTACTTACACAGCCTCCAAGATCCCCTGGGCGCTATGGCTATATGAAGACTCTATTTGTCTTCCTGTTACAATACTACGAGACAGATATTTAATTTCCATGTTGTTTGCGTGCGAATTGACTTTCATATAACGTGCCTGTCATCATATTTAATGCCGAGGCTGGGAGGCAATTATTGGAAAATAACAACACATTTTTTACAATTTCTTGCCAGTAAGAATCATAAACGGAAGATGTCTGTTCCACGTTGTTTTATTTGTGTGAGTTTGTGTATTGTGCCACAATCAAAAAGCCTTTGAAGCTGCAAAGTGCAAACAGGTTTTCTGTCTGGGCCATCAGAAATGTCAATCATCCTATTGAGTCGAGAGATATTTTTTGCGTCAAGCTTCATCTTGTTCGAGCGATGATAATAACACTTCGTAAGGACCTAATTGTGGTGTCATTACCTTTTAAGCAACTTGTTGTATTAACATAAACACCTACCCTTGCGAATAATGACATATTTTGGTTTAAGTATATAATTTTTGTTAACTACTATTGGTATTGTGGGGATTTTGGCGAAATAGTCGTAATGTATTAGGATTTAAACATGAGTTTTAATAGTTTTTTGTTTAGCCCTAGATTTTAAAATGGCGTGATTTTTATATGAAGTGTAATAGCTACTTTTATTCAGAAATTATCGGTCGTATGATAACATCGTACGTTTTCACTTGTCCAATTTGCTATGTTTACAAAATGCTTGCTTTATTTTTCAATTAACATTTGTTTTGTTTACATTGTAAGTGTGATGAATGAATGATCTTGAATAATGTTAACAAGTTTTAGTACACGTTTCACTTGTTGTAACTGTCATGTACTGTTGTAATTCTAATAAATTACTTAATATCGTGATTATTTATTCAGTGATGCGACAAATAGTAGCGTTTGTTGATTGATTAGAAAAAAAAAACAAACAGGTCGATTGACTTTTAATTATAATTATGTAATGTGATACCTACTTCGCATTCCCAAGTTTATTTTCCACGCATTATTATTTGTTGGGTATAATTTAATTTTAATAATCTTCTTTACTATTGATAAATCATACAATACATCACACACTTATATAACGTAATTTTAACTTTAAAGTTTTTTACGTGTAGATTATGGATAAATAATTTATATAGAACTATTTATACATATTTTTTATATATAAAGAATACATAACGACAAATTCAAACACTGTATTAAAAAAATATCAACAACTGTCCGCAAAAACAAGTCTATGTGTATTAGGCAACACGGAAGAAACAACACATGTTAAAATCAAAGTGTATTCAAATCGTTTAGTTGGGAATTATTCGTCGTCGATGTAGACAATAAAATGTCCATGTCGGTCGGAGCCGCAGCCTCCGATAACATCTCCTCTCGCTATACAAATAGCGCTATTAACCTTAACACCGCTAAACGCGACATGTTGAGAAACGCTGGCCCTTCCGTCTCGCTCACACGCACCTAACAGCTCTGCTGTCTCGATCTAACGTGAGCATTAGGAGCGTCGCGTGTTTTAAAATAAAGGGCGAGATGAATTAAACTGATAAGTGGAGTGAGCGAGTCTATACGTGACATAATGCGTGGTAATTGATAAAATAAACATTAGCTTGCGAGGCACTAGGTTTAAAGAGATAAGATCAAGTCAGACAAAACCGTTTTGTTTGGAAATCAATATGGAACATTGACACGCTTCGTTTTGTTCTCGAGTACTTGATGAGTCAAGCCGATTGAAAGATATATCGTCAATTTATATTTATATACTTACACAATTCTGATGGAGAGGCTCGTTGCTCCATAGATACCGGGCGGATCAGTCGATCTGCGAGCGTAAGCAGCAGTCCTCGACTAGACGACCGTTCTTCAATCATCCAAACCCCTCCGTGCTTCGGAAATCACGCTAAGCAGTTGGTTTTGGATGTCATAATGCCTGAATTATGACAACCGGTCTAACCAAAGGATATCAGTGTCTTATGACGGAGATCAGATGGTAGTCAATCCGTGTAAAATGCTGATATTCAGCCGCATCTGGATAGTCTAAATAAGTACATTTATTATTATTTATTGTTCACCAATAATATTTATTGCCGTGAGCATTTAACACTGAAATACCTTAGCAATTCGACTTATTGAATGATACATAGTGAGGTAAAACCAATTGCTAATATAATCCAATTTGATATAATGTTTGTATTGTTTTGTACAAATACCTATTATATTCGATTGTCTTCTTTTATTGGATTCTCTTTTTATTGGCCTAAGTAAAAAGATTCAGTGCTACAAAAAATAATGGATCTTGGAAATACAGTGAGTAGGTATCGACTGTATTGAGATCCTTTTTATAGTATTTTCCTTTGAAACGGTCTTATGACTTGTTTTACTAAATATATCTTTTTCATTTTATATCTTCCAAGCTGTACCAGGGCGCTAGCGATTAGAAGAGTAATTTTTAGTCTCCCACTGAGTTTATTATCACTCACACAACTAATAATTTCTCTACATATCAACGGACTTTAATTACCGCCTTTGTATCTTTGTTTAGTATAGTTTAATGATCTCGCTGAATTCTATGAATAGGCTAGGCGAGCATAGATTGTAGAGTGAAGTAAACCTATGAATGAACCAATAAACAATGTAATCTAGAATTCTCACGTTGGTAGGCGTTTGGATAATGCAACGTACCTATTCGAGAACAATTGGTACACATTTATATTTTTATATTTTACAGTATTTTGTCCTTATTCGGGATAAAAACAAAAAGCAACCAAAACATAACCGACTCTTAGTAAATTTCAATACTATTAGTATGATGATAAAACCCTAGTACGGATGTTTAGGAAAATAAAATCGTTTAACGCTATCAATTAAAGTAATTTTTACCGTGAATAAAAATAACCAGTTTTCGATCCGAACAATTCTTAAATTACGAATCACACCTAACCCTCCGCAATTAAGATAAAGCAACCTACACAAAACCGACACCAAGCGTATTTCAATACTTATTTCAATTTCAAATACTGTTGAACAACATACCACTAAATTGGGGAAGGTAATACAATGCATTGTATGCATGGGGTAGCCGCGGGCAATGTGAGCATATGTCAGTAATTTGGGCGCGCGCCATCGACGCTCACCGCCCAGGACATCAAAGGGTTCTCTCGATTTAATCACAATTTGATTAGATTGGAATTGATGTTTAATGAGCTTTGTGCGTTCACAGCGAACCTAATTATCTTGTCTGATGTTGGAGATGCGATTATTCAGTAATATTGTTCCTCAATCATGTTCAACTAAGAGCTTTAATATAAATAAAAAGCATCTTATGTTATTGTTATATTCAACACAAATATATCTGGCTGGTTTAGTACTAGGTAAATAATAAAAATAGTGTTACATATTTCAAAAATATTTTCCAATTCCATCGTACCATTTTGTTCTGAATCTCGTTCGTTCGTAAACGCTGCACGAGAAAAAATTAGAGATGTCATGCCCGCTTTCTTTGCGCGGCTACGGTCATAATTTCATTTTCTTCGTCGGGGTAACATGAGGCAACGGAGCTCATTTCATAAACCCATAATGCGGTCGCTGTATCCTGCTCGAACTCTACGCGAGTAAGCAGGAGAAGTAGAGTTATAAAAGTGTTGTTCATCGAAGTTTGAGCTCTACGACGCTCAGTGTAGACACAGTTTTCGGTTAGATAAGTTGGCGGGCGATGTCTTCCGCCCTCGACAAACAGCACACTACATACGTAGAAGTTTTCTGCTTCATTTATTAGCAGGCGAATGTCGACGTCGAGCCAATAAACCGGCGTACTCGCCACCCTCTCCAGACGATTTATGAGGGAAAGTCGTACTAATTCCACTAACAGCGCTCCCCCAATTTGAATGTTAATTTTTAACAATTTAAGACTGTTTAGTGACTTTGTTATGAGTTGAGGCGCGTCTGGTGAATTCGTAATATCCGTCTGCAGCTCATTCATTTCAGATTTACGCTCCGAATGGCAGCTGTAGAGGTTGACGTTGTAACGCGATTTTACGATTATTGTACGTACTCTGTGAGCAGGATCACTCGTGTATAACAAATAGCGAGTCTGACAAATCTAGTATTGTTGCTATAATTTTCAAAAATATTAATTCTATAAATAAACAAGAATTCTCAGAATGAAACCCAAACCTATGTACTTTTTATGAATACAAATATTTTATTGATCAGTTACCTCAGTAACTCAGTACGAATTATATTTTATTGTAGTTCTTTATTCTTTTCAGGTAAGTTTGGGAGCTCATAATTTGGAGGTTGTTGGGTATACTGGTAATTTTCTACCTACGAATCGTAAAGACAAATTGAGCGTAAAAATGCGAAAACAAGTAATATTTGGAAATCTTTATATTAATATTCATAAAGACATTAACATAGTAGGTAGGTTTTGCATAATTAAATGTTTCAGTAACCTTTGGAAATGAAGGTATCTGGTGATTATGCTAAATGATGGATTACCTATGTTAGGCTACCATCAAGTGTCATTAGGCGACTGTGAGAGGAATATGTTATTGATAGGTTATATTTTATTACAAAATTATATTGTGTAGTGTTAAGTTTTCTATAAGAACTGATAATGTCATGTGTTATTCGACTCATGTATATTTTGTCAAGGTGAAGTTGGGACACGTTAGGCGTTCAAGGCAATCCTTGCGTGACAATTCACGCGATTTCCTTAACAGGTAGTATGCAGGCCTCTCTATAGTACCAAATTATTATAAATTCAGTACGAACAGCTTACATGCCAAACTACACTTAGTCTTTAGTTATATGAATTTAATTTGGCTTATCGTATTAATAGAATACTGCTTGATAACAGTGAATAATTTTTAGATTCTTTTTACTTATGCCCAAGTTCACCAACAAAATAACAGACGGTTAGGAGTCAAATCAATCGTTTGACATGAACTTTTATATGGGTAATCGGCCGTTTTTATTTTAAACATCTCTTATATTGTTGTTAAACATGGCCCTTAATAATATAGATTTATTCTAAAGCCAATATGTCCATATAAATTGTTAAAAAGCAAAGGCTGAGAAGTTTATCGAACATCTAGGCATTACAAAGTAAGTGCCTTTTTATGGCCTACACGAATAAAAAAGTTTTGAGGTTGAGTTTACTGATTTCAAGGCGTCAGAAGATTGGTTCGTTAAAACTCACCTTATCGCGGTAAAATGAATGGCGCGAGTTGTAAGTGATACATGTCAAAAAATATTACGTATTTGAAATATTTTGACGAAGTCTTCACAACAACACCACCTCTCAACCAGTACATAAATACACAGATACTTGATGAAAATTTAAACATTCAGAAGGTATAAAACCACTGCATAAGAGTTTTTTCATGTCACACTCAAACACTTTTACAGAAACAGTGCCGTGACAGAACATGGCGGTGTATGTCTTAGGGCAATATGCTGCTATTTTATCAAAGGAAAATTGTTCTAAAGTAAATCTTTCATTTAACACAAAAATATGACTAAGATTTTGCTTATAAAGACTAGTTAACATTTTTAGTCTTACTTTTTAGGTCAAAGAAGTATTTGAATTATACCAAAAATAATTGAATATATTATATCCGCTACGTAAAGATCTCAAGCGTGGAAGTAATAACTCCAATCACACTTAACAACCACGTCAATCAAAAATAAATAAACCTCAAATAGAGATACCAAACGTTTCTGGTTGTCAGCTAAACATTGCTGACTCCCAGGAGCATACGTTCCAAGTTATTGCCCCATAATTGTCGCCATTACCCCATTCCTCCGGCGCTAGTTCCGTTCATTAAATAATTAATTTGGATTGAGGTAAACCATGTCAATACCGCTACCCAACAGGTATATTGTAACCTTAGCAAATACCCAAATCCGGCGCGAGACTGCTATATTATTTACCCGAGGGTAAATTCTCCGCTTTGATCTCCTCCCTCCCGACATTTTCTTATACCCTCCGCTTTAATTATTTTGCCTTTGAGCCTCCCTCTGAGCTTGTGGAGTGAATTTTAAGAGGCTGTCACAAAATGGACTCTTAATTACGAGCGGACCAAGTTTTATTTGTAATAATTAATGCAACGTTAGGAATGTTATTGCGAAAACGATAAGGTAGGAAGTAATTATCTGAATCCTACTTTTTTGTTTTGTTATAATTATAAGCAACGAATTATATTTTAATTAAATGTTGACCTAATTAGAGAGCTTAAACCCGGTTGTAAGCTCTCAATGAAAATAAATTACCTTTTTCATTTTTCCATTTGTATGCGAATCAAAATGATTACAAGGTGGAAACTTCAAAGCGATAAATATATTCAGTTCAGGTTGTTACAAAAAAAAAAACTTTGTTAAGTACGTTTATTATGTTTTCAACTACGTCACCCCGTATTTCATTATCATTCAAAGTATTTTTTCTTTTCATAGAACTTGCCAGTTTTGCCGACATCTTCGACACCCTTATCTATTTACTTCGATTTTTATTTTATGCCCCAAAACATTCGAGAATAATTTGATCTTTTCACATATGAGAAAGAAAATGAGATTGGAACCCTATTTCGTTACATTTGCTGTTCTTGTTTGTCCTCCTTTAATAATAATGTTGTTTTGGAAATAAAGGACAAACGTGATTCTACTTCAATCCATTGTTCAAGGTCTATCGTTTCATTTGATGTTCGTCACAAGAGAATCAAAGATGTTAGTAGAAATAAACAAAATAAACTCAAATGTTGAATAAAACCAAACGATAAAGTAAGATAGACGCACCATCGCAACTTTATATGATATCATATCGTCTGCTGTATCGTTTCTCTTCTCAAAGCGTAGTCTGTATCGTCGAGACTCGAGTATAGAGATGACAGAGAATAATTTTATTGAGGAAGTTACCCCAGGTCGGTCGTTAAACGCCGACTGTGGCGATCAAGTTAATCCATTACGATTTTATATTGTCGTTAATGTTTCATGACTCCCGTCAACTGTTAAAAGTTTATTTGCCATAATTATAAAATTAAAATTCTCAATTCACTTTGGAAGTTTTAAAGATTTAAACGGAGAAATATTTGGAAATATTAAACTCTGAATAGTGCTTTGATTTGACCGAGGATTCAATTAACTTTGATTGGACGCAACTTTGATAAACGAAAAGCATATTTGGGTAGCCGAGACTAATATTTAATTTTATTAATCTGTAGAATGATCGTAAAAGTCGCCTTTATTTGGCGTAGTAGAGCTCAATTTAATAACCAAAGTACGGTCTACATGATGCTTTTCAAAAAACGAAAATACATGTGCTTAATTTTTTTTTCACTTTAGTGAAAATGCTTAATTGAATAGGCATATAAGCAAAATCAATAGTTGTCTGTATAGAAAATACCGAACTTAATTCTGTAGGATTTATTAACGGCTAACCAATCAGGACAAATTATTACATTCATGTCATATAACTGCACGTTATTTGAAATAACACGTGGAATGCTTTGTTAATAATCCAGCATGGAATGTGTGTTTCCAGAAAAACTAATTAATTAAGTGCCGTGAGTAGGATCCGTGAAAGTAATAAGTGAATATCAAGCGAACTGCTAGGAGAGTATTATCGTGTCGGAAAGTGTGGCGTGTGGGAAGTTTGCGTGCGAATTAGCCGGTAACAACATGGGAGGGCGCGTTAATCCTGTTATCGGCTAGGTATCCGTAACTCGGGCTCGCCGTGGTCGAAACTACAACTTTTACCAGCCACAGCTTCTTATCCCCTGGTACACTACACTTGATTGTTCTTCTTTGTAAGTAGCACTTAGTGGAATTTTAAACCGAAACTTAGAACTATGTAATAAAAAAAATACATTTGTTTGCATTTACGAAAGGATTTGCGTTAAATAAAACTTTTCAACCGTCCTTTTAGTTTCAATGAGTAATAGTGAAGCTCCCAGATAAATCAAAATTTTCACTGAATTTCAGTGGAAGCAATTTGCTTTTGTACAGTAAGCAGCGGAACAAAGGAAAGCTCGGAAAACCTTGTTAACTTTTTAAAGCATTCGTTGGCTTCTCATGCATTATTCAGAACAGCCGGTGGGTATACACACGCATCCGTATGATGTTGTGTGTTTGTCACGGCCGCGTACATGTGTCCGCCACTACCAGGATAACATCGGCGGGCCCACTCGCTACCCTCCTCACAATTGACATTTCGCAAAGAGCCCAACCCCTTTTGTTGCTCGGATGAAATGTGAATTTCAATGAAAACGAGGTTAAAATTGCTCGGCCCCGACATAGCCGTGAGCCGTAAAAAAGAGATTTCATTACGGTTCATTGTTGCGTTATGATTTTCACGTTCCATTTTATTTTTAAGAATCGCTAAAGCACAAACACTTTTTCATGCAGTTTAACGTTTGTATTACAGTGTAACGTCTCGAAAAGCTTTTAGAACGCTTTGTCTGGAGGGCAATTAACTCGGAGGGTTGTTATTGTGTTTTTCGCTTGCTTTTACTCAATTAAAAATAATTTGAAATAATAGCAACGGCACAAAGACAAGAGCGAGACGCGGCTGGAATAATTTAAGCTTCAGACGCGCCCCTCCCCTCGGAGTTAGCATCTTGTTTCATTAACGTGCCGAGTATCTCGAGTAATATTTATATGAGTCGCAGATCATGAATATTTACGCTGCGGCCAGGGTTTTAAAAGAGCAAATTTGACAAAGGTTCTCTCGCTGTTAATAAAATACAGGGATTATTCAGCGAAGTGGCTGCGTAACGTTATTTAATTTAATAGTTTTATTTGCGGCGGATAAGATTCACGCACACAAAGCCGTCGGACGTTAAGCTTCTTTTATCTCTCCCCGAGGCGGGATGAAAATCGAGCGTCGATATTGTGCTCGTAAAGGGCGTTTGGACGGGGATAAATAACACGTCGTCGGGTCGTGTGGAGCCGAGCACGGTTTACTTGCGAACTGCACTCGTTACTGAGCTCCTAGTACACTTTTTGTACAACAAACGTATTTTGTAATTACTTTGTTGTTTTCACGACATTATTTTGATCTGGATTACACATACATTTGGGAATAGAGATGAGCGTTTAATAGAGGGAATCTGGTCGTTGTCGAGTTTTAATATGGCAGAATAATAATAGGACATAGGCGCCAAAATTGTAATCGTTCGGAGCTCTCTACGTCCCCAGGGAGAGGGTGAACAGCAAACATTTGTGCTCAACCCCCAGACATTGTACTAAACCAGTGCTATGTGCACCACAGTGTGTATTATTCACATTATTATTTCTGCAAATAAAGTTTAAATATTCTAGTTGATATTTAATTTTAAAATCTTCTAAATTTACTCGAAACTTATGTATTTTGAAATAAATCATTCAAGACTAACTCAAAAATAACTAAAATCAAATGTAAATATCCATGTCTACGATTTAAAATGTAAATTGTATGTAAAATTTAAGCACTTTAGCATTCTTTAATACATAAATAAATATCTATCAACTATAAAACATCCATCGTAAAATGGAAAGAAGCACTTAACTGAATTTGCGTGTTTTTCAACAAATTACGTTGGGTAGTGTGAAAGAGCGAATAAAGAAGAAATACGGCCTAGAGATATAAATCAGATTATTCTCTCCCAGCCCACTGTGCTTAAATTAAATGGCTTTGAACGAAAATTACGATGTTTTCCAAACGCTTTTATTTTGTTGTTCATTCGTTTGTGGAAATTCGCGTAAAATTTGTGTTGAATATGGATGCGAGACAAACATTACACATTTGTTTGTGTAACCTGGCGCTTGAAACATAAATGACGAGTATCAATTTTAATATGAAACGGAACATTGAGGTAAATATGCACGAATACGACGCTATGTTTACGTCTGTATGATCTGATAATATTTTTTCTCTTCAGATATGATATTTATGCGCAGAAATGCTCGCTTCAATGTGAACTATGTTGATGTAATTCCAATTGTGTAAACATCGATTGTAAAACCATCAATTCTTATTTTAACGTCTTCTTATTTTCAACCATCATAGAAATAACCTGTTGTATTGTACGGTATGCGCGATGGTTGCCTACACTATGATAATATTTAACTATAAATTCAATTATCTACGTGTTTTGTATGAACTCGGCTCGACAGATATACCTAATTGGTTTAAGGCTTCAATTAGTTTCGTACACAACTCGGCCAGCCATTCGCAGTTATATATTATTTTATACACCATTAACCTCCAAATATAAACGGCAACCAAATCACGATCCCTTCTTTTTTATTGCTTTATTTCTCGTGATATTTTATTTGATTGCTTTTTGAGAACCGGTCGTATTTATTCACTGAGTTCTGATTTAATATTGAATTAAATACTTGATGTATGTCTATGTTTAAATGTTAATTCCCATCGCGTTAAATGATTATATATACTTCGAGGCTTTAATATATTGACATTAGTGTTTTATGATCTCATTAAGCGCTTCCGTTACATGTAAATTATTCAAGTTATTTCTTTTGAACAAATATGTTAACACCATGTTTTATTCAACAACGTAAGTTATTTACTTGGTCACGGTTTAAGTGAAATTATCAATCCACGCTATCGTCGTCATATCAAAGCGAACGAAGAACACGTTAAACTTTACTGAATTTCATTTCAATACATACCAGGGATCCATACACGCTCGCAGGTTGATAATATAAAAGCCAAGTCCCTTTGGCAACGATAAAGGCGTTCCAGATTCAATGCAATTTCGTCGTGTGTCAGTGTCGCCATTCCGTGTCACATCGTGCGCTTCCGCCAGCCAAGGCGAGGCAGGGCTTTACGCGTTTCGCTTCTCATTTACAAAGGCCGCCTTGGAACAAAGTTACATTCTTTAGTCGTGGCAGTTCTCGACAAGAATCGCTGCACAACCCTACTTAGGTTTTTACTGGGTCTTTTGTAATGAATCAACTCTTTGTTTTGAGAGAAGCGAGCTCGGGTCGATTAGCATTTCATTTTCATTGCATTCAAAATGTATCTCATAAAAAAGCAATTTATGCAAATCTTTTTACTTTTATGGTAGTCACTTTAATTGATTTTTTTTATGTGTTTGTAATGTGACATCTAATAATTGTGGTGTTGAGTGATCGTTTCGTTGATATAAAACACCTGATGTTATTTATATAGGTTGTCATTACGCGAGGTAAGGCAATGGCCCGGTTCTGTAAATGCTATATTTACGACAGGAGCGGCTGCCTTCCTATTTCATAAAATCTATAGCTCCTTTTATATTCCTGTTTAGGTAGGAAGTTTCTCCCCTTGAATAAAGAGAGCGTTTCAAAGCGCCGCGCCGCCTGGTATATTAAAAAATATTTTCCTTGCATTTTTCTTTGCTCAAAGTTTATTTATTTACGAGCGCGGGATAGGTGCGCATTTGTTTTGTAATTTCTCTTTTCCAAAGTCTTATACGGACCACTTTTATTAATCCGAGGCTGGTACAAACAATACGACCCTTGTTTATCATTCTTTACGCTGTCGTTGTCATTATGTGACCTGTAACTTAAAATAAATACTCAGATTATCGCAGTTCGTAGTCTAAAGATTAAAAGTTCACAGCAATAATTGATAAGTAAAATGATTGTAAAAATAAAATGTTATAATCGCTTTCGTATTGATTGTTTTGTTGACTTAGAGAAGAAATACAAAATATTTTAGAATCACAATTCTTTTGTTATTTTAGGTGTAGGTACATACATACGTCTTATATATTTTGCACTAATTACAATTAGTGCTACAATAAAATCTCATTGTTTAATTAATTAAGTTTAAGAGAGTTGTTTGTCTACCACGGTGCCTAATTCTAAAGCTAATTAGAGGGGTTCTTATTAAGGGGAACGTTACCCGACTAAAGAAGTTGTGAAAACTAAAATACGTAGATTAAAGTACATTAAAACCCATCTTTCACCCTTAAATTGTAATTGAAACCTGAATTTCGTTTTCATTTATTCCTGTTTTAATTACAGTCGGGGTGACGGTGAGATTTTTATTTTTAATTAATCTCGTTCGAATTTCCGAGTGAGAGCGCGCCAGTATGAAATCGCATTTGATTGTTTTTCTATACCACTTCGTTTTTTAATTGTCGTGGCATCATTGTTCTTGGGAAAGCAGAGAGCTTCAGCTTTTGATCGCCATATTAGGCAAAAAGTACTAAAGGAACTAGTACAACGTGGAAACTAATTCTGATCAATAATTTGTGCTTTTTATTTCAGACCTCTGCATCTGATTGCTTTTTATAGCGTTAAAATTATATTTAAAAAGATCCATGTTTTTTATTAGTAGTAGGTACTTCTTCATATTATTATTTATCAACAAAAACAACGCATGAAAATGTACGTAGCTAAAAGTAATTTGAATGAGTTTTTTTGATCTTCACATGAATTATATAGTTGCCTAAACAACGCTATAAACTCGTCGATACTATCCGGATCATGCGATTAACATTATCTGATTGTAACAACATCCCGAGCGTGAAGTTTTTTACTTTTTAAATCTTTTTTTTATAACCCGACTTGATGAGTTGAATAAAATTATGACCAGCGTTTTCAAACTTATACGGGGATATTTGAGATTCAAAATACGAACACCGGTTCCATAACTTTGTGAAAGTCAAAAGAAACAGACGTTAATTCGAAAATTAAACTTATTGTTCAGTCGAACCATTTATTAAGAGGATAATTAATTATAAGACTCTAACTGAAATGTTATGATTATTATGAATGGCGTGTGCTTTAGTGAGTCGACTCACGAATTATACTGATTACTGTGGATGAATATAATAATTATATAATATTTCTTCGTCAAATTATGATTATAGCGTATATTTTTTACCTAATTGAACCTAACATTTTGAGTAGTTAGATTTATCAGTCTGGCCTGTATTTTTTGTAAATCGTATTAGGCAACTAGGCAGTGTTATATTTTGTTTCGTAGAATAATATCTTACGCTAAACGTAAGTATTTTCTTTGTGAAAACTGAGCTCTTTATAATAAATTTCTTTCGAAATCCTTTTAATGAATCTCTAAATTACTTTCGCTTTAGTCATTCACAAAGTAAATTGACTTGATGTTTTATTTACAGATGTCGTTATTTATAAAGTAATACATATGCCAAATTGACACGTATTTCTGACAGTACCAGAATAATAAATTAATTAAAAAGGTCGCATATCAACGAGGGTTGAACATTGAAACAGTTGCGCATCAAATCGAATTGTATAAAGTTAATTACGCAGTGCCAGCCCTGAGTCCCTGAGTAGGGTACCCATGACCCTCCGTTATTCGCGGACAGTCCGTCCAGCTGAGAGCCTGATTCTGTTACTTAATTATTATTTATAACTTATTACCGCTCCCGATTCGCCATCAACGATTTTATTATGATAACTCTTGATCGCAGCAAATAAACTATTCGTTCTAACAATGCAGCTCTAAAGCTGAGGATTGATATTATTATTATTATCTTTTCTTCGTTTTTTTTTTGTTTTCCTTTTTTTTTTCCTTTATTCTGTTTTTTATATTTTTATTATGTGCCTTTAGTTTGGGCCAAATAAACGTATTTTCTTTCTATTTTTCTAACAGATATTTTGAAGATTTAAAAATACATACTTGTAAAATACTTACCAACATTTTGGATACGAATATGAAATATGTATTTACTTTTATAAATACGTTAACAATACACCACTGAGGTTTATATAAATAATTTAATTCATAAATACTTTAACCTTTGATTTACATAATTTATTGAAATCACAAAGCTTCAAAGGAGACTAAGAGAAAAACGGTATGATAATTATTTCCAGTGCTCACTGAGACCGACCGCTTTCTTTACCTTTGAAAGTTCATTTAAATGGTAATTTCCTCTACTAAGAGGGTTAAGGCGCTGCAGATTTCCTCGTAGTTCTCGGTACAATTAGCCTTATCCGTAATTTTCTTCGTTTCTTTTCTTAGCAAAGTTCTTATAAGTCGTAACACTGATGTGTTCTAGCCCATTAGCTGACACGAACACTCTTTGTCGCCGCTTATTCCGCATAGCAGAAAATTAATGTTCCGTCTCGGGTAGGTGGTGTATAAACAAGATGGTGGGTGGCTCCGCCCCGGTATTTATTGCTTCTGGCACGCCGCGAGCGGCCCATCCACCAGGCTGCCATAAACGCGAGTACTAAAACGTGCCATTTCCCTAAATTATTTTAATGACGTATGTTCCCTCGGTTTAGTGGATTGTAATTCGGTTACACTGTTGGGAATCGTTTCCCGTGCTCCAGTGGACGTATCCGTTGCCAAATATTCACGAGTTTGCGAGATTTAGCCGTGATTTGTCACGGTCGACCGCGGGGAAACCAAATTGTTACAACTTTTGGAAACGATACTGTTATGAGTCAGCGTGCGGGCAGAGGGGACATTGTTTCAAGTCATTAGGCATGTAGGATGGTGTTGCTCGTCGAAACGGTTTCCTTTTGCGGCGCGAGTCGGCGGCACGACTACAAATTAGTTCCTGCGATGCCGCAATGGAAGATCTTCAAACGACTCCCTTCGGTGTCTTAATCGTACCGGGGCATGCCAACGCGCTCATTACACTCTACGCTCGGCACGCTCTTTTGTTCCTGCCGGTTGTGAATTGATTTACTCGCTATTGTGTATAGTGTCGGCATCGGCCATCTGAGCCATCGGCGCACCACGCCACTGCTACACATCCGACTGTTGTTTGCGATGGATATGCCCGATCGCGAGAGCTTCGTCTCGCTTTTTATTGAAATGTAAATTCGAGCAATAAAGTTTTTTTTCTGAATTTCTGATGCGAGTTCGTTTGTCAAGATAAAACGGCAGCTGGTCGGGCCCAACCCCTCTTGTTTGCAGTCAACTAGTGAGAGAGCATTGAGCCGGCGCTCATAACTTCAGTCGGTCGACCCCTCCATGTTGTGCACAATGCCTCCCTCTCGACTAGCTCAACTTATAACGTTCACGCCATCACCCATATAGGATTTGATGCTGATACGGGCGGTGGCAGCGTGTCGAAATATTAATGTTTGTAGTATTATCGTTCTGAACTAGTATTGTCTCTGGCGATGGCGTGCGTAGCGGTCGCGCGATGCGGTCGAGTGCTGCCAGTGGGCGTAAGACTATCGCACATTTGTCATTCGACTAACAATAAAGCGTTTAATTTTATTTATAGGCGTCGCGTGGGTATGATTTAATCGATTATTCGCTGTTATCGCAGTTGAGATATTCAAACATGACTTCATCGTGGAAGATAGTATTATATTGGCGAGAATTCGTAACGGCAACTGATAAATTGACTTCTTATTTAGTTATTCAAATACTATACATATTAACTCAGTTTGTTATCTACGAAAGTTAATACTACTCGAGTACAAAGCTATAAACTATAATGTCTATCGAATTGTTATTGAAGCGTATTGATACAATCCACTTCGTCATTGTTAGAAACTGAAACGTGAAAAGATTATTGCTCGACTATAATATCTGTCGATCCACATAAAATTTTGTTATTTTTCCAAAAGTACTCTTCGGAACGACATCTCTCGGATTCAACGCTGGAGTGCTTTAGTTCGCAATTTGTGATGCCATTAACCGTGTGCGTGAGCGAGAGGGGCGGTGGTGTCGCACCGTTCTCATATCGGGTGCTGAATGTAAATGGCTTCATTTGATTATGTTCTACGCCGTAAACGCTCTTTGAATTTATGCAATCCCGGCGACTTGGTACCGCGGTCGACTCGACAAACGTAACGATTTTCCGGGGAGATCGGTGAGAAAAATATTATAATACCCGGGAGAGTCACGCTCGAATTTAGATATTTTTTCCCAATTTGGTTTATCGTAAAACCGTAAAGCAATAGAAGGAATGAAAAATATCCCGAACAACTCATAAATATTTGGTCACACGTGTTTTATTTATGTACAAGATGTATATTATTTCTAGCATGAAGT
Organism: Shargacucullia verbasci; assembly: GCA_947562105.1. NCBI lineage: Eukaryota > Metazoa > Arthropoda > Insecta > Lepidoptera > Noctuidae > Shargacucullia > Shargacucullia verbasci. The sequence goes on along the minus strand of OX387297.1, from coordinate 9,267,589 downwards.
TCAACATTTTATTTTTAGTACCGTCAAAAATCTTCAACTGCATATTTTATACTCATTACATTAGGTACATATTCTGTCTAAAAAGTGCAGTTTCAAGTCACAAGTATGTTAATTTGTATATTCCAATCCTCACCATTATCCGTACAAACAAGCTATAAACATTTTAATTACACATTACTGTATTTACCTCACCAGTAACATTTGTGCAATCAACATCATTGTGCGAACGGTTTCAAATTAATATAACGGGAACAATATGTTTAAATTAATAACACTTGGTCGAAGCGGAGCGCACCGAGTGCGGTAGAGGCCGGTGCTATTCGATATTAAATTGATTAATTAATTCAACACAGTTAACATGTGATTATTGCAAGGAGATACGGGTCTGACCTTTTCAATGATATTGTATTTCTACTAACCTTTGCATGTTTAGTTTACTTTTTTTTTGTTCTGGGAACACCGTCGTTTTTATCTATGATTTGAAACTAAAGTAGTTTTTAATCACTATAGTAAATTGATGTTTTTGATTGAGTTTGCAATTAAAATTACAGAAAACTACTTAATAGAAATATTTAGGTATTATTAGCCAATTAGGTAGTTTCTCGCAAATGACACATTTATTTTATGCCCACATTGTAATCTTGACTTTACGTACTAATCTTGAAATGATTGTCACCCTAATCGAAAGCCGCTTGTTAGATTTTCACCACCACTTAAAAATGTATCAGGAATCATTTGGTGTAAAAGGAAGCTCCTGTTGGGTCTTTGGTGGCTAGTTATCCAATCAACACGCCCTTTTTATGTTAATACTCATAATAAGGTAATGTCAAGCTTATACCTAAAAAATACTTTAGTTTTGGTGTTTGTATTCTAAAGTTAAAGTCAAAGTTTTTTATTTCAACTAGGCCTTTGCAGGCATTATAAAAAGCGAGACTCTAGGTGCATTCTGTATATAATAATTGATTTACTTTACAACACAATTATTGATTTATAGAAACTGATCATATACGATAAATACGTAACGACACAGACAGAATCAATAGAGCGTTAATAAAGGTGCATTAAGGCGTTCACATTACTTTGGTAGGGGAGCTGCGATCCCTTTTATTCTGTAAACTGTCTAATAGTTATTTGGCTAGACAGACTGTACAATGTATTTACTTTGGGGTGAGAAAATGATGTAAAGAAATTCTTATTTCTTGTATTTTCTAATCGACTGTACCTAACTTACCGATTACCGATAAAAGGAAATAAGGAGACGCCTTTTTATACGGTCGAATTAAGAAAAGAAGACAAAAAAAAAAAACACGAAAACAACGACAACTTAGATCTTGTAGATATTTCTTATATGTATATTTAATAGTTAGAATTTTAACATGAATTATAGAGTGGGAAATTTAGCCAGCTTATTCTAATTAAATTCTGTAACATTCCATCTAGTAAATGTGTATGGCCTCACCCTTATTGCCGTGCCGGTCAATGAAAGTAATTTACATCGGCTTTCATATTTTACGGCATTCCATTCAATTTGATCAATCAATTAATTGAAATGCTGGTTTATATTGTATTGGAAACAAGCCGCGTTACCGGGAACAGACTGTTATCGCCAATGTTAATTACTGAGCCATAGTTTAAAATGTGAATAGGATGCTATTTGAATAGGTATCTTAAAATATACGAATTACTGAACTAATTGACGGAACATGAGAACCAATTCAGACAAATACTGTTCATATTCCGAAGGGCGTCCAACTTCTCTTATTACCCCGTTTAATTACATTGCGGTCAGTCGAAAATTGGATATTTAACCCTATTTTGCTATATTTTATTCGACAACGTGGAATTTACGTGCAGCCTATAAATAAATGTTTTTAAACATGTTAACATGTTTGTGGTTGCAATATTATTTATTATTTCGAGTGGGACGTTCGTAATGAATGTTTAATATATTTTATGGTTTGTTTATTCTGTACCAGTATCAATTGTTTTACTCTGTTGTTTTCATATTTACAAAAGAATAATAAAATTGCGGATGGTAATGTTAATAAACACATATTCAACTCTTGTGTTAATAGCTGTAAACAAAACACATAAAACGTGACATTTAACCTGATGTTTCACTTTAATGTACTAACATAAACGTAACATTCCGATATCGATGCTATAAATTCGTAAATCCCCAAGTGTGATTAACATTTTTATGGGAATAAGGAAAACCTAATATAAATTGTTTGTTTGCAGGAAACTGCAGAAGTATGCGTGGGCACGTCGGTGGGCACCATCACGGAGCCCGACTGCTTGGGCCCCTGCGAGCCTGGTACTTCGGTCACGCTGGAGGGCATCGTGTGGCACGAGACGGAAGGTGGTGAGTTGTTACTAGCGCACGAACGCAATGCACCGTAGCGCGCCATCCCATACACTCTGCACGCTTATGCACGCCTGGTACATGATCGAGCTTTGCGATTCATCATCACACGAAACGGGGCTCCCATCATATTTATTTTTGATCCATTCGTTATTGATTGATTCAGTTTTTGTTCATTTGAATATTGAATAAACCTAATTAATTAGGTATATATTTAATAATTACAGCAAGACGGTAATTCTATCAATTACATTTCATAAAAAAACAAAAAAAACCCTGTAATTTTTTTCATATCCGGACTAACTATGTAGTATTTAGCTGAGTTTCCTTGCACCTGTTATAGTGTTTTTAAATCAACATTTTAGTTTTGTGGCACTGAACAAAGACCTTTTAAGAAGCTTATCAAGATCTTATTTGGTTGAAATAAACTAACTTCTTATCGGTATTGGTGATCGTTGAATCTATTTCAGTAATAAATATTATGTAAATGGTTGGGATAGGTTAATGTTTTTTTCCAAACCTATACAATCCCATTGCTGAACAAAGTATCCCCCATAACTTTACACACCTTGATCGATTTATACTATTAGTTTTAAATAAATTTTGCCTATGAAATATTACCAATTATTAAAACTTCTGTTTTATTAGCGTTTAGAACGCATTCCGGGAATTACCAAGATTTGGTAAAATTGTGGCGATAAAGTTATTACGTTACGCTACGCTAATTAGGCTACGTTCCATAAAACTTTAAACAGTTTTTCGTCATAGTTTACTTAAAACCATATTGAAGAACATGGACAATAAATAAAGGAACGTCAGACAAAATAAAAATAAACCAATGCTCGTAATGTTTCCAAAATTGTCGATTTCTTATGTATTGGCTAAATTAATTCGAAGAAATAGGGTTGTGTAATAAATAGCGTCTGGTATTTAGGCCAGCAATAAATATTTATGCGTTTCCTGTTATAAATAACGAACGAATATTTTGTGTCAATTTTAACTTTGATGATAAATTCACGCGATTCATTATTTTCTGTATAACATCGTTATTTATAAAGGTTGTCTCAGTTGTCTGAAGGAAGTTGTAAGTCAAATATTTATTAACGACATAAGTGAGTGTGATTTAGTAAATAAATGTAAACAAACCGCAGCTAGTAAGTGTCGAAATTAAGGCTAACTAATAAAACTATCGTTTAAAAATACCTATAATAGGCGTCATTAAAGTCAATATAAAAATAATAAATGTCCCCATAAAACGTAATAATAAGCAGTCCAATTACAGAAGCAATATTAATTTATTTACGACACCTGGTTCCGTGATTACTTGTGACCGATTGTATCTCTCTATTTTTTGTCGCTCGCCATTCGAATATCATCACGGCCATAATCATCTCATCTTTTCTGTGTTTTATATTTATTTATAACGTATAATCTCGAAACTCGCTATTAATATTAAAATATTCATGGAGCATATAAAACAGTGGAGTCAATGAGACTCCCCACATAATTACTGGGCGCTTATTAGCCGGAGATAGCATCGCGGAATATTTAATAACCCGCGCCGAGCCGATACGAGAGCCTTTACACCTTTTATGTTCTCCTGGTAATAAAATGCCCTCAACTCTTCAGAGTAAGTAAATAAATTCTTAAATGGCTGGTAATCTCATATTTACATAGATTATTATTATTATTATTATTTATTATGTTTGCGATGAAATCAATTCGCACTGCCAGTATTTATTTCGTATTTTATTTTCGGCGTCCAGACTTTTAATTTAAAATCGGCACAATACGGTTGCTCTCACCGAAAATAGGATCCAATATTGGAATCGCAGGAATTTTATGAATGCTTGTTTAATTTGTTTGCATGATTTATTTTATTTCCAACGTCATTATGGGAGGGGCAAGTTCATGCTTATCCAGAAGATGTGGTCGTCCATCATTAAGATGAAAATAAAACAGAACAATGTAATACGAGAGCACACGTCCCGAACGCCATTAGAGGGCCAGACCACGCGCAACACAATGCCGCTCCCCCGTAGCCGCTCGTAATTATTATAAAACACGATAATAAATCACCATCTGCTCGCTTCTGTTGCCACTTTCCAAATTTATCCGGCCGATGGACGCGCACGGGGAGCGCGGCCCGCGGGGGAGGCAATTCACGCCCTTCCTCTTCAAGCTTATTTATTTTCGGCTAATGGCGCCGAGGAGCTTACGGATATTAAATACTGTTTACTGTGCGGCTCCAACCGCGTTATAATTTTATCAAGGGCTCACGTGTAAAATAATCGAGTTTTATGAACTTTCTCCATTTACTTACGGAGCCGTACCGCACTCGGAATAAATTCTCCATAAGTCTAAAAGTCCGGGCATATCGAGCGGCATGTGGTGCTTGGCTACCGCTCAAAAAATGTCCTCCGGGACAGGTTTACGAGACTCTTGTACCACTGTGTACGTGCTAACAATTAAGCGGAGGCTACCCAGTACACACCGCGTTGCATTCCATTCCACTAATTAGTGGACGTATTTTAATATTTATGCTTCGTTTTCGAGTTTCGGTTTATGTCTCTTTTATGGAGCTTATTATGGACCATTTTGTATCTGACACATAATAATCCAAAAGTTTTTTGTGTAAAGCGAAGGAACATGTTAAACGAGTTTTATCTTTCCAAATGTGGGTTTGTGTGGACTACCATTTAAGAGATCAAACTTTAATATACCAAGACCAGTCAGTCGGTAGTATTGTAAGGATGTAAATGAAATCGTCGGAACTTTGTTTGTCTCGGTGTGGGAAACAATGGGCAAGTCTGATTTAATTAGTGCCGTACGGAGCAACGCGACGCGCTGCTGGTCAGGCCGCGCGGCCCTCATGCCCGACACCCACTCGCCTATTTTGTGTTATTATCTCAATCGATTTGGTCAACAAAAGAATGCTGGAGGTGAAAAAACAAAACAATCAAGTTTGGATTTTTTGTCGGTAGACGCCTACAAGGCACGCGATATTAAATATTGCGTGCCTAAATCACACTGTATACAGTTTAATCTAAAACTTTCTGATTAACTTCGTACTGTGACTTAAACAAATATTGACGTGAGTAGAGATTTCTGAGCGAGGAAGTTACCGAGGGGTGTCGAGAACAAAGCGGGCTGGTTGGGGCAAAGTGGGGGTGAGGGCACGACAACTATTAGGCTGTTGATTACCGCGGCCGAGGTGTAATTAGCACCACCTAAATGAACCTATTTCAGTTCGCTGCTTTCCTGGTAAAATGATCAGCGACTTAATCTAAGATAGCCAGCTAATCTGTGGGTTGAGATGAAATTTTATGTTATGAATTTATTGTAATAACTTATTTAGTCGATTAGTAATTTTAGTGAGGTCTTATATTTTATATAGAACCAAATAGTCAGACGAGTTTAATAGTTTCCAAATTCTGACTACAAAGTATTTTAAGCCCATCAAACATATTTTAATTTTGACTTGACTTCTAGAAGATTGCGTGATCTTGTTGATATAAGTAATAGAAGAAATCTTAATCCTTTTTTTTAAACTATTCCTTTCATTCGACTTGGTATTATTACTAAATTCCTATCAAAAATAGTTGCGCTCTCAGTCGACTTATCAAATCGAGCATATTATACCTAATTTCTTCATAGCAGTTAAATTCATCACTATCATTGAGCAATTTAATAAAAGAATAATCGTTATCGCGTGTCCGAAAATGCTACAATATACTTTCGCGTACAAGTATGACAAAAATATTGGTTAACAAGCTATTTTAACTTCAGAACGTTTCCCCCTGTCGTTAACAGCGTAACAAGTAGGTAGGCACAAGCAACACGCGGTTCAGCCATTAGTGACGTTCCAACAAATCGAAACGATTACACGCAGGCAAACAGTGGACCGAGCGACGATCTCTAATTTAACTTTTCCGTGACCGCTCGGCCGTATTAACAATTTACAAGGGGATTTCACCCCTAAATAATAAAAGTGCACAGCGCGCCCAACGATTTCCTCTAGGAAGTTGCGAGCACCATCTGCTGGTAGCTACTTTTTAAATATTTCTGACAACCTAGTATACGTTTTATTAGTTGGCCACGTACTGCGGTTTCCGTATTTGTTCTCTCTTTATGACTTGTGTTTTATATTCCCATTTCTCATTGCGTTTTTTTATATGAAAGAATTTATATGCGTAGCGTGTGAGCGTTATAAATGATTTACACATTCACAATAGAAAGTAAACATGAGGTTTAAATCATAAATAACCGTAGACAAAATGGTAGCATAGCGCGGTTGTTCAATAATAAACTAATCATCGGCTCCATTGTCTCATTAGTCACAGATCACGTCTCCCTGTTACAATAACTCCACCATTTTATGCTAATGGCTTATAGTGAAATGCTTTATGTGTTCATTGTTTTGTGGAACAATAAATAATAACTATGAGTTATGGAAGACTCGACGAGTAACCACATTTTACGGATCACTTATCAATCATGTTATTTGATTTCAGATTTATTTTTCCATGAAACAATTTTATTTTTGAAGCTCGCTATCAATTTATTTGGGAAAATGTTTTCGGAAGTTAATTGAGTGTTCAGAATAATAATAAACTAGGGTTAAACTGTATTGATGCCACTGTTTATTTTGGACATTACAATGATATATATAGCTTTTGAATGTTCTTATAAACTACAAATATTTAATTTCTTGCTAAAAAAATAAGAAAGCAACATTACATTTTTACAATACGCGCACTACATATGTACTATTCTGTAACAATACGCGCACTGTCTTCTAAGAGACCAACGGATTGTCGCAACGGTATGACCAAACGTGCGGGTTAGCTTTGATGGTTAGTGGTTACGTATTCAATTTAAAAATGGCCGCTTTCGGCTAACCGCGAGCGTGGTTTTCGCCGCACTACTGCGCATTTAACCTGAAAATAGTTCAGTATCACCGCTACCAACATAAATCACATTTCACAGTCATTTACTAACAATGGCATTATACGCTTCACAAATTAAAATATTTGCCACAAATGCGCATACCGTTTGCGTGTGTACGTCAGTTTTACCCAAATATATTGAAAGTGAGTTAAGGATGTTGTATATAGTTGTTTACTATTGTTAACGTAGTCGTGTATCATGTGTCTCTGTCAGTAGAGTAATGTAAACTTTTTCAGTGTACATCATAAATTCGTGCAGCGCGCGGCCCAGCTATAAAAATGTATTAATATGCTGCAAACAATGTTAGTAGTATGTGAGATCATAACTTATGAGATGCGCTCTGTGCGGATACTATAAAATTGTTGTTGGCTGCCGAGAAATATGGCGTACCACTGTAATGGAACTACTTTACGATATAAAACGAAATGGGACATGTAAATTAACAGTACATGTCTGTGTACGTCTCACGAAATTTCATTACATAACTTTGTCACTTTTTAAAAAGATACACTTATTTACAATTCTACGAGACCGCCACATAAAAACGAGTCGACGAAAAAGCTCGCTAGGGATTAAAAAGGGATTGTCCGGGCTCTCACTTTTATCTCAATTTGTTACTCCTGTTTACGAAAAACATTTTGAGGACAAAGAGAAGATTAAATCGCTCTGAATTACAATAAGGTCCTAAAACCCGTTAGGTGAATAAATTCACAATGAGCCGCTGGTTTAATACAATAAAAATTGCGATAGCAGAATGTCCTTTAAAGGCGAAAAAGTGTCGCGAATAGAGGGGTGAAATTGATTAATTAAATTTGCATAAGTTGGCACGCTAGCGCGATAAGCGGGCGAGGTAACGTGACGCGTAGCCTGAAGGGGCGCGGGGCGACGGGGCGCGGCTGAATGTGCGGCGGAGTCACGTCCACGCCGGGCCCGCGTCTCCTGCATCCCCAATATGCAAATGAGTGCTCCCGCGTGACAAATTGGATCCGAGGCTGCCGTCGCCGCCGATAACTTCACTGCACCAATTTCGTTAAACCCGTATCTTCTTACACAGTTTAAAACTAATCCCATTACACGATCGACGGAACACGTATACAAGGAAGCCATATATTTATCGTTTCGTGATATTGTTACAGGTGTACTAGTAGTGAATGTGACGTGGCGAGGGAAGACTTACGTAGGAACATTACTGGACTGCACGCGACACGACTGGGCCCCACCGCGGTTAGTATTTATGAGACTGCGCTCAAAATCTAATGTACACGAAGAGGGAATACTAATGCCGGCGGGAATAACGCGTTCGAGCTCACAAGAAGTGGCTCAATCTGTAACAACACGGTGTAATAGTCGTGCTCGGTCACGTATGTCTAAAATGAGTCACAAAAACGTGAACAGAAATTCCCTAAGCGAGAAACACCAGGAATATGTTTTCGTAAATAGTGACACGATGCTATTGATATTTTGTGGGTATTCGTGATTCAGTCATCGCACCGTGTATGGTTATATGCAATATTAAGTTTTATATTCAATCTCTTCATAGGTTTTGTGACTCCCCAACGGAGGAGTTGGATGCACGGACACCTAAGGGTCGAGCGAAACGTGGTCGAGGCGCTGCGCCTACCGACATGACAAACTTTACGGAAACGCGCTCCTCGGTGCATAGCAAGCTGCGCAACGGAGGTGCCAAAGGACGACGAGCACTGCCGTCTCCCACACCCTTTACACCTCCTAGACCAGACTCGAAAAGAAAACGTACCTCAGATGCGGAGGAACGGCCGCCAACGCCGAAGGCTAAGCGTCCGCCTCCCACACCCTCTTCACCTCCCCCCGATCCCGTCCTCCTTGAATGTCCAGAGCCGAATTGCTCCAAGAAGTACAAGCACGCGAACGGGCTCAAATATCACCGGTCACATGCGCACGGTGCGCCCGACGACGATGATAAGGATGGTTCGAGTTCAGAACTAGAGGAACCGGCAGCAGAACCTGCTTCACCCGCTCGGCCGCCATCCGCGCCGGCTACACCGGCCACGCCTGTCAAGTCACCTACACCAGTTAAATCACCTGAAGCCAAGGTTGATAAATCCCCGGAGAAGTCACCAGAGAAGCCTGAAGCGGACTTGGAGTCACCGCAACAACCTCGGTTCCCCGAAGAGTTCGTATCAACTTCAGAGCCTCCCGCGCCGATAGACCGGCCTCAGACCCCGCCTCAGCCCCCAGCCACGCCGCCTGACGCACTGCCTACGCTACAACCTACACAGTTTAAGGTAAAGTTCACAAAACTTACCCTTTCTTTACTGAATTATTATTAAACTTTTTTCTATTCTTTCGCTATCGCAGTCATCGCAGAAAACCATGAGAGTGCTCTAAAAACAATTATGATATAAAGTCACTATGCTGGATAAGCAAGACGCTAACCGCACAGCCAGTCCTTTTGCTAGTAATGCGGATGTTCATCACTGGAGTGAGCTACCTGAGCTATTTGATTAGATATCCCACCACACACAGTGCAATCCTCGCTGAGAAGGTTCTGTACGGCAATTGTTTAGCAACGAACAGCTATCATTTTTTCTGACACTCCCTTGAAGTTGTTTCCATAAAACATTTTTGTGCAGGTAAAGCCCCGGTCTGCCTTAATGGCAGACGAGCGAAAGTCCACTGAATCCCCAGCAGAGGAGTCTCCAGGCAAGCGACGAGCACGGCGGTCGCCGACGCCGGGTGTGCGGTCGCCGGCCTACTCCGACATATCGGACGACGCTGCGCCGCCCGACGCGCCGCCGGAAGACCCCGCACATAGACCCTTCCCGGTATATCACCAGGTAGGTTTAATGTACAATAGAACGTCACGTTATGTAGGACTTCAAATTGTAGAAATAAGCTTGGCGAGAAATCTGGCGGGAAAATGGCTTGAAGAGACTATTTTCAATTGTTACGTAGAATATCGCCAATGGACTAAGAAAGTGAGGTTTAAAATTTTCCTTGATTATAAATTATTGTATTATAATTTCAGTTCTACGGGCAGCCATCGTACATGACTCCGTCTCATCCTCCCTCCGCGCCTACTCAACCATCCGACAAGGGCAAGGAGGACCTCTCAAAAGGAGACCCTAAATCCGACCTCAAAGTGAGTAAATAATTTTTTTTAGTCCTGATTGTACGACACCAAATAAATACGAGTACGAATCAAACACGAAATAAATAATCAAACATAAATTGCCTTTTTTAGGACGGCAAACCCGACAACGGACCTCCTAAAGTGTTACCCCAGCACTTTTACCCGTACAACTATGTTCCAAACTTTCCATACAACGTGGAAGCAGGCGGCCCACCCCCTGGGCCCCCTCTGGAGGACAAGAGCAAAGACAGTGACCGTTCCAAGACAACCCCGAGTCCATTGGACAAGAATAAACAACAGCGGCCTCCGGATGGCAAGGAGAATCCTGCGCGGCCGAATGACAACCACCAGATTTTGAAGGAGAGTATCGAAATGAAGGCTCAGATGGGACCCTACGCGTTCCAGCGACCGCCACATGCGAGGGAAGAAGAGCTGAGGAGGTAGGTCTTTTCATAACAATTAAGATAAAGTTTAACATTATATTTGATATGCACTTTAATGGCTTAATGCACAGATTATAAACTCAGGTAAGCTCTCAGATATTAAAATACGACAGCAGATTTTTTTCTCATGATCTAATAATACTACAATATTCATCATATTCGTCAACATCAATTGCAAATGAGAAATAGGTAAATATTGCATACTTTAATATTAAATTGAAATTAATTTAATATGCTCCATTGATTTCGCTTTCAGATATTACATGAGCCTAGATCAGAGAAGAAAAGAGGGGGGCAGCGAGTCTAAGCCGGGGGGGCATGGGGGCGGCACGAGCGGGGCGCAGGGAGGGCCGCGCGCGCCGCCCGCGCACAAGGGGGGCAAGGACAAGGAAGACAAGCCTAAGGACGAGGTCAAGGTACATACTGACGTCTTACACCAAAAAGACGGGAAAAAAAGACCGACTGAAGTAAAATAAAAAAAAAAAAATGCTTTAATTTATGATTTGGACAGTTTCCGCAAACAGTATTTTCTATTGCCTGTTTTAACTGAAGCACCTTTGTGATATACTGAGCAATATTCAAACTCCAGGATTCTACTGAGCCTTTCCGAACAGGAATTCTCTGTCTGACTTTGGAATGAAACCTAAGACTTCAATCCCGACAACCGATACTGGGATCACTAGATTTATAATGCAGTATCGTACTTATATATTGCGTTTATGTATTGAGTGTAATCTCTTAAGATATGTAGCTCGTAATCAAATGTCAAGTAGTCATCGTAGCCTTTTCCCAACCTGGTTGGGGCTCGGCTTCCAGCCTAACCTGACCTCATTTTAGACGGAGCGACCGCTGCATGACCTTCACGACCCGATCTATGGAAGAAACCGACATCCCAAGGTTAGATCAGATATAAGACTCGTCATGTCATACATAGATTTGTATGACAATCGGGGCCCACGGATTAACTTGCTCTTCGAGGGTTAGAAGGATTTTAATGTAAATTTGATCACGATTTTGTTGCACATAAACAAAATTTTATTTGAATTTGACAGATCTAAATTATTGCTATTTGTTCAATTTGATACTGTTAGAATAAGACAGCAATACTTCTATGAGACATAAGTCCACACTTTTTCGAACAGTCGTCAAACCAAATTGCTGGAATGTACCTTTCAAACTCTCGAATCAAGAAGTTCGCCCGTAACCAAGTGTCGCACAAATACATCCAGTATTAACCCGTGTGGTGACATCGCAGGTGAAGCAGGAGGGACAGAAGCCGACGACGGAGACGCAGGGTCCGCCGCCGCCGCCTACGTCGCAGTACTACCTGCCGCCCTACATGCAGGCGCCGCACTACGGCGCGCTGCCCTTCGACCCCGTGTACCGCGCGCCGCTCAGCCCCATGCTGGTGTCGGGCTTCGGCGGCGGCTGGAGCGTGCCGCGCTACCACGCGCCCGAGGACCTGTCGCGCGCGCCGCAGCCCAACAAGCTGGACCTGCTGCCCGGCGCGCCGCCCGGACACGCGCCCAACTTCGCCTACGGCGGCGCGCCCCACAAGATACACGAGCTGCAGGTACCCAATCCCAACCAAATATCTGAAGATCAGGTCAACGCCAACGAAACGTTGCACACTAGTTTTGTTGGTGTCGGTGAATACGCTAGCAAGGCACACATTCAGACTAACGCAGCGCGTGCGTCGCTCAAGAGTCATCAAGCAAAGACAGGACAGTCTACACGCGGCCACTTATTACTGTTATCAATGACCGTCTGATTCCCCCGCAGGAGCACGCGAAGTCCCCAGTGAACAAGCCGCGCGCGGACGCGCCCAAGGAGCCGGCGGCGCCGCCCCGCTCGCCGCGCTCGCCGCCGCCGCAGCGCCACGTGCACACGCACCACCACACGCACGTGGGCCTCGGCTACCCGCTCTACCCGCCGCCCTACCCCGGTACGACATTCAGCTAAGCCGGCACCTTCATGCTTTCTACATATCTCGAGGATTAATAATATATGGAGTGACAAACGCGAGTCATCAAACTCAATTTTCATGCGAGAAATATGCGTTAGAACTCCATTGGTTTAGTACTCCGTGGGATGTGCAAATGAAAGTCATTTTAATCTTTGCTCTAATTTTAATAACCGTTAACTTGCTATAACTTTCCCTTATCCTGTTTGAGCTTATTATATATTTTGCGTGTGATCTACTCGATTATCGATTACGTCAACTCTACACCCCTCGGGCACGGCGAGCGACCTCTGTCGCTAATAATATGATGTGCTTGGTTGCAGGGGCCCGATAGCACACGGCGGAGGAGCGGGGCAGCCCCGCCCGACCCGTGTAGCTATCAGTAGAGCGATGATAGTCGAGAGCGAGATAGACAGGCGTGTCTAACAGACACAGTAATGGAAGATTATGTTTTGCAGCGGCGGCCGTGCTGGCCAGCACGCAGGCCGTCGTCAACTCGTTCCCGACGCCGCCCAAATGAGACCGCCGCCGGGACGTGTAGTGAGCCGACCGCGTCCGGGACGATCGCGTCCGGGCCGACCGCGTCCGGCCCGCCCGGCCGTCCGACCCGACTGTCCGACCGTCGCGCCCAACAGACCCTCGTGCGCTCGCACGGCCCGCGCGGACTGACTGTGACGATTGAACTCCGATTCGAACCTTATCTCTATGCCAGTAGCCATAATTTAAACACTGTGATCTCGCGTAACCCACGATTGTGTATGTGATGTGCGCTTTGAATGTTATAGAATGTGTCCGGACCGATAGTTACCTTTTATAGTTGAGAGTGTTGTGTTTATCGAAGACTCCTCGATGGATGTTGTGAACGTTGAGTGCGGTGGCCGCGGGGACCTGCGCGCGCGCCGCTCTACTTTGTTTTATATGTTACTAGTGGAAGCACAAACTAGTTTTGTACATATTAGTGTTATGTGTAAAGTACCCTACGATTGTTAGTGTTCCATAAGGGTTATGTAATATAAACATCGAATTTTCCGATTCTCCCTCTGGGCATTGTACTGATGTTTGAAGCCCCGTGTCTAAAATTATATCATTGCGAATACAGCCTAGTAAGATCTTTATTTATGATATCTGCATTCCACAAAACGAAAGCGAGCGTATCTAGTTTTAAAGTATAATAATTAGTTAAAATTTAAGTAATATTAGTGTAAGTTTAAAGGCGTCAATGTGATCATTACAATATGAGTCGTAGCGTGCACAAATCGTACTCTGTCTCGATATAGTGAAGAATGACTTATTATTATATAATGTAGAGAGCATCCTATAGATTCGTCGAGTGTTTGGACATCGCTGTGCGTGTATGTATGTCAGGCTTTTAATCATAACTATTAAAATCTCATAGTCCGATATTCAGATACAAGGGATTAGGGTTTCTGTACAGCACGATAGATAACGAGTGGCATTCTCCTTTGTTCGATGGCAATATTATTTGTATGCATTTAAAATACCATTGATTCTATTAACATTTTTTGGTGGGAATGTAATCTATTGTTTCATGAAGTAGTCTTCCAATTGGTTTGCTTGGGGAAATCTTAATTGCGTTGATGCATCCATTTGTATTTAATATTAACTGACGATATGATTGTTATTTAATTTGTAGCTGTACACATTGCGTGTATCGTGTGGCGACGACCGAGTGAGGGTGAACGCGACCATGTCGATTGCATTTCAAGTTTAGTAGAGAAACCATAATAACACAATTTAGAGAATTACATAAATATTTGTAGTAATATGGTATTATTTTCATGACATTTTAGTCAATGTACGCGCGTACCTGTTTCATAATAAATTAACAAAAACAATGTTTTGTAGAAAATGCGGGGCCTAAGTACCTAAGTTTATGTGGTGTTAGTGAATTATGTCTGTGACAAGGAATTTGGATAACCAGTGACTTTTAATCTCTTGTTAATACTGTTGCTTAAAAGCAAATATCTACTTAAATATTTATACTTTCAACTGTATAAATTGATACGTGATTTCAATTGCAATTGAATGTGATTTATCAATGATATGTGACCATAATAAGAGGTTAATTCAAACAGATCCAAGACGTCAGACGCAGTTGAAAATCACAATCAACCATATTAAGGTCCATTTTACTAGTCTCAACCAAGTTTTACTCTTAAAATTGTGAACATCTTACAATCGTCGTTAGGTAATTATAATAAATTCACATTTTGAGATTGAATCCGGTGTTGGGATGAGTTTATTAATATGGGCTTTAAGCCTCTTTTTAAGTAGGTATTTCAATAGAAAAACTCTTTGCTACAATCAGTCACTTTCATGATAATTTGATAAGAATATTGTTATTTTCAGTGAAAATTATTGTAGTCACTATTTTTTTGCAAGTTAGACAACTTGAAAAGAATTTTATCCAAATTGGATGACGATTCATTGAAGTGAGAATGTGAAAGCTAAACATAAAACTGTACGCGAGCGTAAGGTGTTCTGAAGCGTGAGCCTGCTTGCATTCAAGAGCATTTAAAAAAAGCAATGATAAGATCGTGATAATCAGCTGTGATTAAAGCTATATTTAAAATATCAGAGCGATACCAATGAGGGCGTTATGTTTTGTAAGCCATTGATATCAAGAGGCTCTTGCACTATCACCGCTCAAGTATTACGTTAGAGCTTTGTAGCAGTATGCGGGTATCTCGCGATACGATGCAATACATGGCAAATATTTAGATTTTAACAGAGGTGCGATCGTTTTGTATATGAAGCGGGCATACGATGCCTTGCATGGTACGTGAGGATGCGAAGCAATTCCATTGTAATGCTGTGATGCCGCAGACGTGCGGCATCGTATCGCGCCGCGTATTGCGCTCAGCTCACGCGTGTGCTACCAGGGGAGCATGGACAAGTTGGAGCTAGCATGATCTCATGACGCGAAGCGCTCGGTACATTGTCGACGGACGCCTAGACTGATCGATCTTTTGTTTTAACCCCGTTCGACCACGGACATTAATTACGCTTTCATTCATTTTATACCAGGCGCGACTTGGTATAAAATATGATCATTGTATTTATAATGTATCAATATATATAAATGAACATTTGTGTATTTTTTTGATGTAACTAAAGCCAAGTTTTGATTTTACTTAGAAAAGAATTCGAGACGTTGAAAAAAGGAATAATAAAGATAAATTATTTCTTAAAAAAATGTGTTTTATTTCCTGATAAAATTTCAGTTAATGTTTTAAGAGCTTATTGTCATGATTACATTATGCTTAAAAGATACTGTATTAATGACTAGGAACACAATACAGGGCAAAAAAACTACATACATTTTTCTTAATTTTACAGGTACTACTAAGACAATATAAATTATAAAGTGCAACTTGATTACAAACAAAAATGAGAGATATTCAAAGTGCAAAAGTGGTAACTTAAATAATGCACGTTATAAATAATGTTAAAGCTACATAAAATGACAAAAAATAAATTATTCAAAATACTGATTACTAATGTAAATCTAAAATTATGCAAAATGTGTTATAATAATTTATGAGTGACCATAAAAACGTCAACTGGTTGAGTTATAGCGACTAACATTAATACAATTGTTTAGTCGGGAGTGTGGAGCTACAAAGTGCGAGATCATTATAAATTATGTAAATAAATATAAACATTTTTGGTTAAATTATTTGTATTTAAGTTCTGAACATTCTGAGTGTCCGATATTTAAATACTTTCTGATTTTCAAGCGAATTGAAGTCATTAAGGTACTGAAAACTTACGAATACGAATGAGATATAAAAGTGAAACAAAATAGTGTTTCTGATTACATATTGATTAATAGTACATGCATAAACAAATTGCAACTAAGCAGGCGAAATATGTGAAACAAATTATAAATACAAAGATCTGTAATTCCACCATATTTCATGCAAATAAAGATTATTAATATAATTATATATAGTGCAAGTGCATACGAGCACGCAGCACGAAAAGGTTGCTGCACATTTGCTTGTTTAGATATATAAAATATATATAACAATCGCATATATAATATATTCCGTAAGTGTTCAAGTACCTTCATGTTAATTTGATAAAACAGGAGTTTCACACAAGTGCCTGTTGATATGTTACGGAAAATCTTGGAAACTCTTGAGTGGTTCTTGATATAGTTTTTAGTCATTTATGAGTAATTTGTTATATGAGACAAGAAGTTAACCCACACAGCTAAAATTAGTAGCTCCACTGTTCAAGGATAATTCTTTGGCCTCTGGTTTGTAAAACTACAATTACAACTGTAGAAAAATACTAAATTCATTAAAGCTTACAATACAGGTAAACTACAATAAAAATACAAAATTTACACAAATTTAGATAATTTCGAAAATAAATACCGTTAAAATTCGTTTAATTTTACCGCAAGAATTTCACAACCATTAAAAAATTATAGTAGGTAACCTACTTCAGTCTAAATCGTCGGGTCTGAGTTGTCTCTCGCCTTCGCTGAGAAATATGAGCATGGCTTTGTACAGGAGATATAGTCCGAGCATGCGACGTTCCTTCAGGGGCCAAGAGGCAACTACACCATAATAGTTACCAACTTTGAGGTTCTTTAAGCTGGTCAAACCAAGCGCATCGATCATGGCCGCTTCGTAAGTATATGCCTCAGCTGGGATCACGTTTTGAAATATATGTAAACACACAACACCTACTTTGTCTGACCAGATGTCTAGGATGTGCTGGACTTTTTTATCTTTGGAGGATTTGAAATCTTTCTTCCATAGTGTCAGTGCTTGATATAAATGTGAGTACGGTCTGGAGCGTTTTCCTGAAAATAATGTTTATTATGTTAAGAGAATATCATTTAAACCAAGTTCGTATTCCGTTCTCCTTTCGATTCTGCGTTACTCTAATATAACCAAGCGCAGAGAGTTCTGCTTAACCTTTTGAACCCTAGAATCTCACGTCACATGCCATGTATAGCTGACAAATGAAAATGTGTTTACGACGCCAAAGCCGCTAAAATAAAATAAATGCTTAGCGTTCAGGGTGCCCCAGTCAGTACTAATGGTGGTCAATAGGTTAGTCGTATCATCAGGTTATAACGTTCCCGGTACTCGGGTACATTGGGTTAAAAATGCTTTTCTTTTTTAAAAAACGTCGCCCCCTGAATAATTCCTGTATCGTGGGAGTGTTTATAAACACGAATATTTATAACTATCTGTAGATCATACAAATAATTGTTACGCGCGGGAATTGATTGAAACCACAACACGTAGAACTAACTGTTACAAGTATTTGAATATTTCGTGGTAAGAATGGCCGATTTCCTCATATTATTTTCCCTCACTTAAGGCTAAGTGATACATTATTTATTTACAAAAGTAATATAATTACCTTTCCCCACATAGAAAATAGAGTTGACAAAAGTAGCCCAGGACACGTGTTTGTTCTGTTTGCCCGCCTTCACGGGCAGGTTATCGGTCAGTCGGGGGTCCAACAACAAATATGTGAAGGACGTCTTGGCCGTGCCTTCGCGCCATTTCTTGGTGTTGTCGGTGAAGTTAGCCCGGGCCTTGTTCTCGAGGTCCATGTATAATGTGAGATCGTTCATCCAGTCCGCTGTCCGTAAGGATTTTTCTATTTCTATGCTGTATGCTAAAAAAATACATAGATATATGTTTCTTTTTATTTGTCTTTTGAAATCATAGTCAACATTATTTTGAAAGTTTCGGAAATTTAAAAATAACAAATAATGAATTACGTATGTTGAATTTTAAAAAAGTTGTACTAATTTGTGATGATGTTTTAATAACTAACAAAAAAAATTATGGGTTTCTTCGAAAAAAACTAACAAAGTTGAAAGATGCTTTAAAAATAATCAACAAGGACTAAACTCACAGCCTTTCTTTAGCAACAACCCCACTTTACTTGCCAATTTTAATTTTAAAACCATTATAAAAATAATATAACTTATAAAAATAATATAAAAGCTATCAAAGTTATAATTTTATATTCATGATATATTGATATGACTATTGTCTTATTGTCATAACCATAGACTTAGAATTTCGCTTACGCTAAAAGACCAACAAAGCGTGGAAAAGAGATATCATTTTAATATGAACACTACCCGAGAAAGAAAGAGACAGATGTTAATGTCAGTATGATACAATTTTTTTTGAAGGATCGGTTTCTATCCTTTCCCTTGCTTTAGTGTCAAATATATCTTATTAATTTATAAAATAATCGTGCAATTATTGGCGATTAGTGAAATTTAGGCAGTCATAATGTCATGTTCTTTTGCCTATTGTAACGTGACAAAGAAAAATAATCCAAATAATTACACGTTTCACAGGTAAATGTGATTTTTTCATCGTACGTTTTGAAACCATATTTTGTGTGCGTACTAGTATTAATTCGCCGAGAAAACAAATTTTACCATAGTATATTAGGTTTTCTTCCGATACGTAGTAATATTTTGGAGATAAAACAAGATATAAATAATATTTAGTGTAAATATTAAAATGTATGTTTACGCTAGGGTTGACTGCAGAAATGAATTAACGAATATCGATAAAAAGTCGATAGATTTTTATCAGATTATTGAATAATCGGGCCTAAGGGAACTAGCTATGGTAATATTATACCTTATCATTATCAGTGCACAAAACAGTAACTAGTGGATAGCACAAGGATAAATCTTTGTATCATACTTATCTGTCCATAATATTATAAAATATTAGCTGAAGCATGTCAATTTCACCATCAGCTTAATTCGGCTTCACCAACTATTTTATTATTTTTTTATAAGAGGATTAATTTAATAGCATATATAACTCTATTCATTAGGGCAAGATTTAATCTATCGATACTATTCTAAATTGACAAAGCAAATACACAACCCTATTTTCATCTGACATATCAGTCACTAACACATATGCATATTATTTTTCGGTATCTCCTACAAGCTGTCATTGTTCATCTTTACATTCTAAATCTATGGTCATAACAAATCATATATTTTTTCATTTTATAAAGAAGTATCTCAATCTAAAAAGGTACCGTTAAAAGGTTTGGGTCTTTTGTAGAAGTAAATCGATTAATATTGCTAATATATGCTATGATCACCAACTTATTTTTCTATTTAGTGGGATATATTTAGTGTAAGCTAAGTATGGCTCTTGACATCCAGAGTAAGGTAAAAAGTGGACTTAATTATATAGACCACTTTTCTGAATATGTACTTCATTGTAAAATTGGAATTAAAATGTTTATATGTTTGCTGTGGCAAACTGAAATACGTAACGATATTCAGTTGCATCTGGACTTAGTCTGCACTTAGTTGGAAAACGACTAGGCAGATAAACATGGCTTGTGGTGTTTTTAAATCTTCAGACATTCTCGTACTATTCGTTAACAATCTCCAATAATATTTGAAACTAAATCAATACTCACTTTTTTTCTGCTTATTGTTAATATTCAGTCCTTGCAGATTACTAGTCAATGCCTCCACATCGTCTTTAGGCCCTTTCTTCAATGCTTGCAGTTTCTTCAGGTATAAATTTCTAGTGCTGTCTTGAATGGGTCCGGGAGAGAACCCGAGGCGGAGTAGTTCAGCTCTCAGGGTATTGTCATCATATTGGACTGACGCTGGGAGAGAAGAGGCCACGGATACGATTGTCTGATCAGGGTTGCTGGATTCTGCACCATCGTCTACTGGAAGCCTGGGGAAATGTGGGTACATTGTTAGATTATGGCTGCTGTTCTATGGTATGGTTCTCTTGATGTAATTATGCTTGTGACGACTTGTGATTGAATAAATAACAATTTGAAGTATTGTGATAAATATTTTATTATTGTTATCAATTGATATCTGATCTACTAAAGTGTTTAGCCACTTTGAAAGGTATAACAATTATTTTGATTTGATTATCACTTGCGTTTACGGTGAAGGTAGACATCGTGAGGAAACCTGCACACCTGAGAGGGCTCCATAAAGTTCTCGACGGTGTGTGTAATCCGCCAATCCGCACCGGGCCAGCGTGGTGGACTAAGGCCTACCCCTTCTCATTCTGAGAAGAGACCCTTGCCCAGCAGTGGGACAGTAATGGGTTGAATTTATTTATTTATTAAGTTTGATAAACGTAACATAACATTGCGCCTGTATTTCCTGAAGGGTACGGCAGAGGTATACTATTGTACGCGCACCTTTCGCATGTAATAGAGGGCAGAGGATGCCATCAATGGGATACATTTTGAAACTCCGTGCTATTATTGATAATTGTTCTAACAGAAAAACCTTATAACACTGCTCGATAGGGATCGAACTTCAAGCAGCCATGCAATGAGACTCATAAGGTAGATGATCAAAGACTAAACAAATACTTACACAACAGGCGAGACAAGCAGTCTCTTTTCTATCAGCACAACATCTTCCTCCTTATCTTCATATTTATACTCCTCATGAACATTCGCGATAACTATACTGCCGCCGGAATAATTGCTGCTGACACCACTACTGGCTGATGACCTCCTGGTATTCCCAGCATCATCGTCCTTACTCGTACACAACCATTCATTAGTCTTATTCTGAACAACCGCCAGAACTCTGTCCAACTCTTGGGAACAGTCACTTGAGATCAAACTGCTTGTTGCTGTGGTTTTATGCCTTTGCTTCTTCAAACTACTCTTTGTATTATAGTTTTTGTGAGTGATGTTACTTGGTGAGCCGGGTAACGAAAAGTTCTCATATACACTTATTCTTTGATTCAAAACATTTGAATTATGACTTGTCTGCCTAGACTCGTCTGAAGTTAATTCTAAATGTTTTATACCACTTATTTCTACATTGGATAATTTCTTTGAGATGCATGACTTAAAGCTAGTGTTTGTTTCGCTGGAGATCCGGTCTTTAGTGAGATCGAGTGTGATATTGTCAGTGAAATCTAAACAGGTACTTTTCCATGGAGCTGATTCATTGTCTATTAGATATGTGTCGCCTATAATAGTGGGGTAGAGCTTGTTGATCGCTAAACTGTTCTTTTCGCACCATTCACTGATTAATTCTGATTTTCTCACTGAGGGAGCGTTTTCTGTGGTTTCATCAATAATTGGTCCATATTCAGCGACTATTTGGTCTGTTGTCAATAATACTCTCTCTGAAAAATGTAGAATGGAAAGATCAGGCAATTATGTACACAGAACAAAGAACAAAGCAAATATCCTATTTATATAGTTTCACATCTATGTATATTATATATTCAATTTATGGTTTTCTAATAAGCATGAGTCCTGAGAATAAAGTCTCGGTTTGGATTTCCAGATTGGTCAGTGTTATTTGGTGTATATGTTATGAAAGGATAATGTTCAGAACTATGCTTGGTTGACAGTAACAGTTTGCCCTGATATAACATGGATTTATTGTAAACTTCATACCCTCTTGAACCACCTACAGAGCGGTTCATTTATACATTGCCATTGTAAACAAAACACTGCTTACCCAAGTCCAAAGTGTAAGCACAATTATGCCCAGGAGAGTCGTCAGTCTGGTCCACAACATTGTGCAGGTAGTCAAACACCTCCCATTGCTCCTCCCTGGTAGCGTAGTCGAAAGCAGAGTGTCCATCCAAGTCCCGCCGAGAGGGGTCCCCTCCGCAACCTATCAGTAGCTTCAGGTTATCCACACGGCCCCATATAGCAGCTATGTGTACTGGTGTTACTCCATCGTCATTGCTGAAATGAGAAGAGATTGTGAAGTATTATGTATAATACTTAAATAATAAGATTATGTATAATATTGGTAATTGGTATATGATATTACACAAAGTAATTAATATTGAATTAGTTTAATATTATTTATTTAGATTTAAACGGGCTGATTTCCGAAAATACATGCTTCAGCACATTTTTTGCATCAGGGTGGGAATAATGTCAGTTTATTTGATCCACCCCAGTTCTTTGAGAAATGCCAGCAGACATTTGACGTTGTTGGCTATTTCCTGGAGCGTACCTGGGTTTCCGAAGTACTTAATTAGTTTAATAAAATTATGACTGCCTCAATGGTGTAGTGGTCGCAAGCGCGACTGCTGAAGGTTCTGGGTTCGATTCCCAGGTGAGGCAAAGTGTTATTGGGTTTTTCTGTATGGAAATTCTCAGGAGCAGCACGGAGTCTGGGACTGTGCCCAGTAGATGGTAATAGGCTCGCCCCATATTACATGGGACTCAATAACAGCATTGGTGAAATGTGGGTGTACACCTCTGCCTAACCCTTCGGGGAATACAGGCGTGATGCTATGTTATGTTATGGTTTAATAAAAATGCTAGCCATGTTATAGAGAAAATATGTTATTGGCACGTATCTCAAATGAGTATGTAACAGAAAAGAAAACTTGAATTTGGTTGATGTGGATGGAGGCAAGGTAGCTTAATTTGCAGAGCAAGGTATGCTAGAGGTCACATCCCATCTGTGTCATCAAGATAAATAAAAAAATAAAACTATGCAACTCATCATACCATAAATTTGGATCTCCTCCATTCCTCAAGAGTAACTCTGTGGCTTTCTTAGACTTTTCCTCAGGCTCTATACCCACTGCTAGGTGTAGTACCCCTATACCTTTGCAGGGTATAATCTGATTGATCTGTATTCGAGTTTCTCTGAGGAAACACTCCAAAGACCTGGAATTTGTCAGAATATTAATAATAAACAATATATTTTTAAATGGTCTCGAGATTTACTACTATGAATAGGCACATATTGAATTTATGCTGCAAGGTTCATAAAAGGGCCGAGTTAGATAGTTATTTGGGAGGCCTTTTACTGTGCACCCTAATATAGAAACATTAACAATGACTTATGTATGCAATGAAGATGTAATAATAACAAACAATGTATTATTAATTAATAATTGTAGTTTTTAAACGTATTATTTCCAAGTGTTGTGCAATAATAATCTCAGTGGGGGGTAGCAAAAGTTAGTAATAATACACCAACTGACTATAGTTTATTTGCACGAAAAAATAATATATATATTATTGTTGTAAATACACCAACTATTTCAAAAAAATTATAACAGAGTAAAATAGCAAAAATAATCCACAATTCGAATTTTAAAAATACGAGCAGATGTTGAATACCATTATTGGTGTAATAATACTTGCTACGCTTCCAAATTCTGGTTTTTGCGAACGGCAGGTGTTTCACACTAATTAGAGCAAGAAATTCTTTAGTACTTTTTAAAATTCTGTGACATACCTTTCAGTCCCATTTTGTATTATATCGTATAACTTGAAAAGTTCTTTGTACGCCGTACCCATGATTTTTGAAAGTGGAATGTGTATTAGTCATCGACTTCCCAACTACAATTCATTTCCTGAGGAGTTTCCTGCCTTCACTTCGTAACAAGTTATAATAGATTGGCATTGAAATGTTTTATCAAAAACACTGCGATAATGATTATCCTCATAGTATCGTAACACCGAGGTTAAAACCTGCACTTATCTTTTGTATTTTGTTTTTCTAAAATAATTTAAATTAACGTCAAGTTACCCCAATATTTTGTTTACGTTTGGTACACGTTCCGTTCCACGAACGAAGTATTGCCAATATTGGCGTTCCGTTCTAAAATAAAAATAAACCATGTGCTGTGTATCACTTAAATAGGTACGTCATCAACAAAAGTGGATGTTATGTAACTGTAAAAAAGTTATGTAGTTTAACTTTAAATTACTTCAATATTGATATAACTTAAAATTTTAAAACTTTGAGTTTTATATTGAAACATAGATGGCGCTGTGGTTGAGAATCCCTCCCTCAGATAGAGAAAAATACGATCCCTCCAGACTAAATCATAGAGTATAAAATTATAAATTATTATACCAAAAACTAGAGAATACTTCTTTGTAATTATAAAGGCGGCGAATATTCATTATCTCGAACGTAATAAGAATACGTAACCAGGTTTACACTTGTTAGGCGGATTAGCGATAAGACTTAATATCTTTGGACATATAAATCAATCCCCTAAAGGCACTCACCTACGGGTAGGTACCATCTTTTCCTATTTTCTAATTTTACTACAGCAGCAAGCAGTCAAAAGCGAAATCATGATGAAGTAATTTAAAAGCTCAGAAACTACAAAATAGAATAAATGGGAAAAATAATAGAAAATTATATTTTGTTATAAAACAGTTCTATTTAGAAAATTTCTTTGGTGTGAACTTGTAGAATTTGACACCTGAAATAATATAAATTCCTTAATAAATTAAAGCAAACATTTTTAGTAAAAATATTCATAATTTATTTAATTACTTGCCTGTTGGTTTTATTCTTAGCGTTAAATTTTCGTCCGGTTTCAAAGATTGTTCTTTTCCAGTCTCATATAGATCCTGAAAGAAGTTTTCAAAAGCATGATTACTGACAATAAGATTCTCAAAAGGTGTCCAGCACTTACAACAATGCTGCAAGTGGATTTTAGGCCTAAGTCGCGCAAGAAGAGTGTGCTATTCCAGAGTATAATCTATCTCTGTGCCAAATTTCATCCAGATCCGTTCAGCCGTTCTGGGGTAAAAGAGTAACAAAGATCCATCCATCTTCACAAACTTTCACATTTATAATATTATATAGAAGGATAGGATATAATGATAGATTAGTTGTTTGGTTGTTTGGTGGCAGGCAGCGTAACGTTACGCTATAGAAACGCTGGCTTTCCAATACAAATTGACTTAAGTTGTTGAGACTTCAAAAGAGTATCCAAGGAATTTTTTGCCGGGTTTTTCTCCACAGGACCAACTTTTTGGACCGTGCAGCTAGAGTTCTTTAACGTTTCAACAATGCTTGTACCTAATAGGTTTATTTGGAATAAAAAAATAAAACATATCTATCCTATTTTATTCTAATGAGAATCCAATATTTTGCCGTCGCTTCTATTCTCTAGCGATTACTTGCAGTTTTTATAGGGGGTCAGTTCACGGGGATGGGCAGAAATTCTGCTACATGTCTTTTAATAATGCAATATACCTCACAACGTTCACTTCCGCAATCTCTCACTTCTGTAATCTCTGACATTTTATTTGGTGATTATGACGCTAAAAAGGCAATCGAATTAGGTTTTTTCATTATCTCTCTAACCTGTATGTTATAGTCCAGTTGGGGCAGCTTCATCTCATCATGAGTGAACGTGACTTCGGTGGCTTGGTTGTTGCGGTTCACAAACGCAAGCGCTCTCGCACCGTTTGACAACTTGCGGTGCCATATCTCAAGGTTGGATCGCTGTGAAGTTTATTATTTTTATGACGTGGACATATAGGTATAAACATAATAACATAACATAGCATCACGCTTGTATCCCTGAAGGATTTGGCAGAGGTGTACGTGCACCAACATTTTATTTTATTTTTTTATTTATTAATCTTTATATCACAAAGGTAAGTATCTTATATTCTAAGCCCCACAAAACCGTTGCAATGGTTTGACTGTGAGGTCAACGAGTCTCTAGACATTACAAATTAAATGTACTTATAATTAAATATTATATAGGTATTGTAACTTACACTTATATAAAACTTACAACATTTCTAAATAATATAACTTTAATTTACGTTTAAACCTATTTTTCCAATTGCCACTAGCCGGGGACAGTTCCAAACTCCGTGCTTCTACTGAGAATTATATACAGACCAATTCAATACTTTGCCCGACCCGGAAAACGAACCCAGGAGGTCACGTTCAGCAGTCGCGTTTGCGACCACTAGACCAATGACGCAGTCTCATTAGGTATGTCATCTCACAGTCTCTATTTTATGGGATTTAAAGGTAACCAACAATAAAAGTAGACATCGTGACGTGGTTAAGTTGGTATCCTCACCTCATCATTACTTTCGCTTCTCCAAACCCTCAAGCCTTGTCTACCAAGTTTGTCCTGGTTGACAGCGATGACGTCACGGTTGAGCAAGATCTGCTTGAAGTCTGACTGTATCTCAGCTAGGTCCACGCTCATCATCAGGGGGGCAGCCATGATCGACCAGATAGCCATCTGCATTTGCGCTTGGTCTACTGTTAACCCGGAGTTGCCTACCACCAACTAGAAGAAAAGTAACCGTTGATAATAATAAATAAATTCCTTACTGTCCTACTGCTGGGCAAGGGTTTCTTTTCAGAACGAGAAGGGTTAGGCCGTAGTCTACTACGCTGGCCTAGTGCGGGTTGACGGAGTACACACACCGTCAAGAATTTTATGGAGCCCACTCAGGTGTGCAGGTTTCCTCACGATGTTTTCCTTCACCGTAAATGCAAGTGATAATCAAATTCTGATCTGCACGTGATGCTGAAAAGTCAGAGGTTCGGGCCGGGTTTAAACTCAGAGCCTCCTGCATGGAAGGCAAGTATTCAACCGCTAGGCTATCACTGCTAATAAATCTTTATTGCGAACAAAAAGACCATAGAGACACATTACATTTGATAGTACACTATACTATACGTTGAATTTGGTGAGTTTTAATATATTACGAATAAGTAAAAGTAGATGAATTCACTTTAAATGTGCTTAAATTACAATATACTGTGATCACCTATCCATCTGCCAAGGTTGGTGATTATGATATAATTTGTATGCCCGTACATTTTAGAGTTCATACTGAGGCAATTCACACTAGTGCTTCTATTAGTCGATTTAGGAGCTAGTGATGGTACAGACATTTTAATTTGTTGTCATGTTGTTTTGTGAAAGGATGAACAACAGTAGATATCCCGATCTTGGTTGGCTTCAGTTGATTGACATGATTTAACTTGAATAATATAGATACTATAATTTAAACAAAAATTCTCACCATATCAGGGTCATTCCAGTGTCCTGGACCTGCGTATGGAGCGATTCGTTCCTGGTTATCGGCGACCCAGTCCATCGTGTATAGGACAGAAGACCAAGAGTTCCTAATGTCATGCCAGTTCCGCCAGATATTGCAATTCTCTGCCACTGCTGTGTAGTTTGACTGTACAATAACACCAAGTTAATTCAAGCATATTATAGTTTAATTTTCTGATAAAAAATATATTATCATCAGTCTAGTATTTTTTTCGTAAGCTGGGACTCAGGGCTCCTTTTTGAGAGATGGAATGACCTATAATCCACCATCATCGCCTTCCAATTTTTGTTCTCCCAAAAACCAGGTTTCTCAAGTAGTTCTTTCCTGACAGGATATGAGGATGAGATCATCCCTAGTCATCTGAGATTTTCTAACATACCAACATCTGTATGACTGAACGAACATGGTACTAACGTGAAGATTATTCATTTCTTGGAAGTATGGCCAACTGCATGCGTAAAGTATCGGGCGGCCAGTCGCGTTTAGTAGTCTTCCGAACGCTGGGTAGCCTGGAACGGAAAGAAATGAATGAACACATAACGGTTTCTTTAGAACCTTCCTTAGAAACAGCATCATGCGACTGTGAATCGAGGACCAACCAGAATAGTTAGATTGTCAGTATTTTGTGCAGAAAGTGAAATTGATTTTTCTGTTAAAATTAAAAACGGTCGATGATGATGATTGGGAACGGGCGATGGGCCGCGTAATATAACTATTTCCCGTTTATCAATGTTTTTGTTGCTGCAGTTATTCAAGAAAACCCGGCTAATAGTAGCTTAAAATTGGCCCCGTGCCGTTTGTGCAATCTAACCTCTCCAACTCCTTAACTTTACGTAGACGCCGCATTCACGGAAATAATCACAAAATTGAATATAAAGCTTCATCACCTTCACTCATTCCGTTAAAATCAGCGTAGCAGCCGTCTAGTTTAAGGTAGTCGGTACCCCAGCTGGCCAGGGTATCGGCATCGCATTGCTCATGCCCCTCAATGCCAGGATACCCCTCACAAGTTAAGGTACCGTAGTCCTCGTACATGCCAAACTTCAACCCTTTACTTTGAACCTGAAAAATACATTGTACATATTGTAGACGGCCGTATTATTGCTGTATGTTTTCAATACAGACAGAAGGATATAGAGGCCTAGTGCCTTTGATGATGAATATAACCCTTTAATGAACATTTATGACATCCACCCTTGCCCGCATATTTAAGACTTGGGGTGGTTGGGTGAAGAAATTTGAAGTAGCCATTTACTCTCATTGTCTATCACAAAGTTTAGTTGCTTACGTAGTCAGCAAGTGCCTTCATTCCATCAGGAAACCGCTTCTTATCTGGCACCAGACGACCATCAGGCCCTCGTTCCTTCTCAAGCCAACAGTCGTCTATCGTGATGTACTGGTACCCTGCCGCCAAGTAACCCTCACTCACCAACAGATCTGCGGTCCTTCGTATTAGATTTTTGCTGCAAATTATTTATCAATTACATAGGTATCGGAGTTATATGAAACAATCTAACAATGTTACTTAAATGATTTTTTTTTGCAGTTACTGATGGTAAAAGATCCTAAAAGGAGGATTGATTGCAGGAGGATGTCATGGGTGGATAACACCCAGAATGGGACAGAAATAGCGAGTACCGGAAAATTTTCACGAGTGTCCGAAAGAAAATCGGCAATTAAAAATTATACGAGAAAATTCAAGGTCCACCACCACTTTCAGACCACACAGTAAATTAATCTATATTTTTTCTTGTTTGTCCATTTACTTAACATGATCAACAGGTCTCACCTTATACATTCTGTGGGTTTAGCATCACAGTCGATGGTGCATCCGAATCGGAGCCAAGAGAGCCAGCCCATGGGAGGGGTGAGCGCAAGTCCATTGTCCAAGCCCTGGGTCGAAGTTACCAGTCCACCCACAAGCACGCACAGGGCCGGGAACATCTGGATGCGACTATATTATGGTATATTCAGTTAATAAACTGACTCACACTGCCTGCCTTAGTGGTCAGGTGGTCGCCAGCGCGTTTCCTAAGCTTCAATTCCCGAGTCGGGCAAAGTGTTATTAGATTTTTGGAGTAGTTAACTCCAAAAATCTCCAAATTCCGATCTGCTCGGTAGCTGGTAATAGGCTCGCTCCCTATTACATATTAATGCGAATCAATAACTATAGTCGTAATATTGGTGTACACACCAGTAGGTAAACTGCTTAAGTCTTCAGAGTGATGTTACTTACTTATTTTTTTAATAAAAAAAACGTTGCTCCACTCTAGGATTTCTCCTGTGTCGTGGGTACAGTTTACAAACATACATGCCACGTGCACACACAACCAGACCCGAAACAACTATCTGTAGATCATACAAATATTTGTTCCGTTCGGGAATCGAACCCGTGACACCTAGGGTAGAAAGCTAATCACTTAGGCAGTGCGCCAACCGTGTCGTCATTTATTATGTCATTAATATCTCTAACGAATGTGCCCAGCAATAATTGGCGACAAGATTGGCACTGGTTACTTTTTTGAAGGTTTAAATTTTCTCACCTTACCTGCAGGTATTGTAGTGCATCTTGGTTTTTTAAACGAAGAAATTATATATTTCTAAATTGAACTATGATCTATTTTTATGTAATGACATAACTATTTAGACACAATGTACCAATATATTTCCGGTAACAAAGATCAACTTACCTTGTCTATGCTTTTTCAGGATACATAAACAAATTCACTCGAAACAAAACAAGTCGTTTTTGGAGTATAATTTATAACTTTACAATAACTTGTAACATCAGTTCTATTTACTTTCCTATAAAACACTGACCGATAGGAAAGCGTCGAGAGGTCTGCGGCTCGTGAACCGATAACCTTATTAAATGAATAATTGACTTTAACAATATTGTTCACTAGCTTCCGCCCACGGCTTCGCCCGCGTGGTTTACGAACCCGTAAATTTTTCTGGCCAAAAAGTAACCTATGTGCTATTCCAGACTATAATCTATCTCTGTGCCAACAACTCTGTGCTATGTCATTTAAGTGTGTACATTTAAATGACATAGCATCACGCCTGTGTTCTCTGAAGGGTTAGCTAGAGGTGTAGTGTACCAGTCAAATTTCGCCGACACTGTTATTGAGTCCAGGGGGCAAACCTATTGCCATCTACCGGGTTCTGCCCGAATCGAATCGAAACCAGAACGCTCAACCATCGCACTTGCGAAAGCTAGACCTAGGCAGTCATAATAAATTTACGATTTTTAAATACCTCCCAATTAGTGCAATTATTATTGTATTGAAACGGAACTGGGTGTATCAATTCCTTTTTTGCTAGTCTGCCTGGTGAAATTTGAATTTCTTTTTTTTTTCTTCAAATTATCTAAATATAAATACGATTTGGGGGGGGGGGGGGGTCATGATCCCCACGACTCCCCCTCGGACCGCCACTGGACCTAGCCTACGTTTTTGTTATAATTTTATAATGATCGGTTCAGTGATGATGTTCAGTCGTGATGAGGTAACAAAAATATAGAGTTACTTTCGCATTTATGTTGCACGATTAAGTTCATACGCCACATTACACGTCAATATTTGAGAAAAAAGCTGAGCGGAGACTATAAAAATGATTATGAATCTAAAACTATTAAAGGACCATATACGAACCTTTGAGGGCTGCGCAGGAACAGTTTCAGGGGTGACGCTTTGATTTTTTACGGTTGATTACGCACTGTACCCTCTTCTCTTGATACTCAATTAACTATGAGTAATTAGAGCACGGTCTAAAGTGGCCAAGGTTAGATGAACTATTTAAATTACTCTTATCATTAGTCTGAAATGCTATGCAGAATTGTCAAAGGTAGTTAACATTTTTTGAATGCAAATTAATATACTTACATGCATTTTTGTAAGTACAGTCAGTATGACAAATATCGTTTAATGTGCTTATTGTATGAAAAAAATCGAAAGTCAAAAGTGTTGTAAGTCGAACTTGCATTTTTTTTTATTATTACTTTAAGATAGGGTTGTTCCGAAATAATATATTGAATTGTAAATGAATATTTCAGAATGAGCTACTTACGGATTCTAAGTATAAAATTTTTTGTAAGAATGCCATAAAAATATACTTCATCATATCTATACGTGCAACACGATTTATTTTATTTAACTAGTGCAGTGTTATTTATTAATGATTAGACAGTAAAAGAAGTATATATTTTAAACACCAACATAATATGTAAATTCACGTGAAACAATTTTCATATCGCGAAACGTAAATCAATCAATTCAACATTGTTGTATTATCGGCGAGCATCACTTTTCAAATATTTTTCATATCTTCAGAACATAGTATAAGTATAAAAGGTTTTTTTCAAGTAATAATATAATTATAGTAATTGGTGTCGCAAGGTAATTATTATGATCAACATTTTTTTAAGTTCAATCGTAACCGATAGTGATGCGCCTAGTCATTTTGTATAACATTTGGCACTTCAACGTTATATATATTTAAGTTAACGTTTCAGGAAAGTTTTGAAACAAAATAAAAATACAAAAAGATGGTGAAATCACTATTATTTTACAAAATTTTAGCCTAGTATCATCTTACATTTAAAACTAAAGAGGTCGCAACACGAAATAAAAGATAAAATGTTTTTGTATTATAGATGTCTATACTAGCATTAGGGGTCTTCGTTTGTGGGTTCATGACATTCAGTCAGGCCCTCGACAATGGGCTGGCTTTAACACCTCCCATGGGGTGGCTCTCCTGGCTCAGATTCGGCTGCACCACCGACTGCGTAAAGCAACCGGACGAATGTATAAGGTACAGTCATATTTTGAAGTTATACACGATAGACGAAAAGGGTTTTTTTTTGTGAAAGGCATACTTTCCACGGGCAACCGATGGATGTGGTGGTTTAAGGGGGAGGCTTTCGTTCAGCAGTGGACGTCTTCTGGCTGATGATGATGATAATAATGAAACGTTCAAACGTCCACCTAGTCTGGATTTTATCTATTAGATGACGAGATTATCCGACAGAGGATCAATGTAATCGACATAGGATTAGTGGGCTGAAGTGGAAGTGGGCTGGTCATATAAGCTGAAGAACCGATAACCATTGGGGTAGACGAGTTCTCGAGTGGAGACCGCGAGTAGGCAAACGTAGTGTAGGGCGCCCCCCAACCAGATGGAGCGATGACTTGCGTAAGGTGACTGATGATGATGATGAAACGTTCAAACGTATACCTTTTACGAAAAGCCCTGCCTTATGCCCTCTCGTCTCAACTAACCGTCGTGGTCAAATTAGATATTTTTTCGTTTGGCAAATGAAAGTGACGACTTAGATCAAAATGAAGAAAAATATTAATAAGTGTGTTGAATTGGAGACTATTAATAGGGCTGGATTCTTCTTTCTTTAATTTAAGACATCAACTCTTGTCGGTGCAGCAATCGCCACTATCCTCTATCCTATCCTAATAATAGTCACCAAACATTTTCAGTGAAAACTTAATAAAAAGGACAGCAGATGTGATGGCCAGCGATGGCTACCTAGACGCAGGGTACCAGTACGTGACCATCGATGACTGCTGGCCAGAGATGGAGCGAGACTCAGACGGCCGCCTGGTGGCTGACAGGACCCGCTTCCCCAGTGGTATAAAAGCTCTTTCCCGATATGTACGTATTCTTTCGTATGTTTATTAGCATTAACATGTTGAGATAGTAGGAGTACAAGTTTTTCTCGATGTCGATCAAAATAATGTGCGGGCGTTTTTAATAGGAGTTCTCTGAAACGTGTGCGCACGACTTACCTCATACATTTTTGGCTTAACGGTAACGAAAACGTAAGAAACGTAAGTTTCAAAGTCATTGTTATAGCCATACACTATACTATTTCTCTGTCCTGGTGTTTTCCGGCTTTGGACCCCTAATAGCTTTTTATTTCTGTTTCAGGTACAAAGCAAAGGTTTGAAGTTTGGCATTTACGAGGATTATGGCGAGAAGACATGTGCAGGCTACCCAGGCGTTCTAGGTCATGAAGCCACAGACGTGGCTACGTTTGCTGAATGGGAAGTTGATTACCTCAAACTGGACGGATGTGGCTCACCGGATTCAGATACAGGTGCGCTAAAGTTCAGTATTGTGTCCATACACACTATGGTACATTTTTTTCAGCTGTCTCATGTCCTATGGTTTTAAGTTCTGACTAGCATCATGTTCTGCGTTCGATTAGAATTTGAAATTCAATATTTCGCTGTATGGTAGTTCTCAGATTGGAATTGAGCGCGTTAGATAGCAATGAGCTCGATCCCCATTATATGGGACTCAGTAACAGCATCAGCTATTTAGCTACTTAGCACTTCTGTCTAATCTTTGGAGTTTTCGCAGTATGTCTTCTTATATACATCTCTATCAGATTAAGTAACGATAAACGAGCAGCTACAATAACACGCGAGCACATTTTTTATACTTTGTTTAATTATATTTTTAGGTTATCCAATGTTTGGGAAGCTCTTGAATGAAAGCGGACGTCCAATCGTATATTCTTGCAGCTGGCCGGCTTATCAAAGCCATGTAAGTTACACACATGACACCGATGTTCTTGTTAAATTACTTTATGGCACTAAGTATCTTATTTATTTTTGTGAATGGTAGCATAGAGTAGACAATAACTATGCCATCAGCTTTAAAAAGATGTATAGGTACACCATATTAAAATTCAATAACACTATAATAGAGAAGAAGCAAAGTAGTGTGTGTTAAATTAAGTAGTCAAGACATCAATTACCATTTCTTCTAAAATTCACTTTTACATTTTGCTGTCTGCATTTTTTGAGACTAACTGATACACCTAACTAGCTTCGTTTGCGGCTCCACCAGATTAATATTTTTTTGATTTTCCGGAATGAAACTAATTCTTTGCTCGGTAACGGAATAAACAATAAGTATTTTGTATTAATTTGGCTGTTTTGACTCGAATACCAAATGTGGTTAAGTAGTATTCTTTGTCTAAATCTTCTGTAGCAAACGTATAAGGCCTATATTAAGCTTCTGGCGATGATGTCTTGAATTTCGGGTTTCGGAGGCAGTCAAACATTAAAAAAGAGATGCATTCATTAATAATTAATACTTGTATTTTCCAGCCGAATTACTCAGCCATAGCGAAATCGTGCAACATTTGGCGGAACTACGGTGATATTCAAGATAATTGGGATTCTGTTGTAAATATCATGACATGGTTCGGGGACAACCAAGACGAATTTGTAAAGTTCGCCGGCCCGGGCAATTTCAATGACCCTGACATGGTAATATTGTATATAGCAAGGGTGACCAACTCGATTAGACTCAAGATCTACTGTTTACTGTCTAAGACTTTGTGCGATTTACCAATTACATAATCAGTTCTTCTTTACATATATATATTCACATCACATATTAAAATTATATTTTTCTTTGCCTTGCCGCGATCGACCGGTCGTTCGCGATCAACTGGTTGGCCACCCCTGGTATATAGCCTAGTCAACTCAACTCACAAATACACAAGACACGCACACATTTTTTTAAATTGAGTTGAGACTCAATGTCTTAGGATATTGTGTTCTGGAGTCTGGAGAATATATTATTTAAATAAATTAGACAACAGATTCTCCTCATTTTTAAAATTATAAGAGACCCGTGGCTGTCAGTGTCACAGTAATGGGCTGGATTTATTCATATTATATTTGAGCAAAGCTGTAATTTATGCTGTAAATCTTACGCTATGAAGTAACCACAGGATGTAAAAAAACAGTTAAAAGCGAAGAAAATACAAATTTTCCTAAGTAACTATGAATTTCTTTTCAGCTGATAATAGGCAATTCTGGTCTAACAGTAGATCAGGCTCGGGTTCAAATGGCTATATGGGCAATAATGGCAGCTCCTCTCATCATGAGCGTCGACTTGTCTACCATAAAACCTGAGTTCAAGGATATTCTTTTAAATAAGGACGTTATAGCTGTAAATCAGGACAAACTTGGAAAACAAGGATTGAGGGTGTGGAGAGGCAACGATGATGATGAGGTGAGGGTAAAAGAACCTCTCTAAGAAATATTGAAGTAAAAAAACGAAAAAGAAAGAAAAATAGTAAAGAGCCTTTGCTCAGAAGTGTGTTACAATAAGTTACATAATAGGGTTATTTAAAAACTACTCCAGGCGGCTGGGAGGGAAACTCCAGAGGGAAAATCTGTTGAGTCTCTGAACGCAACTGGATGTCAGTATCTTGGTTGTTTTGAATCGTTTAAATAATAGAGGATCATAGGCCTATGATCCTCTCCCTTCTAGAATCACAGCGTAGATCATCCGATCTACGATGCAGAATAACAGTTTCATTTTATTTCACGGCGCAACTGGTGTAAATAAACTTAACTTATCTTTGGCTACAAATTTCACATGACGCTAATATTTGTAAGATCTACAGATAGCTTTTTTCGGATCTGAGTGTGTAAATTATTCAAACTGTAAATAGACTACAAGCGAAAACATACTGCGAAGTAATGTTAGTAAATTAAATCCATAGCGTCATCAAACTGAGATCTGGCACCGCAAGTTGTCAGACGGTGCGCGTGCGCTGGCTTTCGTGAACCTGGGGAAGATTGAAGATATTGACACGACATACACGCACGATGAGATGAAGCTGCCTGAACAAGACTATTTAGTACAGGTTAGTTCAGTCTCTGTTTAAGCCTAGATTCCTGCAATGAACAGTCAGCGTTCAACACCAAAGCTCCCTGAACTTCTTCGTTAACTCCTTACTAGGACGTGGTGAGCCCCACTGAACGATGAGATCGCCGGACAAATATCCAACTTACCAGGGTAGATTATCATCATCTTCAGGGTAGTAATGGAGTCGGGTTGTTTGAGCTCCCAAAAATGGGTTGAGCTTCACGGCGAATGAGGTATGCTTGCCACCTGTCGGGACAGGTCAGCTCAAGAGGCTATGGAACTTACCTCTATAGGCCATTTCAGACAATACCCGACATTTTTCTCACATACAACTAAGAGATTTTGTTTGGATTTTAAAATAGACCTTGAATTCGAAGTCTGTTTCGGCATTTGTTCTCAGAGGTAGTCATTGGAAATGCCAGTGCCATCTAGTATATAAAAAAATGACCTGTAAAAGTGATTAATAAATCCTGATTGTAAAAAAATTATCACTTCATTTCATTAATATTCGTCAAATAAAAAGCTTATTAAATATTAAAAAATCCTGTCTGCTATAACTTATTATAGTATTGACGCAGTAATTCTGAAAAGCATGTTATTTTCAGGATCTGTACAAAGAAGAAGAAGAACGGACCCTGAAGGCTGGTGAAGACTTCAAAGTAAAAATAAATCAGACAGGTTTGTACCTAATATAACACATCTATTTAATATGTTAGATTAGAACTTTTCAAAGGGAGAGTATAACTTCTCAGTAGCAACCCGGAGCTTGGAACAGTGCCAAAGACAGGAGGTGGAGTAATATTAAAATTGAGCAAATTAGAATTAATTTCATAAAAAAATTAAATATAATAACATAACAACATAGCATCACGCCTGTATTCCCCGAAGGGTTAGGCAGAGGTGTACCTATTATTGTACACCCACATTTCGCCGATGCTGTTATTAAGTCCCATGTAATAGGGGGCGAGCCTATTGCCATCTACCGGGCACAGTTCCAGACTACGTGCTGCTACTGAGAATTTCCATACAGAAAAACTCAATAACACTTTGCCCGATCTGGGAATCGAACGCAGGACATCACGCTCAGCAGTCGCGCTTTCGGTCACTAGACCATTGAAGCAGTCCACAATGAGGCAGAAATATAATATTATATAAAAAAACCTACGTACTATCAGGAAGATTAAATTACTTAGAGAAAGTTCGGTCTTTATACTTGGCTTTTGTTTTATTTTCTAGGTGTTAAATTCTACAAGTTCGTTCCGAAAAAATCAGAGGACTCTGTATGTCAACGTGAACGTGACGTTTAATAAAATAAATTATAAATAAACATTATTTATTTACTTACATTTATTTTTTAATGGACATATGAATGATGATATGAAGCAGAGTTTGAATGTTTATGCACGTCAAAGAGAACATAGATGGATTGTGTGAGAGATTTTATGACATTACTGTTAACTTGAAAATTAACTCTGTTTTGATCTCTGATGGTGACGAATATATAATATAATATGTATTTATTCTCTCTTCATCACAAACACAGTATACCATCAAAGGAACAATTACATAGAGACTGGTGTCTGTTGTAGGTAAAACCTGTATTACAGATCGAATGAAAAAAAAAAATACATATTACGCTGACCTCAAACAAGGTAGGTATTCCTTAAATTATGCTCTCCTTGAATTGAAATAAAATGGTGTAAATGTGAGAATTTTAGACATGTGGCTATACATCAATACTTGGTTATCTATTTTATGCGGGCTGATTGGTAGTTTATTATTGCCAATGACATTGACTGACGCTGGCCAGCTGCGGGTTGGCAGGCTACAAACACAGACAACATTTTTATGGAGCCCTCTTGCAGATTTCCTCACAATATATTCCTTCGCCACGGATTGGCGAAGATTCAGTTACTTTTTTATTCAAATGTATGATGATTTGTAATGAATGAAAATCAATGAATTTTACACGAAATTTTAAAGACGTTAAATTAAACTACGCTTTACGACAAGCGCTTGAAAAGGGTTCTTGACAAGGGCTTCTATACAAATAATTATTTTTCTATTGTAAAGCATAGCTTATATTGTAGCTTTTAAAGGCTTGTTGATCTTCTATATCTGATCAGCTGATGTAGGTAGGTACCTACTACTTGGCAAGTAAATACCTATCTTATCTATAACGTAATATGTGAACTTACTTCAACAGACTGTGAAGAAGATATTTAATAATAGCTACCAACAGGCAAGTCAATAAAATACAATCATTTCGACTATCGGCGAGTTGTAAGTTACAAACGGACGGTCAAGCGAGCCAAGGCAATTTATCAATAATCCAATCCAATCAAAGAACCAGTTGGGGTGAACGCTCTGCCAGTGATTTGTTACAAACTGGATTCACCAGTGGGAGACACCGTTATATTTTAATCTATATGTTAATAGGTGTGCTACTCAGATTGAAAAAGGACCTGGGTGCTACTGCATAGACTTAAAACAATGTTGATGCCACGGTTGGCGCAGTGGCAATACTGCGCTTCGTGGCCCGGGTTCGATTCCTGCATGGAACAAATATTTGTATGACCTACAGATAGTTGTTTTGGGTCTGGCTGTGTGTGTGCATATGACATGTATGTTTGTAAACTGTACCTACAATACAGGAGAAGTCCGAGTGAGGAGGCCATGTTTAAAAAAAATGCCTTGATGATATTTTCTTGTCTTGATTACCTAATCAAATCTGTCCTGTAGGCCTAGGCCTAGAATATTGTGACGTATAGAAACGTAACCGTATCGTTAAAGTCAGTCATCTATAAGACTTTTTTATGCATGATGCATATATTATACATTATACTTAGATATGAATAAAGTATAACGCACGTTGAGGATACGGTTACGATACCAGACGTCAAAACATTACGTCTACTGTACCTGTAAACAATTGACCTCTTTACAGCCACCCTCTCCGGGAACTGCCCTTAACGGCGGCGTGAGCAACAGAAGCTCAAACAACAGTTTTTAGAATTTTTGTCTGTCTGTTTGTACACGCATCACGCAAATTTACTACATGCAGGGTTGGGCAGTATTTGAATTACTTGTAATTAAAATACGTAATTGAAATACAAATACGTATTTTGTATTTGTAATTTAATTACTTCTTAAAAATGTAATTTGTAATTAGTATTTCAAATACCTGACGCTGAGGTATTTTGTAGTTAGTATTTCAAATACTTATGGCTTCAAAATACATTTGAACGTAAATACATTTAGCGTGGGTGCGTTCTGCAGAAAATAGGGCTCGATAGCTTTCGTTAGCAAAATGGCGACCGCTAAATATGTCAATCCTATCTTTAAAGTTGGTAAAACTGCACCTGTACTGTATCAAGTATCTTGTCAGTTGCAGTGTTACGGAAACTACGGTAATTGTCGTTTCATACGGCAATGAAGCTTCCAAAACATACGATGTACGGCATACGGCAAGGTGCTCATTACTGTGCTATAAAATACGGAAATTCAATATAAAACTTATTAAGCCGAAAAAATTAAGAGATGAAACGTGTTTCGTCTGGTTTTTTTCTTGTGAAATGAAACTTAGCCCGTAGTATCATATTTTTGCTTTTTGTCTTGCAATTAGATAACATAGCATCACGCCTGTATTCCCCGAAGGATTAGGTACAGGTGTATTATTGCACACCCACATTTCGCCGATGCCGTTATTGAGTCCCATGTAATATAGGGCGAACTTATTGCTATCTACGGTGCACAGTTCCAGACTCCGTGATGCTACTGAGAATTTCCATACGGAAAACCCATTAACACTGCCCGACCCAGGATCGAACCCAGGACCTTACGCTCAACAAGTGCGCTGGCGACCACTAAACTAATGTGGACAGTCAGACAGCCTCAACGAGATAATCTGTACTTTTTGTAAATGTACGGCATTTTTTTTAGAATATTGCAATTTTTACCTGGTTTACGGCATCCCGAAACCTAGGCAGCGGCAACACTGGTCAATTTTAATTTTCATTCCAGGCTGGGCTGGATTAGTTCTATTCTATTTACATAACCCTAATACCTGACTGTATTTTGTAATTTGTATTTTGTATTTTAAATACAAATAGTTAAAATACTGTATTTTGTATTTTATATTTCAAATACTCGACTTAAAAATATTTTGTATTTCGTATTTTAAATACATGCGAGATAGTATTTTGTAATTTGTATTTTAATTAAAGCAAAGCATGTATTTTGCCCAGCTCTGACTACATGGAATT
The DNA here is from genome assembly GCA_947562105.1 of Shargacucullia verbasci. NCBI lineage: Eukaryota > Metazoa > Arthropoda > Insecta > Lepidoptera > Noctuidae > Shargacucullia > Shargacucullia verbasci. Next base: position 9,226,929 of record OX387297.1, on the reverse strand, counting down.
GAATGCAGTTTTCACCGATGTATTGCTAGAGGTCTAACGTAAAATATAGGCTCCATTTTACCGCAAGAAAATATCAGATTCTAAATTCCCCGCGTACGAAGTTGCGGGCAAAAGCTAGTATGTATCTAAAATCGCTAAAGAATAGAAATGCCAGCAAATATAATATGTCAATTAGTCACGTCATTCTCAAGTACAGTTTGCAACTTGTCTAGTTAGTGTTATTTAGTTTTCGACGACCCATTTTAATAGGAGGCGAGCTTATGCCATCTATGGGGCACCAAACTCCGAGTAACGAGAATTTTCATCTAGACAAATGCAATAACACTGTCTAGCCCGGAATTCGATCCCAGGATCTCACGCTCAGAAGTTGCGCTAGCGGCTACAAGATCTACGAAGTAATACGTTTAGTTTTTGTAAGGAGATCGCATGTATCTATTCCATTTTAACGTTTTGTTTTTCTTTTAAAGATAAGATTACCAAATAATTTGTATGGATGTCAAGTATCGGCAATCGTTACAGATTATTTAACCAGGTATAGTGGGAAATTAGATAATGAAGAATTGTTTTGTCAAATGTAAAAAAAAAACCTGCAATGATAGCCTAGCGGTTGAACGCTTGCCTTCCATGCAGGAGGGTCTGAGTTCAAACCCGGCCTGCACCTCTGACTTTTCGGAATCATGTGCGGATCAGAATTTGATTATCACTTGCGTTTACGGTGAAGGAAAACATCGTGAGGAAACCTGGACACCTGAGAGGGCTCCATAAAGTTCTTGACGGTGTGTGTAGTCCGCCAACCCGCACCGGGCCAGCGTGGTGGACTAAAGGCCTAACCCTTCTCGTTCTGAGAAGAGACCCTTGCCCAGCAGTGGGACAGTAATGGGTTGAATTTATTATTTATTATTATAAAAAAAAACCTAACATAGCATCACACCTGTATTCCCTAAAGGGTTAGGCTGAAGTATACTTTGTACACCTATATTTCTCTGATACCGTCATTAAGTCCCATGTAATAGGCGGCGAGCCTATTGCCATCTATAGGGCACAGTTCCAGACTCCGTGCTGCTACTGAGAATTTTCATACAGAAAAATCCAATAACACATTGCCTGATCCGGGAATCAAACCCAGGACTTCACGCTCAGCAGTCGCGCTTGCGACAACTATACCAATCAGGCAGACATTATAAAAAAAAAAACTAGTATTTATTTATATGTACTTATTATTATTTATTATCTAGTACATCTGCGAGGTTAAATAGCGCTTGATGCGGTCAGTCCTCAGATGGGGGACCGTTTTTCTTTGCCATTATTAGGAGCGGTCGTATTTATTGTATTAACTAGCTTCTGCCTGTGGCTTCCCCCGCTCGGATTACGAACCCGTATATTTTTATACGCGGAACCCTCATTCTTTTTCTAAAATAAAAGTAGCCTTAGTTACTCCTTATAACATCAGCTATCTGCCAGTGAAAGTCCCGTCAAAATCGGTCCAGCCGTTTCGGAGATCACCCGGAACAAACAGAAGACAGACAACAATTATAAATAGGTTTTTTGTTATAAGTACCGTATATACATTTATATGCATTTAGTAAAAAGCTGTTATTTTGACAGTACAAACAGACACTTCGATTTTATTTATTTATTAGATTATTTATTATTTACTTCGCTTCGAGCGTATGGCACTCGTGAGCTGTACCTGAACAATTTAAGTGCCTATTAAAACCGCTTCTTTCATCTTTCTTTCTTTCTTACCGGTTGTGTACGATGACTAATTGCGGTCTTTGACTAATTTCTAATTCTTTCTTTATTTGCGTTCCATATGTTATACAGTTGGCATCTTATAAAGTTAAAACAATATATTCGCAACAATATGGACCCGGTAGGGCACAGCATAAAGAGGTTGGAGAGGTTTGCAGTACATAATATTATCTTATTACCTAGTATAGTACTAAAATCTATGCTTATCACTAAAACATAAGTGTAATAACATATTATATTCTTTTACTTTTCTTGTTGTGTATGTGTGTGACTAATTAGTTACAATATATAGAAAAGTCTTCAATACTTATTACACCTGCCACGTTCCCTTTGTACTTTTATTACTCAATAACAATACTATGAAAAAATACAAAGGCTTGTGCTATTAGCACGTGACTAATTTATTCCAATTAATCAAAGTATTATTGGGTTTTTATGTATGGAAATTTTCAGTAGCAGCACAGTGTCTGGAACTGTGCCCGAAAAGCAATAGGCTCGCCCCCTATTATATGGGACTCATTTAACAGCATCGGCAAAATGTGGGTGTACAATAGTACACCTCTGCCTAACCCTCAATAATAAAAATTTCACAATAATAAATATTTGAACGATTTCATTTCATATTTATTTCGCACCTACAATTCGGACCGATTAAAATGAGCTCGGAACTATTTATTCCTTATTCTGCGACGAAACCGGAGAATCCCCTTTCTTTAAAGACCGAAATAAGGGGGCGGCTGAAACCCACGCTACGCCACTGTCGACGTCGAGGTGAAACATGGGAATCGCTATTGTAGAAAGATTAGCCAGTCAACAGCGACGGAGACTGACTGTCCAGAGTGCAGACAATTTCATATTTTGTCCCTTGTGAAGGCTTTCTTTGGTAGTGTTGATGATTGATCTGGTAATCAGCGTGCACAGTTTTTAGACGGGGTAGGCAGAAAATTTTAAAAGCTTACTTACCAATCATTCCTACTGCATGTTGGTATTGGTTCGTCGTCTTGTCGATTTAATAATGATGTATGTAATTTAATCAAATATCTTCTAATAAATATTTATCTGAGTTATGTAGGGTAGGCAGTGTCTTTTTGTCTTTATGCACCGTACGCCACTGCTGGTAATCGAACCCAAGCCCTTTGATCCGCAACAGTGTATAACGATTGAGAAAACAAACAAACCTTTTATCAAGACCTAGTTTCAGTTGCTGATAGCCTAAATGAGATCAGTAGATCTCAGAACTTGTTTGTCTTCAACCTTGAGATATTTGATTGACAGACATATCTTTTTTATTTTTATTTTATTTATTCGGGAAAACAAACAATTACACATTAAGAATTACAAAAAAGATAGGATACAGAAATGATACAAATGTGAAATCAACCACGTTCTCCACAGATACACCATGAGACAATTTGGTAAAATGTACGACTAGCGTTGTAAACAATAAAAAAGAATAAAATATTAATAGTAAAGTATCAACAAAACATATACATAAGGATGCTAATAGTGCCGCACAAGAGGTACAACAGTGTCACATTATTTTTTCAATATGTTAAGCAACATGAGTCTAAACTTTCTATGTGGTAAAGCAAACAAATCCAAACTGCAGAAATTCTTATTAAAATTGTTCGTAAGGCGACGAAGAGGTGCACGCAAGCCGGCATTTGTACGACAGGAAGTAGTGGCGAATACAGGTCGTGCGCGCACCTCGCGTCCCTGGCATGTTCTGGGAACTGTATAACACAACTTGTTACCAATGTCTACACAATCATACGAGTTATTGCATAAGTCATACAAAAATGTAGTTTCAAGAAAAGTACGCCTTGAACTCAAAGATAGCAGATTATATTTTTTAAGTAACTCTCTATAAGAGAGATAACAACTTTTAAAGCAGCGATAATGCGTAGACTTCAAAAATTTACGTTGTATGCTTTCTATACACTCAATATATTTATTGTAGTAGGGGTTCCACACAGGTACTGCATATTCTAATTGAGACCTAACTAGTGATCGATAGATATATATATATGTACTAGGGTTCTTAAATTCTGTGGCTGATCTCATCACAAAGCCGTACATGCGATAAGCGTTATTAACAATTTTATTAACATGTGCGTCTAAGTGCAGTTTATCGTCAAGTAATATTCCCAGATCGCGGATCAAAAAATCTTTAAAGGCATAACTTGTTTCGTCTGAGGTTGTATTAAACCCAGGCTAACTGAATATAGACATGACATGTAAACCATCAGGCTATAGTAGTGCATTTATGTAGGTATGTGTATCTATCTATGTAAGGGAAAAGATTGAAGCATAAAATTGTAAAAAAACCCTCACTTATATTATTAATAACTAGCTGGCACCTGGCGCGTTGCTGCCGCAGAAGAAATTTTGCTCTTTAAAATACATTTGGCGGTACGACACGCGCGCCACCTACTGTAAGTTTACTATGCCTATAACCTTTCTACAAGTGCAAGTTATAAGTTGACAAAGTTTTTATCGCAATCAGATGAGAGATACGGCATGGCAGCGCATAAAATTCGAACAAACAAACAAACACTGATTTTCATTTTTATATATTAGATAATAGATGTAGAATATTCCTTTACTTTTCTTGGTTTTTGGATTATTTTTTTTGTTTATCATTTGCTTTCAAAACTGAGCACCACAATCTGGGTTTTAAAAATAAAAAAAATGCGAATACCGTAAGTAACATGGTTTAGGTACCTCCTTGAGGAACCTTAACTATTACCAGTTTCACGGACAAGATAACAGTTGGGAAGCAAGCTGTGTTGATTGCACTGACAACAGGCTTATCATTAGGCGCCCAAACGCCATTCAGTGCAGTCTACGCTTTGACCGTCCGTGTCCTAACGCCTAGTGATAGATTAAATAAATTAGACACGTGTAAACAGTTCACTTGCAAATAAGTTTTACAGGAAAATTTTGAATTTATATTTAAAATAGAAATAATTTTGCGCGGTGAGTACGATCAAGTTACTAAATTAATATTTTAAAACTTTTGTTAAAGTTTTTTTTTTATGTATTTTTTCTGCATTGATGTTGTTTTAATTGTTTTTGTAGTAACTAAACGTTTGCTTTAATCTAACTTTAAATAGCAAACATTTACATACATATGTACTTAATTACTTCTTTGAATAAATTAATGCAGTACAACAACAAACATAATTTTGTAGTTAGATACATTGACAATGAATAAAAGCTAAGTGAGGGTACAAGACAATACGGTAAATGACTACTATTTGAGTTACTTTTTATGAACTGTCAAAAATGAAATTTTGTTCTAAAAATGTTTGGAATACTCAAGCGTGACGACATACTTATAATTTGATTTTTATAAATTAAAAATTGAGAACGCCAAAGATAAGCAATAGATAAAGTTTTGCTGAGTTTTTAGAAGGAAATCTATTTACCGAACGAGATTTCAGAATTTATTTTTGATGCAGTCATCTAGCCTATTAAAATAATTAGATGAAAAAGAAATTAGATCCCTACGTAAATAATATACGGTGAAATTTATAAACAAGATAGATTTAGGTTAGGACAAAATTCAGGTTTCAATGATGAAAGAACCTTATGGTGATGTGGATGATCATGGATGGCATCACACTCCACAATAGTCGTTTGCTCCCTATATTATAGAAAAATAAACTACATCAATAGAGTGCGCCTGTCTGTGTTGTCCACATTAGGAATGATAGATACAATGTATTTATTATATCAGTTCTTTGAAAGAGGAAAGTCCGGCTTGGTCCATGACATCCACTACCACAAAGGTTACGTGTCTAAAAAGTAAAGTGGCTACATGTTTGCAGCCATTGTCAACACTCGGGTTAAGGTCGTTATTTAGTGCTGCTGTTACGTGATTCAGGCGTTAGTTTGTAATTGGCGGACTTCTGACCTGGCTCTAACATTCCGTGGACTATGTTTGTATAGGCTCAACGCTTTGCTTGTCAAAATAAGGACAATATTACAAAAAAAATAAAAGATTGTTATCAAAAATACATAACATAAAACTTTTATTCCGGTTAGTCAGATAAGTTTACCGTCTACGTATTGTTAAAACAAATGAACACACCGTTACTGAACACATGAATTTGATTATTCACTTCTTATATACTTATACTAGCTGTGCCCGCGACTTCGTTCGCGTGGATGTCGGAACTTAACACCAAATGCACTTAACCCTATTTATTTCTAAAATAAAAGTAGCCTAAGTTACCTACTCCTTATTACATCAGTTACCTGCCAATAAAAGTCCCGTCAAAATCGTTCCAGCCATTTCAGAGATTAGCCTATACAAACAGACAGACAGACAAACAGACAGACAGACAAAAATTGTAAAAAATATTATTTTGGTGTATGTACCGTATATATATTCATATGCATGTAGTAAAAAACGGTTATTTCAATATTACAAACAGACACTCCAATTTTATTTATATGTATAGATTAAGTAGGTTAACCTACCTGTTTGCACCGATGAGAGAAACAAACTCGCGACACTACAGAGCTTGAAAAGAGAACCTCTTTTAAGGTACGTTCACGTTCAGCGAGAGACAGCAGACCACGTTCAGCGACAGACAGCAGACTGCATCGGTTATGCGGCCAACGTAACATCTTCCGAAGTCATTTCATAGACATACAAAGAAATCAGTAGTGTAACTGCGGTCTGCCAATTGCAGTCTGTAATATTGTGTGACTTGGAATCATACCTTTATCTACGCAAAAGGTATAACCATTATACCTACGTGGTCTGCGCTATTTAGGTCATATTTTATGGAAAGTAAATGCAATTATAGTTTCAATCTATACATAGTACGCATACTACACACCTTGTTTTCAAAGACCCGCCGTTTGCTATAACGATCAATATATTTTCCTGTTTCGAAATGAGCTTAAAGATTTGTTATTCAAATACAGAAATGTTAGCACGGTTAGATATAAAGGTGTGTGCACAACTAGTCACTATCATAGATTCACAGAATAACGAATAGGAATTAAGCAGATCAGATTGGACTTGTGTCGTAAAGTACGTAATACTGCTTGTATATTTAATAAACGAAATAGCACAATTTACAGACAGAATTGTCTTCAGATTGGGTTCGTATGTCTCTAGCGTTATATCACCACGCTGACTACGAGAATATGCAAACCGTGCACGAATCTCGCACACGAGCGTAAATCTCCCGCAATGAAGGGTTTGAAAAGGGCATTGGGCACTAATAGCACGTTGCCGCTTTGTCTTGGCTTTGTTCGAACGAAAGCGCGAGACTCGAATGCTCGGTAACAAAGGCTCCTAATTATTACGCACCTTTATAAGTAAAATTGTGGTTACCTCGTTCGACTGAGGTAGTTGATAGTTTGACAAAGCTGTTCAAATACCTTGTTACAGTTGGAGTCAATGACATTATATGTTCGATGAATGGCAGATGTGACAATAGTCTAGATACTAGATAGTACTATTGCCAATATTGTATTGGAAATGTATTCATCATTCGTTAATACACCGATCAAGATTAGCTTATTGAATGTTTTAATTAATTACTGTGATTAAGTTTGTTGACAATAGATGTATGTACATATATAGCAAAGCAATCTATACATATAAATAAAATTGGAGTGTCTGTTTGTAATATTGAAATAACCGTTTTTTACTACATGCAAATGAATATATATACGGTACATACACCAAAATAACATTTTTTACAATTTTTGTCTGTCTGTCTGTCTATCTGTCTGTCTGTTTGTATAGGCTAATCTCTGAAATGGCTGGACCGATTTTGACGGGACTTTTATTGGCAGGTAGCTGATGTAATAAGGAGTAACTTAGGCTACTTTTAATTTAGAAAAATTCTTTTATTTTAGAATAAAATACATTGTTAAGTTCCGACACCCACGCGAACAAAGTCGCGGGCACAGCTAGTATATAATAAAAATCACTCGCTGTGAATTCTGATGCTGACGATTTTTCTATGTCTATTTGAAAATACTGTTTCAAATAGCCTTTTATTTTAGGCTAAAGCGTTATTCTTAATTTGGGAATACCGTACTATACAGACATCGTACTGATACAATATCTGTATTGTACGGTCTGTGTAACCAATATCTGTTGCCACCACCTCGGCAATTTCCATTCGAGAGCTCATGAACACACGCCTGAAGTACAAGACAGTGAATTCAATAGTCATCTCTAATGGTCGCAAGGACAATTGCTCGCTGGTTTAGAGCTCGTTAAGATTCAACTTACCTTATTACATGTGACTTACACTCATACTCTCTTAATACTGTTAGTACGTACTCTTAGTACTTTCATAGGCAAAACGTGGTAGATACCATAAACAAACTGACAATCTACACCTCTGCCGAACCCTTTGGTGAAAAAGGTCGTCATACTTAATCCACAATTCAGATGCTGGTAACATATTTGCTGCTGATGGGAGTGTCTTCGACCCTGGCGCTCAATAACGGCCTGGCGCTGACACCACCAATGGGCTGGCTCACTTGGGAACGGTTCCGGTGCATTACTGATTGCAAGAAATATCCAAATGAATGTATAAGGTAAATATTAAATTTATCAGTACTGGCGCCTGCGCCGTTTAAAAAGGGCGCTTATATTCAACAATCATCTTTGACAGTAATTAGGCACTATGGTGATTCCTTGATGAATTTCTCAAATTGACCGTTTTAAGTCACTAGAACCGCCTGATCGGTCTAGCGGTCGCAAATGCGGCTTCTGAGCTTGAGGTCTTAGATTCCAACCGTGGTTTACGTTATTGGATTTTACTATTAGAAAATTTTTAGTAGCACCCCGGAATTTATTATTTTTTATGTTAGATGGCAATTATTAGGCTCGCTGAGAATTTCCATACCGAAAAACCCAAAAAACTTTGCCCGACCCGGAAATCGAACCCAGGACCTAACACTCAGGAGTCGCACTTGCGAGAACTAGGAAAATGAGACAGTCGAATTTATATATCTTTGTTTATGAATAGTATTTTTATGTTGGTCGTTGGTTTTATTAATTTATTGTTATTTAAAAAAAAAACGTTGCCCCACACTAGGATTTCTCCTGTGTCGTGGGTACACTTTACAAACATACATGTCACATACACACACAACCAGACCCGAAACAACTATCTGTAGATCATACAAATATTTGTTCCGTGCGGGGATCGAACCCGCGACACATAGCGCAGAAAGCTAATCGCTTAACAACTGCGCCAATCGTGTCGTCAAAATATATAAATTTAAATAAAATAATAGGAATACAGGCATACCTAATGCTGTTATGTTATGGTATTGTATATAATATCGTGTATTTAAGTTAAACTTCACTTGTAATGGTAATAAGGCCGTACCACATTCACGTTGTGTTGATTTTAACATAAGGTTTACGGTTACGTTAGATTTATGCATGTTCTGTTCTTTGTATACCGTTATCTACATTTATATTCCTTATGTTAGGACACCGAGAATTGTGATCACTATACAGAATTGTAATATACATCTTAAGATGTCATATGTAGATACAATATTGTGTGGTCTCGGCCTGTTTAACTTAACCTATCAGAGTCCACTGATGGGTACTGTAGGTAGCTACTTATTTATGACTTTACAAGCTTTTACTTACAAACTTCTATCGAACAATATTATTAGAGCTTGACTAGTGATAATATGATCAGTATCTAATCACATAAGCGTGATCAAGCCCGTGCTAGAGCATAGATCTAATATTCTTCTGTCGTATCGGCACAAGTTACCATGTGGGAGTTCCTCATGCTGTAGTGGAAATATTAGCCAATTAGTTATGGTGGTATAAAGGCTGATTGCCCAGGGTGCGCCAGACGATCTCAGGGTTGGTCACTCGTGAAGGCTGTTTTCTTGCACCCCTATGAAATCTGTTCATTGCAGGTAGGTATTTTATACGTTTTTAAATAAGACCGACGTTCAAATACATATAGAATCTATGCCTATGCAGAGATTAGTAATCTCCCATGAAAAGAGTTTATTATAAAGCTTCTTATCTTCCACAATCTCTCTTGAGTTCTATCAAGCCTCTAACTCCTCAGTGAGAACCTCATCAAACGCACCGCAGATGTGATGGTGAGCGATGGTTACCTGGACGCTGGGTACGAATACCTGGGGATCGATGACTGCTGGCTGGAGAAGACGCGAGGGCCAGATGGACGCATGGTGCCGGATAAGGAACGGTTCCCGAACGGAATGAAGGCTATTGCCGATTATGTAAGACTTTTGTTTGAATCCATGATTATATTGATATAAATAGGCTGCCTCAGATGGAAATAAAAATATGGCTGTGATAGCGTAGCGATTGAGTACTTGCTTTCAATGCTTGGCTTGAGGGTCTGTAGCTAGTGACTTTTCGATTTTATTTCTAAGGAAACCTGCACACCTGAGAATGCTCCATAAAGTACTTGTTAGTGTGTAGTCCGTTACCCACACGAGGCCAGCGTGAGAGAGCGTGAACGGGTGAAGAGGCTCGTGCAAAGTTGCGTAGTCTGTGTATTTTAAAAAGATTCTTATCCAGCCCTTAAGAGTAGAAGAGTGTAAGGTCTTCTACTAACATTTTACCAGCTAGTTACCAGATTTCGACGAACCTCTGCCTGGTTTACAGACAGCAAGATCAGCGCTTATTAACGCCCAACCGATTCTGAAACCAACCTTCTCTTTGATATTTCAGATCCACAGCAAAGGCCTCAAATTCGGCATGTACGAGGATTACGGTAACCTGACATGTGCTGGGTATCCGGGCGTGTTGGGCAACGAGCGTCTCGACATTCAGACCTTCGTGGAATGGGAGATCGACTACCTCAAGCTAGACGGCTGTTATATTGAGCCTAAGGAAATGGATGAAGGTAAGGATCTATACTGCATTGTGACGAAGAACATATAGGTACTATCTACAACTAGGTACTATATAACATATGTATGAAGGAATATGTCAAGATGATGATAAAAAGCGTTTTAATACTAATGTAAAAATGTTTAGATTACCGATCAGAGCCTATGTTTCCTTGCCTGTTCATTTCTTTTCCCATACAACTCCAATATCAAAATCAGACTTTAAATGTTCCCACAAAAGGAGGCCAAGACCCAGCGGTTACTGGCCTCCTTTTTGAGTGAAGGACTTGTATTGAATATACAGAGTTTAATGGCACTAAAATAATATTATTATATGTTACGTTTCAGGCTATCCGTCTTTCGGGAAACTGTTGAATGAAACTGGCAGGTCCATACTCTACTCTTGCAGTTGGCCAGCCTATCAGGAAGATGCGAAAATGGTTGTAAGTAAATCTATACTAATATTATAAATAGGTAAAAATTTGTTTGTATGTAGGGGTAATCTCCGGAACTGATGATCCAATTCTAAAAATTCTTTCACTGGTAGAAAGCTACATTATTCCTGAGCGCTATAGGTTATAAATTATATATCTATTGCACGTAGGTTACGCGGACGAAGTCGCGGGCAAAAGCTTAAATAAAGATATTTTTCAAAACTACGGCATTGTTGGTGCATTAGTTAAGGTGTCAGCTTTCTACGCTGCGTGACGAGGGGTTCAATTCTCACACGAAATAATATTTAGTGTGATCTTTAGAGACTTGTTTCGTATCTGTGTGTATACAGCACAAACACACAGCATGTGTTGTTTTTAAACTGTAAACGATGCAGGAGAAATGCTTGTGTGCGCAATCTTGTTCATTTCGATTAGCTTAGTCCAAGAAATGTCTTAATAAACAACTAGATATGACATAATAAGGATATTGAAAATCGAAAAGGACGAACACCTTGGGTAGCCTTTAGGAGGCAATACAGGAAAAATGAAATACAATACAAATAATGACGGCAAGGCTGTACGAGTATTGGCCAATTTTCCTACTAATCTTCCTCTGAGGACCGTATTCGTATTTACTTAGAATAATGAAAATATATTTATTTTGTTCTCATCATTGTAATAGTCATAATATTTATTATTTAATTGAATTTCATTTATAATTGTGTCTAAATATTTACAAATAAATAAAAATCATTAAAACAATGGATACATTAAAAATATATGTTTTTTTAAAATCATTTTTTTTAAAACTGATAAAATACAAATTCAATAAAATGATATTCTGATGACCGTTATATTAAGTTATCCTCATTACAAAAAGTAACGTAAACGAACATGTAAGAAAAAAAAATGCGCGTTTACGATATTTGTTCACACAAAGGCGCGCGCAAGAATTTTTCATGAATTTTTGGCTTCATGGTAATTACGAAGGTCGAGCATATGTCATCCTAGACTCCCTGATGTTTCCAGCCGAACTACGCTTCCATAGCTGAACACTGTAACATGTGGCGCAACTGGGACGACATTGAGGATTCCTGGGCCTCACTCACTAAGATCATGGACTGGTTTGGAGACAACCAGGACAGGCTCGCATCACACGCTGGACCTGGCCACTGGAATGATCCGGATATGGTAATATTTTTAAGTACGTTGCGACGAGCAAACTAAGGAGGTTGATAACCGAAGTCTTTAGAAGATGAGTAGATTCCATTCAAGATATTATTAATATTAACTATTTTTGGGGGGCCCAGTAAGTGGTTTTTTTTTTTTTTTTTTTTTTTTTTTCCCGTCTGCTATTTTTACATGTAGTATATTACATTGTTTCGGCAGGTGCCATAGATTTCGATAGTTCCCTATAACCCAGTCCACTAACATCCCATTACAATAGTCCAAGTAGTTTTTCTCCATTTATTCTGTAATAGTCCTACAAATCCAGGGATTGTCCTCGGTTGCATTTCTATAGTGCATAAAGGGATAATCGCTGGGTATGTCACCATAAAATTTCATTAAAGCTGTCTTAAAGGGCCTCTACGTGTTGGCTTCAGCCTCAAGCACGTCTTCCAAACGTCCGGGACTCTATAGTGCCGTGCAAGGAGAAGAATTAATATATGGTAAACAGATCATCACGCCAGTATTTCCCGAAGGGTTAGGTAAAGACGTACCTATTGCTATTTTCGAGGATAATTCGAAAGTTCTGGCTGCTATTTATAATGTCTATAATGAAAAACTCAACAGCAATTTGTCTGACCCGGGAATCGAACCCAGGACCTCACGCTCACCAGTCGCGCTTGCAACCACTAGACCAAGGATGCAGTTTATTAACCTTCGACCATATTTTGCTCTACAGCTGCTGATCGGCAACTTCGGTCTCACAGTAGACCAGGCGCGAGTACAGATGGCGGTTTGGTCAATCCTAGCTGCTCCTCTTCTCATGAGTGTGGACCTATCTACCATCAAGCCGGAGTTCAAGGAGATCCTGCTGAACAAAGACATCATTGCAGTGAACCAGGATCCTATGGGCAAGCAGGGCCTGAGGGTGTGGAAGAAGACGGAACGCGGATCTGTGAGTTTTTGAACCATTCAGTTACGTAACATCCCTACATCCCTCGGAGGGTTAAGCAAAGATGTGGTGTTGAATCACCCACATTTTGCAGATAACTTTATTGAGTCCCAAATACTAGGGGGTTAGCCTAGTGCTATGTTTCTCCCAGCCACAATTCCAAACTCCACAACTCCGTGGTGTTACTTAGAATTTTGTGATCTTAAACGGACCCAGGATCTCACGATCAGCAGTCGCGCTTGTGATCTCTAGACCAACGAAGCAGTCAAATAGTATTTATTCAAGTCTCGTTCGTTCAAAATAGACTAGTAGTTTAAGACTGGTGACCTTTCGACGTCAATATGAGACAACACTCCCAAAACCGCCCGCCCACCTTTCACCGCTCCCCAGTATCTTAGTTGGGAAGAAGAAGCGGCGCAACAAACTGCACTACAACACGACCGTTTGATATTCTCATAAGGAGACAGCAAAAGAATACAAAGATAAAAAGTAAAAAGCGTATTGACAATGAGACGTGGTTACACTAAATTACCTGAACAACATTTTTACAATATACGCAACCCAGTTAGTCGCTGTGCCTCCCCTTGATAAAGTCTTCACAAACTGAGATATCATGACATATTTCCTACTGCTTTTACAACAAAAAACCTGTCCACAGAGAGCTCGGCTAGAGATCTGGAGTCGTGAATTGCACGACGGTGCGCGTGCGCTGGCGTTTGTGAGTCAACGCGACGACGGCATCCCCTACGCCGCTAATTTTACCTTCGAAGACATGCAGCTCACTAAGGGCGACTATCAAATTCAAGTGAGTAAACACCTATATGGTACATAGGTGTAATTTCATGCGGTATATAGGTACTTAGATAAAATCGTTCTGTTATACTTGTGTCACACAAGGAAATTACTAATCGTCATTGAAGTTACATCTACATCTTCGACCATCAGGTGAGATAGTGGTCAAACGCGTGCCAACAAGAGTAAAAAAAAAAAAAATCTAACACCACGTAAATAATTTTTTGGCGGTTTTGACATTTTGATGACATTTGCTAGAGGATTGGAAGTCGCGTTGTTCTTGTTCCAGCCAATCAGAAACAAGCATCGTCCAATAGAAACTCATAAAATTAAATTTATATAAAATGGTACTGTACTCATAGACTTAGAATTTCGCTCTGTACTGGTGTCTATGTAAAAATTTTGCAGTTTTTTCACTCTCCTGAAAAGTTGCTATTTTTGACATACCTACGTGGTGTTAGAATTTCAACGACGTAAAATGCGTCTGGAGTCCGGAGCGTCCCGTGCGGGGGAAGACTCTTCTTATTTGTAAATGTGTGAAATTAGGGTTACTAACATAGTATGTAAGCAAAATTATTAATAATAACAAAAGATATGGACTGTTTTGTCTGAAAATAAATGATTTTTAATATATCTCTATCACCCAGAGCGTCTAACTCGCTTGTTTTTGTTTGATGTATTGGTTAGCGGCCCTAGCAAGCGATGTAGACTTAGGTAGCACATAAGACATATGATAGAAATTATTCAGATAAAATTATAATAAGAACATTATATCACTTTCAGGATCTTTACAAAGACGAAGGCGTACGTCAATTGAAATCCGACCAAGATTTTGAAGTTCGGATTAATCCATCAGGTTTGTTTAAACTTATTTTTGTTTTAAAACAAATTTTGGCTCTGTCTGTCTGTTTGTTACCTCATCATGACTAAACTACTGAACCGATCGTTATGAAATTTCATAAAGAGGTAGCCTGAGGTGCGGAGTACGAAAGGTAATTATACTATTTAGCAAAGCATAAATTAGATAATAAATTTAAAATAAACGTAGACGAAGCTAATTTTATCTTAAAGCTAGTTTTATCTAAATTACAGCATTCATAATCATGTTCTTATTATATACGTGGTTCACCAAAAGTTCCGGAAAAAAAGAGCAATTTTCCTCATTATTTGTACCTAATACGAGAATAAATCCAATTATAACTGCTGATACTCGTATATTCAACACGTGGGTATAATGCTACGGTATGACGCAGGTTATGTAGACATATCTACGCTTTTGGAACTGGATAATTCTCATTCAGTGTAGTTTGAGGTCAGTAGGTTGGAAAGATATAGGAATTGGGCGTACCTACCTGGGTTTCTGTTGATAAGTTTTGTACATATAAATATACGTATATAGCTTATTAATGTCTTATTTATGGGTACTGGCATGGGCGCCGGGAGAGTGGTGCAAGTAGTTGCACTTGCACCCCCCTGGCTTGGAAGAAAGTATATATTAAAAAATTAGAATTTATCTCTGAGGAACTGAAAACAAATTTTATCGTTTACACCAAAAAAGCAATAAACAACGAAGCTCTGTGCTCTTATTGTATTGCTAGTTTTATATTCGTTTGGTCTAAACCCATCTTTAGTGCACCCCGCTAAAAATAATTCTACCGGCGCCCATGGGTACGGGCCAACTCTCTTCTGTGTTTTTTGCAGCCCTTTCGGGTGTGTAGGTTTCGTCACCGTGTTTTCCTTAACACAAGCGATAGGTAATAAAATCCATCCACACATGAACTCCAAAAGTCTGACGTTGCGGTGCGGGTTTGAGCTCATTACCTGCCTAATTGAATTATACCATGTCTTTTTTTTTCAGGCGTAAAATTCTACAAGTTCATACCAAGGGCGAACACTGAAGCTGAGTCAAAGAGTGATAGTGATAATAGTCACAGTGCCATAGTCGATGCTGTTGTGAACACTGTATTAAATAAGAGCTGATTATATTAACTTTAATACTTACCTACATTATACAGACTTAGTTAAGTTATATTATAATGATTAGGATAATATTAATACGAGTTTTTCTTATGCGGTGAATGTGTGCATAATAGAAAAATAAAACGAAAAAACTACAGATTAAATGAAATCAATACAAGGCTTGCGTTTTCCTTGATTAAGCTCTACGGCTTATACATATTTGACAAATACCTAGGTAATTAACCTTTTTGCTCTCAAGGTCACAAATCCTGGCAAATCCTGTAAACTTTAAGTGAACCTTAAGCATCCGGATAATAAGAAGGACAGTGACAGCGATGCTCGATGTATCTGTTGCCAGGAGGATCATGAATGATAGTGTTATGGTACCTACAATATCGTTTACAAAAAGAGAAATGGTTTCACTTAAACCTGAGTATATATATAAAAGTTATGTCTAGTATGTAGCCGATCAAGGAAATAATGTAATTAACTAATTGGCATTAATTCTAAGGTTAAACTGTAATGATAGATTCGCCGCTCGAGTTAAGCAAAACATAACTATCATGCCCGCTATTCGAGAAAAGGTTATGCAGACGAATAGTAGTTAGCTAGCTAGGTAGATAGTTACAGATCACCGAAGACAGCTTATCTTACTCACATGGCATCCTAAATCAGAAAGATCAAGCATCTGATTTCGGTCTTGCAACGGGGAATTTATTAGGTAGACTACGATACAATTATTTTTGCGATCCTTAGAATATACCTACATATTTTGTTTATGAAAATAGCATAAGAAGGATTTCGGGTCAATGATTGAACCATATTTTGATAGGCATTAGCTACGCGTCATTCGTGGGAACTGGTTTTACGCTTATTCAAGCTCAAGGGTACCGTTATCAGAGTGAAAGTTCGTATTTTATAAGTTAATATTCATTAGGTTAAACAGATCCTTATTTTATAGCAATCTATTTTGATAATATCAAATTCGAAATTATTGTGTGACTAGAATTTTTGCAATATCCCGAACGCTCCTATTTTGCGTCATTGTTGACGTAACGATATTGTTGCTGTCAAAAATGTGTCAAATCATAAATCGTAAATCGTGAAATGTGAGCGGCATAATTAATTGAAGTTGAATTACATACGTGATTTACGCAAAATTAATGTAAACACAAAACGGACAAGTTGATCGTGACATTGCTACAAACTTGCGCTGATCGGTACTAAGCGACATAAGTAATACTGTTACCGTGCGTCGCGTAAGAGCGAAAGAAAGCTGGTTATTGGTATTAGGTCAATGGTGTATTCGTGCCGGTAACGCGAGGCTGGGTGCTGACGTCGGCACGGCACGAGACGGCGGGTGCGGACCCGCGGCCGTCAGTTTGCGCCGGTTACATCGCTCGGTTAACACGTCCCGACAAACTATAGAACATAAAATAACCTCGAGCGTGAAAGTTATATACAAAGATGGGCGGAAGAGTAGAAAACGTCGGCATACTCGCCATGGAGCTATATTTTCCCTCACAATACGTAGACCAAACTGAACTGGAAAAATTCGACGAAGTGTCCACCGGCAAGTATACGATCGGGCTCGGCCAGACAAAAATGGGCTTTTGTTCAGACAGGGAAGACATAAACTCGATTTGTATGACAGCTTTACACAGGCTGATCGAGAAAAACAACATCAATCTTCATGATATTGGACGACTGGAGGTTGGTACTGAGACAATCATAGACAAAAGTAAAAGTGTAAAGACTTACCTCATGACCCTATTTGCTGAGGAAGGTGCCACAGACGTTGAAGGTATAGACACTACAAATGCTTGTTATGGTGGAACTGCAGCTCTGTTTAATGCTGTGAACTGGGTGGAGTCATCATCATGGGATGGCAGAAAGGCTATAGTGGTGGCTGGAGACATTGCTGTGTATGGCAAAGGACCGGCACGGCCTACAGGTGGCGCTGGAGCAGTGGCCATGCTCATAGGACCTGATGCTCCCCTGGTACTGGACTGTGGTGTTCGTGCGTCATACATGACTCATGCATATGACTTCTACAAGCCAGACTTGGCCTCAGAATTCCCATTTGTAGATGGAAAGCTCTCTATTAAATGCTACCTCAGTGCT
This sequence comes from Shargacucullia verbasci, assembly GCA_947562105.1. Lineage (NCBI taxonomy): Eukaryota > Metazoa > Arthropoda > Insecta > Lepidoptera > Noctuidae > Shargacucullia > Shargacucullia verbasci. The sequence continues at coordinate 9,208,866 of OX387297.1, read as the reverse complement.
TTAGATAATTGCTACAATTTATATTGTAAGAAGATGAGGAAGATTGACCCGGATTTCAAAGGCTTACTAAGCTTAGATGGTATGTTATTTCACTCTCCATACAGCAAACTAGTTCAAAAATCATTGGCTAGAGTCTGTTTCAATGACTTTCTGAATGCATCACCAGAGCAACGGGAAAAACAGTTCCCTGGGTTATCTAACTTTAGTTCCCACAAATTGGAAGACACATATTTTGATAGAGATGTTGAAAAAGCATTCATGACATACAGCCAAGCTCTGTTTGATGAGAAAACCAAGCCATCACTGTACATAGCAAAGAATGTAGGAAATATGTACACCCCATCACTGTATGGGGGCCTCGCTTCATACCTTGTTAGTAAATCTCCCGAGCAATTGATTGGGAAGAAGTTTGCTCTATTTTCTTATGGGTCAGGGCTTGCTTCGACAATGTATTCTATAAATATTTGCAATGACATGAGTGTGGGTTCAAAGTTGGAAAAACTTCTAAAATCTCTGAATGAAACTGTGTCATTATTAGACAAAAGGCAATGTGTAGAGCCTAGCAAGTTTTCTGACATCATGGACATTAGGACTATGAACTATCACACAGCACCTTATCAACCGTCGGGCTCAATAGACATATTGTTCCCTGGAACATACTACCTCATTGAAATTGATGACCTAAGAAGACGTTTTTATGCACGAAAAGTTTAAAGTATTCATTTAAAATTAGAATAAAATTGTGTGATTTGGTGCAGGAGGTATTTGGTGTTGCAGGTTTGAAATTTATTATTTGTATTTTTTAGACGGTTCAGATTGTTATCTATCTAGTTGGCCGGTACATACTGTGTTTGTAAAACATATTGTGCTCCTTTACTGCTAATTAGCAACATTAATATTATTGTAACCTATTCACCTCATAATAAGAAATCAACTTCAGGAAGCACACTGTACTTTGCACTGTGTATTTGCAAACAAAATCAATAAATAATATTATTTCTATATGAATAGTGCCCATATCTCAGTAATTTATTATGTATTTTGAATACACTTATGTAGCTATGAATTGTGGGGTTTGAATTTTAATGGTAAACGGTATTAGGGGTAAATGATATAAAAGAATGATTCTAGTATAAGTTATGAGTGTTGAAGTTCTATTTTCCCTGACTGTATGACTTTCAATAAATTATTTATTATAATGTATGTGCAAAGCTCAAATATACATAAACAATATTTTGCATCACACCAAAGCTATAAAGAGCCTACATCAACAACATAAACATATGTTGTATGTTTATAATTTTCTATGCAATTATTATTTTATAAGTTGGTATTTAATTTTAGTGCAATTATTTAATGTTATTCATAAAAAATGTAAAATAGAATCCATGAAATGGATCATTATTATACTAAATATTGTCAATAAATTAATTGAGAATTCTTTGAATGGTTTCAATTAACTGAGTAGTAGACTAATGAATCTTACGATGTTACGGGTCGCGGGTTCTATTCTCGTACGGAAAAATGTATAGCCTGTCCATAATTGACTGAATGTAATATGTACAGTAGTATACTAGTATATATACTGTATTATAAATTATCCGAGGTTTCCAGAGGTCGTGAATTGTTTAATAATTTTTATATTTATTTACTAATAAAATAAAAAAATAAAAATGGACTATACCTTTGATATATATTTGTGACATTATAAGCTGATGCTATATTTATGTATGCATCCATTGCATGGTGTTACAGGAATTTCCAAAAATATTATAATTATAAAAATGTTACAATACCACATTTAGGTTCTATTATTTATTCAGTCGGACTGCTCATACCGCAAAGTAAACAAAGCTTGAAGAAAGACGCGGGCATTTGTAGCTTAATAAAAACCATGTTGGTACTCGGAATTCACGTTAGGAATGCATGCTATGGCCGCATGATTCGACTGTTAATATCATTCTAATTATCAACACGAGTGTCAGTAGGTACCTACACAGATAACTTTAAGGGATTAGCAAAATTACCTATTATTTAAGGCAAGTAGAAGCAGTCGTTATAGAAAAGAAAAAAAACCGTAAGTAGGATACATGACCTCATTGCTCTATTCCTTAATTGGTCAATTGCTAAGCTTGAGGTTCTAAGTCGGACGAAGTGTTATTGAGTTTTTGTGGTCTGTATGAAAATTCTCAGTGGTGGTCTAGGCCAGTCTCAGACTGAATAACGGGAACGGTCAAATTTGGATAGGACACCTCTACTTAATCGTTCGGGGAATACAAGCGTGATGTCATGCTTATAATGAATACATGCATGTACCTAATGATAAATACCAAGATATCTGCATGATAATAATAAATGTCTCCAAGTCTGCATAGTCAGACATAACAAATTATGATAGTGAAAACATTCAGAAATAACTGTTGCTAACAAATATGGAACAAGAAATTGCCAAAATACTCAATTTGTTGAATGAGCGACAGTTAGCATAAAATTGTCAAATATTGAAGCCAACAGAACATGTAAAGTGTTAAGTTCCGTTACTCTAGAGTGGTCAAATGAGGCGCCGTTAAAGTTCAATGTTTTTTTTATTACTTGATAATGACGTTAAGTTGAAGTGACGCTTTCATATGCCGTGTACTTGCTTGCCAATTAATCTTTTAGTAGCATGTTGAAGAGTCAGCAGGTTATAAATTATTCATTCAGGTAGCCCGTCCGAGTACTTCTACAGAACAGGCACATCTGGTAGGTATGTGGTTCCGCAAGGGTCGGTTCTAGGGCCACCGCATATTATAAGTATAAAGAAATTTACACTAGAGGTTTAGTGTAAATTTCTTTTGACAAATTCTATTTACTACATCAAACGCGTTCGGCGCTCCGATTGGTCCGTTTCATGCTCTCCATCAATTGGAGCGCCGAACGCGTTCGATGCGTTAAATCGAATTTGTTAAAATATACTTACACTAGGGCCTAAGGTGACGATCACGCCAATGGCATTACTATTATCTATGCAGAGTCTTGTGATGACGTCTGCAGGATGGTAAGTAACTCTCAGGATACCATAGAACCTGGAAGTAGGCTGCCAATAGAAGGCTTCCATCTCAGAAAATAAAAAAATGTAGTCTCCTGCTATCTTTGAATAGGTACCTAATTTGGTTACATGGGTTACCTGTTTAACCAATGCAGCATAGATAACAAAGCAGGTTTCCTGTTATTAAGGGTAAGTAGAGTTACAGAGTGCTGATCATGGAGATCAGCAGCACTTTGTTGGCCCATAGAAAACTAATGATATTTTTTTTTATGGCATAGGCGGCAAACCAGCATACGGATCGCCTGATGGTAAGGGATTACCGTCGCCCATGTGCACCCGCAACACGGGAAAGGCCACAAATGCGTTGTCGGCCTTTTAAAAAGGAGTACGCTCGTTTCTTGAAGGTTTGAAGGTCGTATTGGTCCGGAAATACCGCAGGCGACAGTTCATTCCACAGTTATGTTGTGCGAGGCAGAAAGTTAATGAAATTAAGAATTGTATTCATCAGGAATACTGTACAAAAGTTGTTAAATACGAATATATTCTAGACACATCCGCTAGTATAAGAGACATAAGAAATTAAATGAAATATGTTTTCATATATTAAAATTTGTACGCACAAAAATATATATAATCTTAATAATAATATAATCTTATTAATATCGGTCCATGAACTCCCAAATTTTATAAAAAAAGTCTTTAATTATTTTTCTTTACGATGTTCTTCAACAATTGCACTCGATATTATCTTATTATTTTTGGTTATTAAATTTAATTTCATATTATTTAGTAATTTCATAGTATTGGTATATATTTTTTTGGCTTTTTAGTTTACTGGCACCATAATTATGTCTACTCCAATCAAAAATTGGCATGCATAATTAAGTAGTCGAATTATGTGAAACAAATTATAAATCGAAGTTCTGTAAATCTACCATCTTTAACGCAGATAAAGATGATTATTATTATATATTTGCGACATAAATGTAAAAGAAGTATAAGAACCGTCGGAATTGCGTATCATAAAAATCAAAATCAACGGCACGATTGGCGCAATTGTTGAGTGTTCTAATCCTGCGCAAATATTTGTATGTCCTATAGATAGCTATTACGGGTCTGACTGTTTGTGTACATTAGGTAATATTTGTTTGTAAAAAATTCAAAGTGTAGAGCAAAGTTTAAAAAAACCAAGATTATTCCATTTCTTTGTACGTACATTATAGGAAATGCGCCATTACAATCATTATATTAGGTACCTAATAGCGGTACCGACTTGGTAGGTAAATTCCTACAGATAATGATATTACGTCATATCGATTCTAGTAGAGTAATCGTGCCACTGATAACCTCTTTCTAGAAGGAATATTGAAATTGTATTTGTTTAGACTAGTATTTACCGTACCTATTTATCGTATTTGCAATTTTCTTCAGCCCTAAACAACTTGCCATTTACTATAGTTAGAAAATAGAAACGTCACTTAATTGACTGAAGCCGTCGAAACATGTGATAGGTAAATATGACATGTATGAAAATACTCTCTATTGGAATTTTGGGACCTATTCTTTAGATAATAAATTCAACCCATTACTGGCTCACTGCTGGGCAAGGGTCTCTTCTCAGGATGAGAAGGTTTTAGGCTTTTAGTCCACCACGCTGGCCCGGTGCGGGTTGGCGGACTATACACCCCATCAAGAACTTTATGGAGCCCTCTCAGGTAGGCAGGTTTCCTCGAGATGTTTTCCTTCACCGTAAACGCAGGTGATAATTAATCAAATTCTGATCCGCACATGATTCTGAAAAGTCAAAGGTTCTAGTTGGGTTTGAACTCTCCGATCCGACCCTCCTGCATGGAAGGGATGCGTTCACCCCCTAGGCTATCACTGTTATTATTCTTTAAATATCTATATATCTCGTTTGTCTAGTAGACCCAAGCGCGACTGCTGAGCATGAGGTCTTGAGTTCGATTCCCGAGTCGGGCAAAGTGTTATTGAGATTTTCTGTCTGGGAATTCTCAGTAGCAGCACGGAGTCTAGAATTGTACCCGGTAGATGGCAATAGGTTCACCCCCTATTACATAGGACTCAATAACGGCATCGGCGAAATATGGTGTACAATAGTACGCCTCTGCCTAATCCTTCGGGGAATACATGCGTGATGCTATGTTATGTTATCTATATATTCGAACATTTTATTATAAAATGTTAATTTATCATATTTTATTATCTTATATCGTACTTAAGCCTTGTGAGTCACGTAATGTAATATTGCAATGTAAGAGTATCTTTTATTTTTATTCTAAAATAGCTACATGTACTTAAAAATAACTGCTCATTGTAAACTAATATTTAGAAAAGAGTATGGATGGAGTTTCTTGACGGTATCTTCTCCATAGGACCAACCCACTTTGGAATTGTACACCTAGAATCTAGATTCATAACCTTTTAAAAGTGTCTGCAAAGGCACAATTGAAATAAAAATGCTTTGACTTTGATAAGGAGTCCAATTTATCGTGCAGTACGTTGTCTAAATAAAGAAAGCATTATTCCGTTATCGACCTAGTGACGGTCCGAGGTGTCGTGGGGGTCATGATCCCCCCCAAAATTATACAAGGCAAATTGACATACCTCCTAAAAATAGACAAGTTACGAAAATTTTAAACAAATTTCTTAAATTACAGCTTATAACCTCTAAACAATGAAATCAAAAATAGGTAATATAATACATATATATATTTTTTTTCAACTTCAACCCATTTTTGGCTGCGACCGCGTATCAACCTGAGATTGTTCAATAATTAAATTAGTCCTGAATCACATTCATCAGCATCAATTCGCATTTTATTAATTATGAAGATGCGTACGCGGCAATTCTCCTTTCGCATGCGTATGTATGTACGTATCGTTATACAAAATTTCCATTTTCAATAAATAAAATGCGTATCGATGCTGATAAATGTGATTGAGATGTTAGTTGATTATTTTGGGGAGGCTGGCTAAGTGCTAAGTCAAAATTCAAATAGCTTTGGGATGTAAATGATGACTTCAATCTTGAGGTCCGAGGTATTAGGTATTAGATTAATAAGTAAATTCCAATAGCGATTACAAGAAATTGCTAATATTTTTGTATTGGGAACGTAGATCTTATTTCCTCCAATACGTACTAATAACATAGTATCAAACATGTATTTCCCAAAGGGTTGGGCAGAGATGTACTACTGTATATCATTGGGTGCAAGCTTATTGCCATAACAAATCTAAACTCCAGGTTGCTAGCGAATTTAAAATCAAAAATACCTAATAACACTGCCTGACCCGGAAAACCAACCCGGTATCTCACGTTCAGCACTCTCCCTCCCGACTACTAAACCAAAACGCAGTCGTGGGAGTCGAACAAACTCGTATATTTAATAGAGGAAGTATAAATAAAGATGAATACAGTACCGTTTAGCGTTCTTCATAGTGTATCTGTGTCTTCGATGACCGCGTGCGATTGCCACTGTTGAACTCACGGTATCTGCTGATAAACTTTAACAGCATGTATAAACACAAAGCCGGTTATCTAGATAATAAGGATTAGCATAACACACTTCCCTTTTGTGCTAAATGTAGCTCTGTAAGGTAAGAAACAGGATGTGACGTAATGTGCTAACAAAAGCTATTTCGTCGTTGTGTTGAAGATACACGGGAAAGATTACTTTTTTTAAGCGCAATCCAACTCTAAATTTAAAATAGGAACATTTACATGATGTTATCTATTAAAATACTGAAATCTAAACATACTTACGTTTGTTTGAGGTATTTGTCTTAGAATTTTAAGGACTATCGTGTACAATATACTTAATAACTAGCTTCCGCCCGCGGCTTCGCTCGCGTTCGTTAGCCTATGTGCTATTTCAGACTATAATCTATCTCTGTGCCAAATTTCATCCAGATCCGTTCAGCCGTTCTGGCGTGAAAGAGTAACAAAGATCCATCCATCCGTCCATCCTTACAAACTTTCACGTTTATAATATTAAGTAGGAAGTAGGATTAAAATTAGAATATCACTTACTTCTAAATATATGGAGATACTAATTATTAAAACATAAATTTATTTATTTATTTAGTACATACTAGACTAGACTTACAGCTAGATAAACTTAAATATAACACAAGCTTATTTGTCTGGAAGCCAATATTACAAGTCTTCGCTTATAGATATAGCCTAAGATATTAAATATGAGCAAACAAAGTTACAACACTAGCAATGTTTGTCATATGTAATTAAATAAAATTACATATGACAAACATTTGCTAGTCAACGTATTAAATATAGTAATATACGACCAGGAAGATTTTTCATTTTAAGAGAAGAAATTAAGGCTTAGACACTTTCTTGCCGAGGACACACTAGTTATAGGGATCAATGTCATGCTGTTAACATAGATATATTAAAACTTCTGCTTGCAAGTACTAAGTAACTATTTTTCCCATAATTAATTGATGAGTCATTTGGAATACGAAGGGGAGGACTGAAGCGGATTGATTTAGATGGCACATTAAAATACACTTTATGCAACAAGTCAGGACAGTCAATGTCATGATTTATGATCTTTAAAAGATAGGTTAAGTCAGCTATTTCACGTCGATTTGTAAACGGTAAAAGGTGGTAATAATCGACAAGAAGGATTAGGTACGGAAAACCTTATGAAATTACATGGTCTCAAGGCATGTGTACGCAACGAAATTGTACCTAATCGTTTGGTAAAATCCGCACTGGCTGGTTAAAATTAGGTACGGTTCACATTACTGGACATTTTTTTTTCTCTACTTTATTTATACCTACTTTGTTATTTTTATAAACCTGAATTCGAAATTTATATATATATAAATGTGTATTTGTATTTTTTACGGCACAGTTGGCGCAGTGGTTGAGAGATCGACTGCTGAGCTATTTGCCGCGGATTCGATTCCCTCACGGAACAAATATTTGTATGATCTACAGATAGTTGTTTCGGGTCTGGGTCTTTGTGTATGTGAATACACACCGTGCCTCGGAAAGCACGTAAAGCCGTTGGTCTTGCGCCTGATCTCTCTCCGGTCGTGTCGGATTGCCGTCCCATCGGACTATGAGAGTGAAAGGAATAGAGAGAGCACCTGTGTTTGCGCACACACTTGTGCTCTATAATATCTCCTGCGTAGTTGGCTAATCTCCGGTGAGATTGGCCGCCCGCGCCGTGACCGAAATCGGTTAGGAGGACATTATTATTATTATGTATGTTCCCTATGGATACTAAAACGGCTGGAGATTTTAATGAAATTTTTAGGTAATCTTCAGTAGTTCTGAAATTTGGTAGCGATCGGATAAATTGAAGATTTTATTATAAACCGTGCACCTAGAGACTCGACGTTTTAAAACCGTCTGCAAAGGCAAGGTTGAAAAATATTCTGGTTTATAGAGAAAGTTTAATACAAGAAGACTGCCTCATTGGCCTAGTGGTAGCTAGCGCGACTGTCCTGGGTTCGATTTCCGGGTCGGGCAAAGTGTTATTGGGCTTTTGTGTATGGAAATTCTTACTGGTAGCACGGAGTCTGGAACTGTGTCCGGTAGACGACAATAGGCTCGCTCGGCGAAATGTGGGTGTGCAATAGTACACCTCTGTACATCTTCGGGGAATACAGTCGTGATGCTATGATTCTATGTGCACAATTATGTAGAAATCAAACGTTTTTCGTTTTACATTATACGTTATACATAATCGTAATAACTTGTATACTGTTATCAAAATCAAAATACCTAATGGCTGTTGTTATCCGATTTTATCGCTAAATAGTTGCGATATTATCCAAGACGTTAACTGAATAGCCACTGTGTTTTGTGTGTGGTCATTTTAATATTTTATAGGTAAAATAACTACCTTAAAAAAATACTTTGCCCCACACTAGGAATAATTCCTGTATCGTGGGTGCGTTTACAAACATATATATTCACATACACAAAGACCGAGACCCGAAACAACTATCTGTAGATCATACAAATATTTGTTCAGTGCGGGAATCGAACCCGCGACACATAGCGCAGCAGTCGATCTTTCAACCACTGCGCCAAACGTGCCGTCAACTGACTCATTGGACGCAGTGCCGGTTAATCCGGCAAGCGCGGGGCCCGTAGCAAATTCTATTGAGGGGCCCTTGATCTGCTATGAGCTCATAAGTATAAAGTGACTTTATATAGAACTTGTGCGTTTACCATTTGAAATTCAGTGTTTTATTTTCGCCAACGAAATAATCGGTTACCAATTGTCTGACGTGGATTACCTTACTCGGAAAGCATGTGTAACGTTTCACGTTTTTGTGAAATCGAGTAAAATCAATATACCAGTTCTTAATAAGTTTCACTCAAAAAATTTGGCTTAGGCGGAGGGAGCGACAGACCTCCCGGGGCCCGTAGCAATTGCTACCCTTGCTACTGCTATTCGCAGTTTCAGTTTAGAGTCGTGTTTGGTGGATAGCAATTACCACGCCCGTAGTTTAATCCATATAATCCCATTTATACTTTTTCTCCTGTGTCATGGGGACAGTTTTAGAAACATACATGTCACATACACACACAACCAGACCCGAAGCAATTATCTGTAGATCATACAAATTTTGTTCCGCGCAGGAATAGAACCCGCGACACCTAGCGCAAAAAGCTAATCACTTAGCCACTGCGCTAACCGTGTCGTCTATAGGTACTATCTAAACTGACGACTAACTTGACGACACGATTGGCGCAGTGGTTAAGCGATTAGCTTTCTGCGCTAAGTGTCGCGGGTTCGATCCCCGCACGGAACAAATATTTGTATGATCTACAGATAGTTGTTTCGGGTCTGGTTGTGTGTGTATGTGACATGTATGTTTGTAAACTGTACCCACGACACAGGAGAAATCCTAGTGTGGGGCAAGGTTTAAAAAAAAAAAAAAAAAAAAAAAACTGATCTAAACTCATATTATGAAGGGGTAAAATTTGTTTGTTTGTATGTAGGGGCTAATCCCCTGAAATAAAGATCCAAATCAAAAAATTTTTTCACTGATATATAGCTACATCATCTCCAAGTGCTATATGCTATAAATTATTATATAATATGTAGGTCACGAGGACAAAGTCGCGTGCAAAGGCTAGTATAATAATATGGCAAAATGTGCGTGTAATACACCTTCACTTTTACGTAAGCCTTTGAAGAATTAGGCGTGATGCTATGTTAAACAGTATGTTAGACTGGATACTTGTTTAACAAAGCTAGCGAGATGGTTAATTCTCTTTTCACTTTTATATCCTTTGGCTTTTTTTTCTAGAAGACGAAAAGATTACGAAGTATGAAAGTAGTAGCGGAATGGTTGTCAAGCTTTTATTAACAGGCTGTTGAGCACAGTGGCGGTCCGAGGGGTCACGACCTCCCCCCAAAATCCTTAATTTTAATAAGACCCACCTCAAAGTGTTTGGCTGCGACTGCGCCTGGCTGTGCGCAGTAGCTATGTAGCTACGAGTCCCTGTTTGCGAGAAACAAAAGAAAGTCATGACGATTGACATTAAGTACTTAACAACCAACTAGGTCGGGCGCTTGATTGCGTAAAATTGGACGTTAATAGGCACGACAATTGCACACCGCAAGCGGTATTAGCGCTATCAATTTATTGCATTAGTTTAAGCACCTTGTATTTAGTTTATTGATAATCTTTAGAGACTTTTTCGTGCTACGGTATTTTTTTTATATCTAGACTACACATTACTTTTCTACTACTTACTATTTGATAACTGGTATTTTGGTGGTCGTAATCCTACTAATACTATCCTACTAATATTATAAATGTGAAAGTTTGTGAGGATGGATGGATGTATGGATCTTTGTTACTCTTTTACGCCAGAACGGCTGAACGGAACTGGATGAAATTTGGCACAAAGATAGATTATAGTCTGGAACAGCACATAGGCATACTTTTTATCCCGGGAAAATGCACGTGGGCGAAGCCGCGAGCGGAAGCTAGTAATTAATATAGACTTAATCGAAAGCACATATAAAAAAAAACCATTGAAATCAGATTATTTATTTCATCCATTTGAAAAGCTCAGATACTGAATCGAGGTATCTTTGGCCTAGCTAAGTTCTTCACTCACTATTTCCTAATCTTTATTTGGCATGGTATTTTAGTTTCGCTAATTACTGTCTTGCTGAAATCTCTAATACAATTTTAAATAAAAAAGCATCGATAGTATTATAATATTAACTAGCTGTTGTCTGCGACGTCACCTGTGTGTATTTTGTATTAATTATCTAATTAATGTTTTGCTAGAATACTAAAAATGGCCTAGCCGGTAGGGAGCCTGCGCATTTCACCAAGACCTCAGGCAATCTCTTAGTAAATTTTCATAACGATCAGTTCAGTGGTTTAGTCGTTATGAGGTAACAAATAGACAGACGGTTACTTTTGTATTTATAGTAGTGTGGATATGAAAATGATTGTTGTATATAAATAATCATTAGACTATATAATCAATACATAAATAATGTTAAACGTAATTTACCGCCATGATGTTTTATTGTGTGTTGTCTCCTTTATCTTCTTTATGATGATGACGTAATACATTACTACTTATAACTAATATAAACATAAACGTCCCTACTTATCGATTTATTTGCATCATAAATGTATAATTATAACTCTAGATATGATAACAATTAGGTATAAAACTTTTACTATAAAAAGACAAGGACAGGTCTGCTATAGTATCCTCTTGATCAACGCAATCAACAAAGGTAAGAAAAAATATATTTTAATAATTAATAAAAAATATACTTTAAAAAAAGATCTCGATTGCTCTATAAGAGAAAAATTTATGGACCTAGGATATCTATGCTCAATAAGAGTATTAAAAAGTTCTCGAAGTTGTTTCTGGTCCTAATCCATCAACCCGCACTGCCGTGTAGTGGTCTAACTTAACCCTTCTTATTCTAAGTCCTCGTGACCAGAGGTGGGATTGAATGGGCGAAACTATTCTTATGTCTTGGGTTTAAGTCGAGTTCAAGCAATATTATTTGAGTTTTTTGTAGGGAAATTGTCAGTAGTCGGGTACCTGGTGAACAGCAATGTCAGGATTGATGGGGGTGGCTAGTCCCCTTATTCAGGTTTTATCTTTATTATATATGCATATTTTAATCGGATTTGTTTAATTGTTACAGACAAAAAATGAAATCCTTCATTGCTTTCGCTGCCCTCGTGGCCGTCGCCGTCGCCAGCCCCGTGGTGAAACCCGTGCTCAACGCTGAGTTGGAGGCCATCGTGGCCGCTATCAGCAGCCCGAGCACTGACCCAGCCACCGCCGCCCTTCTCGAGCAGCAGCTGCAGGACATCATCCATGCCGTGAACCCTACGCCCATCTCAGTTGGACCCGCCATAATTCCCGAGCCCGTCTCAGTTGGACCCGCCATCGTTCCTCACCCCATCTCAGTTGGACCCGCGATCGTTCCTCACCCCATCTCAGTTGGACCCGCGATCGTTCCCCACCCCATCGCTGTTGGCCCCGCTATCGTTGAAGACGGTGGTGCTGTCACCGCCCCAGTTTCACCTTCTCCCGTCGTCATTGGACCTATCCCTGAGGGTTCGCCCGCTCCCCTGGTCCAGATCATCGTTAACATCAACCAGGCCGCTGGAAGTGGACCCATCGACGTTGCCCCCGTCGTCGTTCCTGAAATCGTCAGGCCCGAGCCAGTCCATGTTGTGGAATTCGCCCCTGAGCCCGTCCATGTTGTGGAGACTGCCCCTACACCCGTTCAGGTCGTCGAGATCGCCCCCGTCGCCGCTGAGCCCGTCCTCATTGGCACCCCCATCATCCCTGCCCCCGCTGTTATCCTCCCCGAAGAGCTCAACTAAGTTTTAAGCAGTGAATTTAGATAAACACCTTTGCGATTATTTAACAATGATGCACAGTTTCGCACTCTTAAAGTAATAAAATATTCAAGTAATATATTGTGTTTTAATAGTGTGTATTACTTAAAAAAAATACTCAACTTTGTGGGGAATATAGAGAACATTTATATATACACAAAGACCCAGAACCGAAACGACTATCTGCAAATTATTCACTATCACAAATACTTGTTCCGTTCGGGAATCGAACCCGCGACACTTAGCGCAGTAGTCGATCTCTCCACCACTGGGCCATCTGGCTGTCCAACCTTTTGTTTATATAGCATCGAAGGCTGGCCACATCGAGCTATGTGAGCAGAATGAGCGGGGGAACCAAGGAAATAAGCGCATAAGTTTATGGAGTAGGAAATCGAATTCGACCGTCAAAAGGCGCGACAGTTGCATCCTGGACGGGTTATTGACGTTATCAAGGCTTTATTGCATCTATTGCCCGATTGGTCTACAGGTCAGAAGTATGGCTGAGCGTCTTGGGTTTGATACCCCGGTCAGACAAAGTATGGGATTTTTTATTTAAAAATTCCCAGTAGATGACATATGTTACATGAGACTGAAAAAGCTGCATCAGTCTTCATCAGCTCTTAATTTAACTAATAATCTTAAGGGAATTAAAATATTGTTTAGTTTTTATTAAATATAAATCATAATGATGATTAAATAAAAGCAAATATTGCCGATGCCGATAAATAGAGCCTCAAAACTTGAAATGTGGCTAGTAGGAAGAAAGTTTCCTTAAGAATTAAAAGGGGGCAAAGTTTGTATAAAAAATCTATATATGTATGCGGATGGAGACACGGGTACATGTAATAAGATCTTCATGAAATACATCTACAGATGTCTCATTTGTCTGTAGTCTTAAAGTCAAGAGTGAATAGGTTACTTCTAGGCAAGCGTGCTACATCTTCGACCACATTATCGCTTACCATCAGATGAGATAGTGGTTAAACGCGTGCCTATCAAGAATTAAAAAAAAAAAGGATACTGTCTTACATGACGTGACTATTTTTGTATCAGTAAAACGGGGTACGAGACTCATTACTAGTTTCTTCTTCAAAATGTTTAGACTAGAACAGGGTTTCTCAAACTTATGGCCCCACGAACCCCTGTGAAAGTTCCTAAACTACTGCGAACCCCTGGCCCCTCTTCCCTAATATAAAAAAAATAAAATCCAGCTGTTTAGAAAATAACAGTCATTTATTTTAGTTACTAAAAACGAAAATAGTAAATACTAAGTAAAAGGCAAGTGTTAAAAGTAAGAAGTTATTAATGTGATGGATGGGCTTGTATATCTTAGTTATTAATGTGATGGAAGAAATCTTGGATAATTTTAATCTTACTCCATACCTACTCTTATCTATTTCGCGCACGCGCCATCATTTGTATCGCATGCGCTTGCCAGCTATCCAGTAGCCATTACGTAAATTTTGTGGCGAACCCATCATCAAATGGCGAACCTCTAAGGGTTCGCGTACCCCAGTTTGAGAAACCCTGGACTAGAATAAGTACCTACTAATCTTAAATATCCTGAAAACAAACAATTCTACCACTGAGACATAAACAATAATTATTTCTTTAATGAATCCCAATGACTCCGTTGTTCCCATAAGTAAATTTTATGCTATGTCATGTATCTTACAAGATATTTTTTTTAAGGTATACATTTTTTATTAAATCTTTGCTCGACACTAGGATTTCTCCTGTGTCATGGGTACAGTTTACAAACATACAGGTCACATACACACACAACTAGACCCGAAACATCTATCTGTAGATCGAACAAATATTTGTTCCGTGCAGGAATTAAACCCGCAACACTTAGCGCAGAAAGGTAAACACATAGCCACTGCGTTAACCGTCGGTAAAGTAAATACTATAGGTAACGTGACTACAAAAATAATCATGGGTGCTGTAGCCTCTTAGCCATGCTTCCATAGATGTAGGAAAGGTGGAGGAAGGACTCTTGATAGTTCCCTCCTGAGAAGGCGGCTAAAATTTATAATCATTAGGTAGTTAATTTTAGAAGCTCTGAACATTTATTAGAACTGTATTATATTCGTACAGATTGTCGTTCCACTTTCTTGGCTTGGTTCTAAGGTGAGAACCGCAGGTTTAAAGGCCTCATAGAGTAATTAATCAATAAATCACCTATAATTGATTACTGTCAAACAGATGATTGTTAAATTTAAACTTTACTCTTTACTCTAGAGGAGGAATTCGTATAACGTAACTGTATGCTGCATAAGTAGAAGAAAAACTGACGATTTTTCTTCTTCTTCGTGCCGATATTGATCCTAAATTAAAATGTTAAAATGTTTACCACGTCAATAGCGTTATCGTGGCTTTGCACAGGTGTTTAGGAGAAGAATTGGTTGTATCAAAAATATACTATGATTTTTAATTTTTTTTTTTTTAGTCTTTCGTAACATGATACCATAGTATACGTAAGTATTACATAGAAGGAAGTACCTATATCATAAAAGAAGGAATGAAGTTTGATACTACTGGTTGTCAACATAATGGGCATATACATCATAATGGGCAGTAAAGCTCCCAGTCTTCAAGAATAATATCTTCATATTTCAGCCAGTTTACATAAAACCAGATCCGTTCAGCCGTTCTGGCGTGAAAGAGTAACAAAGATCCATCCATCCATCCATCCATCCTCACAAACTTTCACATTTATAATACTAGCTTCCGCGCGCGGCTTCGCCCGCGTGGTTTACGAACCCGTACATTTTCCCGGGATAAAAAGTAGCCTATGTGCTATGCCAGACTATAATCTATCACTGTGCCAAATTTCATCTAGATCCGTTCAGCCGTTCTGGCGTGAAAGCGGAACAAAGATCCATCCATCCATCCTCACAAACTTTCGCATTCAAATATTAGTATTATATATATATTAGTAGGATTAGTAGGAATATTAGTAGCATTGTTAGCGTGTTATGAACTGGGGGAAAGGAGACGAGAATGGAAAATATACACCGACAAGTCACTCCCTAAATTACACTAGGTAAATAGAATGGAACATTACGTGGTTCATTAAAAAAGTCTATAGACGGTACCCCGGCGGGGCGGCGGTACGGTCTTCAGTGTTTTCATGAATTGGGGAGCGATTCTCGCGAGATTAGAGATCATGTTGAATTCAAGATACATAAAGGAAACCTGGCGGAGATTGATTGCCTACCTTAATCCGACTTCTCGTAATATCTAGTAAGAGATGTCTGTTATAAACGCGAAGTGTACGAGAATTGTCCTCTAGACCGAACATTAAGTTCCGTATTGATAATTCGTAAAGAAGACGTAATTTCCAAACTTCCACGCGACCGATGTTTATGCAAAATCGGTACGTAATATCGGCCTTCTACATTGTAATGTTGCTGTAAATTTAAAAAGTATTGAATATATAAGCACTAACTTAACTGAGTAACAACTATTGTTTCTAGGAACGTCCTCTAATGTCATAAGTGTTCAGTAGCTTCAGAAAGACGCCAAAAGGACCCATTGTTCTTTATGATGATGACGTATATCATTGCTACCAATAATGCATATAAACATAAACGCCGCACATTATCCATTTATTTGCATCATAAATAAATAATTATGACTCTAGATATGATAAAAATTCGGTATAAAACTTTTACTATAAATAGAGGAGGCCAGACTGTTATAGTATCGTCTTGATCAACGCAATCAACAAAGGTAAGCAAAACATTATTATAATATAAATAGTATATTTCAAAAATAATATTTTTGTTGGTCCATACTTGCATATCAGATAGTGATGTATGCAACTTCAAGACGGCTCTAAAAGTTTTCGATGTTCTGTGTCCTAGTCCGCCCACTCGCACTGTTAGTGTGGCGGACTGTGTTAACCCCTCGTATTCTGAGAGACTCGTGACTACTGCTGGGATTTAATGGATAGAATTATTGTTATGTCTTGGGTTTAATTCGAGGTCGAGCGAGTATTATTGGGTATTTTTGTATGGAATTGTCAGAAGTTGGAGTTGGAACTGTCCCTGGTAGATGGCAATTGGGTGTACATATCTGCCTAACGCTTCGGCGTATACAGGTGTATTGCTATGTTATTATATATGCATATTTTAAACTGATTTGTTTAATTGTTACAGACAAAAAATGAAATCCTTCATTGCTTTCGCTGCCCTCGTGGCCGTGGCTGTCGCCAGCCCCGTGGTGAAACCCGTGCTCAACGCTGAGCTTGAAGCCATCGTGGCCGCTATCAGCAGCCCGAGCACTGACCCAGCCACCGCCGCCCTTCTCGAGCAGCAGCTGCAGGACATCATCCATGCCGTGAACCCTACGCCCATCTCAGTTGGACCCGCCATCATTCCCGAGCCCATCTCAGTTGGACCCGCCATCGTTCCTCACCCCATCTCAGTTGGACCCGCCATCGTTCCTCACCCCATCTCAGTTGGACCCGCGATCGTTCCCCACCCCATCGCTGTTGGCCCCGCTATCGTTGAAGACGGTGGTGCTGTCACCGCCCCAGTTTCACCTTCTCCCGTCGTCATTGGACCCATCCCTGAGGGTTCGCCCGCTCCCCTGGTCCAGATCATCCTGAACATCAACCAGGCCGCTGGAAGTGGACCCGTCGGCGTCGCCCCCGTCGGCGTCGCCCCCGTCGTCGTTCCTGAAATCGTCAGGCCTGAGCCAGTCCATGTTGTGGAATTCGCCCCTGAGCCCGTCCATGTTGTGGAGACTGCCCCTACCCCCGTCCAGGTCGTCGAGACCGCCCCCGTCGCCGCTGAGCCCGTACTCATTGGCACCCCCATCATCCCTGCCCCCGCTGTTATCCTCCCCGAAGAGCTCAACTAAGTTTTAAGCAGTGAACTTAGATAAACACCTTTGCGATGATTTAACAATGATGCACAGTTTCGCACTCTTTTAAAATAATAAAATGTATAAGTAACTTATTTTGTCCATTTACTGTTCCTACATCTAATATTTTTTAAGTCATAAATACATTTTGAATACCTACTACTACAAGTAGTGGATGATGATATTACATGGTACAGTCAGCCTCAAAAAGATGTGTACAACAAGAGAAATTCAATAGCGAATTTTGCACAAAATAATGATTTAAATATCAAAATTTAGCCAATCATTCTTATACATTATATCCGCTGATATCCTGTGTAAAAAAATCTAAATATTCTACGATCGAGTTCTTCTAAAATTCTCTTTTGAATTTCGCTACGTGCATACATCTTTTTGAGGCTGACTGGACATGGGACTTAATTAATATCATTATATTCGAATTGGGTACATGTGAGTGTATATGTAAGTATCCCTCTACCCTAACTCTTGAAGGAAGACGGGTGTAACATGATACTACTTCAATCTTACTAGTACTTCTTCAATCCTGTCAGGTCAAGTGCAGTTTTTTATTTTAAACTAGCTTTTGCCCGCGACTTCGTACGCGTCGAGTTTAGAATCTCATATTTTCCTGCGGTAAAATGGATCTATATTTTAAGTTAAACCTCTAGCAATACATCGGTGAAAACTGCATTCAATTCCATGCAATAGTTTTTGCGTGATGCGTGTACCTTTGTACACGCATCACACAAAATACATATAGGCATACAGACAGACACAAATTCTAAAAAGTGTTGTTTTGACTTCTGTTGCTCTAATAAAGACCCCCATATTAGTTTTTCTCCAATATCTACATAATGTACAGACATCGGCCTGTTATAATTTTATTACATATGTCGGCGTGAGCGATGGCTTAGCGATAGGGCTGTCACTATCTCGATTCGGTGGTACAGGGTTCATGACGCAGGATTACAATAAAATCACAGTTCCAATGTAAATCGTTCTCCACGACACATATATCTATAGCAATGCGTGTGCAGGCAATTTTTGAACGTTAAGAATCTAGGTGCACAGTACCAAAGTGGGTTGGTTCTATGGAGAAGAGACCGGCAAGAAACTCCATGGACACTCTTTTCAGTATTAGATAGCTAGTTAAAAAAACAAAAATTCTCACATTGCGATATGGCATTACATGACACAGTGCAATATTTGTATTGCAGAAGGACTACTGTATATACTTTATTTTATAAGATAATAAAACTAGACTGCCTCATTATAGTATAGTGGTCGCAAGCCCGACTGCTGAACGTGAGGTCGGGGGTTCGATTCCGTGTCGAGCAAAGTGGTATTAGGTTTTTCTGTCTGGAAACTCAGTCGCAGCACATAGTCTGGAACTGTGCCCGGTAGATGGCAATAGGCTCGCGCCCTATAACATGGGACTCAATAATGGCATCGGCGAAATGTGGGTTTACAATGGTACACCTCTGCCTAACCCATCGGGGAATACAGGCGTGATGCTATGTTATGTTATGTTAAGATAATAAAACTGTACTTCTGATTATGTGGTTAGGCCAGTTGACTGCGATAACTTGAGTTGAGGATCCCCACAAAACGCCTGTCGTTATTTTTATTGCTGTGCCGTAATAGTAGGTAATTGCAGCACGAATTTATATTACTGGCTATACAGCCAGTACCTAATATAAATTCGTGTTTCTTCCTTGAAGTGTCTTGTTCAAGGATAATTAAAAATAGGTGATGAGATAAGATGGAGATATTGAAGGAGATCCATCTGAAGTCACGTTCAAAGTCAAAGATTTTTCAACTGGGCCTATCTGGGCATTTTTAAAACGCGAGATTCCAGGTGCTAATTTAAGTCCTCGTATACCGCTGATACACGCGAGACACTATGGAGGAACGAGGTATGATGTTCCTCCATTGAAAAGGGAGGATCCCCCGACCAGGCAAGGTGGTTGATGTAGGACATTCGTTTATGTGTTAGAATCATTGTAAACTTTCATAGTGCGATTCAGGGTTTGTTGTTGTAGCTTCGCTCCGATAGATGGCACTTTACTTTTTGCCATGTTGCGAGTAGTAGTCGCTACAATACAGTGGAAATATAAATATTAAATATTAATAATTTAAGGTTAGGCAGAGGAGGATTATTATACACCCACATTTCGCCGATGCCGTAATTGAGTACCATGTAATAGTAGGCGAGCCTATCGCCATCTATTGGGCACAATACCAAACTTCAGGCTGCTACTGAAAATTTCCATACAGATAAATCGAGCAACAAGTTGGCTGACATGGAACCGAGGTCCTCGTGCTCGCGCTTGCTACCGCTAGACCAATGACGCAGTTGAAGATAGTATTGTGTCAAAAATCGCAGAATTCGAGGGGTTAAACTATGAATGGAAAATGGATAACACATTTTCCTTTATCAAAAGCCAGATGCAGTGGCTTGCGCAAGGGTTTCTCCACTCTTTGTGCATCCATAATTGTATAGAGATCGGTCTGTTTTAAATGACGACAGTAAGTTGTTCCACTACTAAGTATTTGAATACTTTTGTTGTGTCGAACAACTTAGTTGTTCCATTGTATTTGACGCTGACTAACTACACATCGACGCCGTCCACGACTGGATGTTCACCGAGTAAAGCCGACATCTCTCAGTTAGCCAAATAGTAAATAGTGTAATTGTAACTCCAATTAAAATATTATTTGTATAAATATGCTCTAAAAAATACGCATACATCTAGCGCATTTGGCGTTAAAATTATTATGTCATACAATACAAGTTACAAACAAAATACTGACGAAATAAAACGATAGAACATTAATAAACACATCTACATATTAGAGATTTCTAAACTCTCGCGTGGTCAATCTAAATTCTACTTTGTAAGTCCTATACTTCGGTGTGTATCTATATTATTGGAAAGAAAGAAAGAAAAAGAAGGAGTAGCGACGATTGGGCCGGACTTAGAGGCAGAGGTAGATTGTTTGCACCACGAGAACGCTGGCAGCGGCGGCGGCAACTGCCATGGCCTCCTTAGCAAGTATTTCTATTGGATTTCCTACTGTCTTCATATATATATAAAAAAAAAAAATGTCTTTTCATGTTTTAGAGTTATTATTATTAGATATATTTATTATAGATTTGTGACATCTTAATCTGGTAGGATATTCCCAACTATGTTGGACGCCGCTTCTAGTCTAACCAGACGTGATTGCATAATTAGTATCTTACGCTATCATCCAATTATAGGGGGACACTAATATTCTATGATTAAACCGGTTGTCAGACTTTTTGGGAAAATCAAATTCGTAAATCTAACATTACGTTTGCTAGTATCCACTCAACACGGACTTGTCTGGTCTAGCGGTCATCGGTTCTTCGAGAGATATGCTCAGGTAGTGGACACTTACCAGATCACCACAGATCTTATCCATTAAAAAAATTCAGGGCATGGCTTGTTTCATAACATGCTGAGCGACTTGGAATTATTAATTGGTCGGGGCTTTTTACACTTAGTATCATTTTGTACGATTTTCTTTACGTATTTTCGCCATATATTTTGGATGAGATTTTTTTTTTATTAGGGTAGGAAACAAAACAAAGTATTCACATTTTCAGATCTTATATATTTTTATGTTTTAGGACAAACAAGCGTTTCAAGGTGTTGGTAGAAAGTCCACGAAATGTATTTCAAACAATTTTAGATGTTCTATGTCATTCGCAGTGGCACGTTACGTTGGTAAACGTTTAGTTGAGTTCTTCGGGAAGAACGACGGCGGGGGAAGGCAGCACGGGGGTGCCGATGATGACGGGGGCGGTTTCGATGACCTGAACGGGCGTAGGGGCAGACTCCACAACTTGGACAGGTGCAGGAGCGGACTCCACAACTTGGACTGGTGCAGGGGCGGACTCCACAACTTGGACAGGTGCAGGGGCGGACTCCACAACTTGGACGGGCGCTGGGGCGGACTCCACAACTTGGATGGGTGTAGGGGCGACCTCCACGACGTGGACGGGCTCGGGCTGGGGAGCGAGCTCACCAATAATGACGGGAGCGGCGACGACGGGGCCGGACTCAGAGGCAGCGGTGTTGATGTTCAGTATGATCTGCACCAGGGGAGCGCTGGCAGCGGTGGCGGCATCAGCGACAGCCTCCTCAGCAACAATAACGGGAGTAGGCGAAACCTCTGGTAAGTCAACGACGGCGGGGCCGACGGAGATGGGCGCGAAGTCGACGATGGCAGGACCCACGGAGATGGGCTCGAAGTCCACGACGGCGGGACCCACAGAGATGGGCGCGAAGTCAACGATGGCAGGGCCCACGGAGATGGGTGCGAAGTCCACGATTGCGGGACCCACAGAGATGGGCTCGAAGGCATCAATTATAGCAGGTCCAACAGCGATGGGCGCGAAGTCAATGATGGCGGGGCCAACGGCAATGGGTTCAGGTGCCATGACGGGGGCGGAGCCAGCAGCTCCAGGGGTGACTAAGCCGCGCTGTGTGGGCCCAGCGACGGCCACAGCGATGACGGCAGCAACAGACAGCAGGAATTTCATTTCTGGAATAATGATTTAGGTATGTTTAGAATATTTAGCTCATGAATTAGTTTCATAGTTATCGGTTTAGTAAAATGTAGGGTGCTTCGTAAGAATAGGCTTACTTATAGTATAGGTACCTACGTAATAATTAATTGAGATCTTTATTGAGATACATGCAGTGCCGTATGGGTTAAAATAGATAAGTATTGTTTTAGATAATTAAGGGAAAATTAATTTACCTATGTACTGCTAGAACTTTACAAATTAAGCTTTTATGCTTGAGAAATGTTATGAAAATGGATTATCTTTGGAAAACACCTCCACAAATGTAGTACAAAGTTAATATAAATTATAATATTACTTACTTATGCT
Organism: Shargacucullia verbasci; assembly: GCA_947562105.1. Classification (NCBI taxonomy): domain Eukaryota; kingdom Metazoa; phylum Arthropoda; class Insecta; order Lepidoptera; family Noctuidae; genus Shargacucullia; species Shargacucullia verbasci. Next base: position 9,186,130 of record OX387297.1, on the reverse strand, counting down.
GCTTGTTTATAGCTGCAAAGATACAAAGTATCTATTGTTTTCTGATTCAAATCCACGACTTTTTATACGAAATTGTTATCAGACTAACTGATAACTTTATTTTGATATAGTAGGTATGCCGTTGCAAAAGTTTTTGCCTACTTCTAGTAGGTTGTCACACAGTGGGAGCCTAAGGATGGGCAGCATTGTCGAGGTTGGCCAAGAAAACGCTGGCGTGACGACTAGTTGCCCTTTCGCTGCTCGGAGGAATTCAGGGCAAGAGGTGTGGAAAAAAAGGGGGAGGCTTTTGCAAAAGTAAAGATTAGTTTAAATATCGAAACAATTGAGAACACTTGCTTGAGACTCAGCTGAATATATGAGTTACGACGATATTACGATACTTGTGAGTGTTTCTTATTTTAATTGAACTATGAAGGACGGACCTATCCTTGTCTTTATTATTACTTGTGTCTTGTTCCCTTCTTTTTTTCCTTTTTTAGATTTATAATAATGAATTTGGTTCATCGCACATTAAGATAACTCATTGAATTCTGCTGCATTGGTATGAAACAGACCAGATGACAAAGTAAAAACGTTGGCAAAAAATATTACAAACTGTCCCGCTTTCGGATACGTTGGGGTACGTGGGGTAAGTTCGGGTTAGGTCTACTAAACCAGGGCTGTCCAAAGCACGGCCCGCAGCTAATATCTGTACGGCCCGATACTACACTAACGCAAATTTCCCTATGGTATTTTCAAACTCAAACTCAAACTCTTATTTGCATGTTAAGGTAATATAACAGGTCTTAAATGAAATAACAGGCACAGCTTAACGGCCTTTTTTTTTTGGTAAAATGACATTATTTTGTTTTTATGGTATCCCAAATAAATACACTTCACATTAATTTACTTAATTGACAAAGACTTCAGTATTTCTTTCTTTGTACGACTTGTTTTAAAAGACTCGTATTCAGTGCTATAGCACTTACACTTACAAGGACAGAACAGAATCTAGAACTGAATTTTTAAGTTCCTTGTTGAGCGATTCCCGAAACTAACGAATCTTGGCTTAAAAAAGCGTGTTAAAAATTTGTTCGATGATGGGCAGTACCTATCTCTGTGAAAGTGCGTTTACAACTATGCATTTTATAAAATCTAAATATAGGTATTCACTTACCGGGCACTGCGCCTGGCAACAACTAATATTAATGTTGATATTGATAGAATTGTAAAATATAAATTAATGAAGAATTAATAAAACTAAATTTAACACTATCGCCGTATTTTTATGATAGTTTTCTCTTTTCTCCAAAAAAATCATTTACGTAGATATTTGTTTCTGCGGGCCTCCAATCTATGCAGTGATTTGTAATGGTCCGCGACCGTATCTGGTCTGGACAGCCCTGTTCTAAACCTTCTGTTTTGGAAAGTTTCCAATGAATCCAATTTTAATTCCAATACAAAGTCGTACTTTTAGACCTTGTAAGGTATCATTATTCTAGTTTGAAATCCTCGGATTTGCAGCCCCGAAATCGGGGGATGTGTGTCACATTGTCCTTGGTAAAATATGGATTATTTCAGTTCGTTTTGCATACTAATTAGTTATATTATTAGGAATTTTTAATCCGATTTCTTGTCAACCAGCAATATAGTTACAAACCCGCGGCTTCGCCCGCGTTGTTTACGAACCCGTACATTTTTCCGGGATAAAACGCTTATGTGCTATTCCAGAATATAATCTGTCTCTGTGCAAAATTTCATCCAGATCGGTTCAGCCGTTCTGGCGTGAAAGAGTAACAAAGATCCATCCATCCATCCATCCTGACAAACTTTCACGTTTATACTATTATTAGTAGGATAGGATATTAGTAGAATTAACGTCATACATTTTTGCGACCATTCCTTTCGCTCCTCTGGCGTACGGTGGTTATTGATGGTCTGGGCTGGCAAAAAAGCGGCTCACAGAAGAGTAAACGGGAGATAGTGGTAGGTCCACAAATATTTCCGCCAGACATCACGTTTTGATATCGCCTGTTTTAATAATCCTATTGTAACGATCGTAAATCTTATACGAAGATATCACCGGATTGGAACGGTTGTCAGAAAAGTAAATAATTCAACCACAATATATTATAGATTATTGTTTTATTGGCTTGTAGTGAACGATAGTATGTAGTAATTTAATTTCTTTGTGATGGTAGATAGGAACGAAATATGTAAACAGTAATGAGGTTTTCCTAAGAGACTAAAGCATGCATCATAACATAAAATAACATCACGCCTGTATTCCCCGAAGGGTGAGGCAGGTGAGATTGCCACCTACCTGCTATTGAGAACTTCCAGACAAAAAAACCCAATAACATTTGGCCTACCCTTGAATCGAACCTAGGACCTCACCATTAGCAGTCGCGCTTGCGATCTCTAGACTAATGAGGCACTTAGACACTACAGCATGCGGTTCTTCAAACAGAGTGTCAAAAGATTTTTACAGGGTCGGCAACGCGTGAGTAATGTCCTTAGTACTGGAATCGTCCATGGTTACGGTAACCGCTTATCATCATGCGGGCCGTATAATTGATTTCCAAGTTAGTGCTAAAAAAAAATAAAAAAAAATAAAAGAACTGCTTTTGTCTGTTAACTTAGCAAAAATGTTTTTTTTTTATTGCCCCACACTAGTAATAATTCCTGTATCGTGTGGCATTTACAAACACATATATTTACATGCACAGACACCTAGACCCGAAACAACTATCTGTAGATCATACAAATATTTGTTCCGTGCGGGAATCTAACCCGCGACACCTAGCGCAGCAGTCGATCTCTCTATCACTGCACCAACCGTGCCGTCAATGAAATACCCTTGTATTCCCCGAAACTAGACTTGACCCGGGTACCTCTTAAAACTGCGGCCAGACACCGGAGGACGGGCAGCAGCGTCCTTTCACTAATCGGTGAGCCACTGCGATCCCCAAGCCGCCTGCCAAGCGTGGGGATTATGGCAAACCCCCCCTTGAGCGAGGCCTTCGTTCAGCAGTGGACGTCTTCTGGCTGATGATGATTCCCCGAAGGGTTACGCAGAGGTAGAAATAGTATTGTACACCCACATTTCGTCAATGGTGTTATTGAATATCATGTAATTTCCTATTGCCATATACTGAACACAGTTTCAAATTCCGTGCTGCTATTGAGAATGTCGATACGGAAAAACTCAGTCCGCTTCAGTGAGTGAGAGAACATCCTTTCCGACCCGATAATTAAACTCAAGATCTCATAGTTAACAGTTGCGACCTTTTGATCAATGAGATAAATTTTTTTCACCATTTACGCATGTGATAATTACGTTCTGATCCGCGCTATTGGCCCGTTTCTTTTCTTCTTCTGCTCTTTTTAAAACTAAGCTTCTTTATTGACGTAAGTATTCTATATACATATATTTAAATGGATGTTGGTTTTAATTTTTTCTTTACTCTACAAAGGCCGAGGAGATTGTAGAGTACATTCGCATCAAAGCCAAATTCACCTTGAGGGTCGAACGGTTGGAGTCTCGTCGGAATGCGAATTTTAATTCCTTTGTGGTGAAAGTGCCGACCGATAATCTGTCGACACTCATGAAGGAAGATTTTTGGCCGAAAGGTGTAAAGTTCCGGCGATTCCGAGGCAGGCTACCGGACACCGTGCGACACACGACGCCAATTACTCGTGTAAATTAGTGTTTATATTATTATTGTTTATGTATAGTATTTTTATATGAGTCATAAGTTCTATAATGTATTGTTTTATTATATTTATATGGGCCTTGATGTATAATTAAATAAATAAATAAAAATAAATAAGATTGATAAATTCCAACACCGTTTGATCGATCATTATAAAAGTTGCCACATATAAGTGTTTCTTTAATGGAGATTTTTTTAATTTAGCTTTAAGCTCGCCAATAGATGGCGCTGCAGTACACACTGGAGCAGCGTATGCCGCGTTCTGCAAGTATCTTATATTTATGAAAAGTAACTTTTAAACTTAGTTAGTTCATTCTGAAGGAATATCCGAGTATGTATTATATATACAGTTTAACACTTTTATCACTCGCTGCATCCAAAATTGGTTTACCTACTAACCAGTATGCTATGAATGAAAAGCACCCTATGTTCTGCCCATGGTGGCCCAACACGCACTCTGAGGGACCTCTGCTATGCCACTTACTTATAAGTAACGCGGAGTTTTGTAACGATGTAACTTGAAGAAAAACAAAATGGATTAAAACGAACATTTTCAAAAAAACAAAAGTGACATACTTAGCCAAATCAGCATTTAATTTTTATTAAAGTATATAGACAGGTTACATGCACAAATACATTTTCTCTATAAAAAAATTAAGTTACTAATACGAATAGAAAACCCCATAAAATTAAAAATATCGTCTTAATCGTGAGTTTAGTTGAGATCCAAGAATATATTTAAAGTTTCAAGTCCCAGACTCATATAGGGCTAGTTACAGTTGCTAGGGTTGCTTACAAGTACTAAATTAGTCAATAAAATTGCAGTCAAATGGTCATTGGTCTAATGGTCACAAGCGCGGTCGCTGAGTGTGTGGTCCTGGGTGCGACTACCAAGTCGGGCAAAGTGATGTTGGGTTTTCCGTATAGAAATTCTCAGTAGCAGCACGGCGTTTGAAACTGTGCCCGGTGAATGGCAACAGGCTCGACTCCTTTTACTTGGGCCTAATAATAGCATCAGTGAAATGTGGGTGCACAATAGTACACACCTGCGCAACCCTTTGGGGATACAAGCGTGATGCTATGTTATGTTAAAGTTGCATTGTGGTACATGCAAGTGGCAACAGTGTAAGGCTGACTGTCCACTGGAGCGAAGAGGAAAGGAGTGGAGTGGAGCTGTGCTAATATTAACCAGTGGAATTGCATAAAATCTCCGCTCCGCTTCAGTGGACAGGGATTTGCGAACTAGTTTAAAAATTCATACAAAACCGGGAAGCGGAAAAAAAACAGGCCGCGGGTCCGGGGAGGGGGAGTAGTGTGCCGCTGCCGATGTTCTGCCAGTGCGTGCAAGACCCGGTTGGGCTAGTGTTCAATAATTGGTTTGTTGTAAAGAAGACGTTTTTAAAAGCACAGTCCGCAACTCCGCTCTGCACTACCTCGCTCCGCATCAATGGACAGACACAGTCCGTAACTCCGCTCCGCATTACTCCCTCCCTCCGCATCAATGGACTGGCAGCTTAAGTATGGGCAACCCACCCTCTCAACGATCATAGCCTGTTGGAACTGACGCTTAGTTACGTGTCGTACTAGTGTGGCGTGCTTACGCATTGTGGTGTAAAAGCTATCTACGGGCGTCACCACTAACATACAAGAGGGACTTAAAGTATACATACTTATTCAAAACAAGGAGTTAGTAAAATCTTCTCTAAAGTTATACTATATCAGAATGTATTTATCATCTTGTCTGATAACAATTACGTATAAAAAGTCGTGAATTTCAATCAGAAAGCAATAGATACTTTGTATCTTTGCAGCTATAAACAAGCAGCATAAGTAAGTAATATTATAATTTATATTAACTGTGTGTGTTTTCCAAGGAATATCCATTTTCTATAAGTTTGTTCTAACATAAATGCTGGATTCGGTTCTAGCATAACATGTTCTCATAAATATCTTAACTACATACATAATTATATTTTATACTGTTTTTATAATATAAGTGAGACTATTGTTACATGACACACCCCACATTTTACTAAACCAATAAATATGAAACTACAACTTACAAATTCTAAACATAACTAAATTGTTTTCTTAGAAATGAAATTCCTGCTGTCTGTTGCTGCCGTCATCGCTGTGGCCGTCGCTGGGCCCACACAGCGCGGCTTAGTCACCCCCGGACCAGCTGGCTCTGCCCCCGTCATGGCGCCTGAACCTATCGCCGTTGGCCCCGCCATCATTGACTTCACGCCCATCGCTGTCGGACCTGCTTTAATTGATGCCTTCGAGCCCATCTCTGTGGGTCCCGCAATCGTGGACTTCGCACCCATCTCCGTGGGCCCTGCCATCGTTGACTTCGCGCCCATCTCTGTGGGCCCCGCTGTCGTGGACTTCGAGCCCATTTCCGTGGGCCCTGCCATCGTTGACTTCGCGCCCATCTCCGTGGGCCCCGCCGTCGTGGACTTACCAGAGGTTGCGCCTACTCCCGTTATTGTTGGTGAGGAGGCCGTTGCTGATGCCGCCACCGCTGCCAGCGCTCCCCTGGTGCAGATCATTCTGAACATCAACACCGCTGCCTCTGAGTCCGGCCCCGTCGTCGCCGCTCCCGTCATTATTGATGAGCTCGCTCCTCAGCCCGACCCTGTCCACGTCGTGGAGTTCGCCCCAACACCCATCCAAGTTGTTGAGTCCGCCCCTGTACCAGTCCAAGTAGTGGAGTCCGCCCCTGTACCAGTCCAAGTAGTGGAGTCCGCCCCTGCGCCTGTCCAAGTTGTGGAGTTCGCCCCTACGCCCGTCCAGGTTATCGAAACCGCCCCCGTCATCATCGGCACCCCCGTGCTGCCTTCCCCCGCCGTCGTTCTTCCCGAAGAACTCAACTAAACGTTTACCAACGTAACGTGCCACTGCGAATGACATATAACATCTAAAATTGTTTGAAATACATTTCGTGGACTTTCTACCAACACCTTGAAACGCATGTTTGTCCTTAAACATAAAAATATAATAAGATCTGAAAATGTGAAAACTTTATTTTATTTCTACCGATATTTTATGGATAAGATCCGTTAACGAGGTTATCTAAATATAAAAGGATAAGAAAAACAATTAACCTAAGTTTTTCCCTTGCAAAGCAACTAATAGGATAAGTAGTAGGTACGAAATCCACATCAGGCATCACTGGACTCTCGAAACCTTTCATCGTGCACCTCTTCTCGGTAAATGTCTTAATAATGCTCATGTCACTGGTCTTATTTACTTATCAAGATTGAATGGCAAATTGTATTGATCCATGATTTTTTCAATGTCTCAGCTCAGCCTTTAGAATACTTTCGTGGTAGTGGCTAAGCTTCTCGCGACATGACCGGGATTATTTGACGCAAGCGAGATTATTTGATTAATTGACAACGCTTAATATAATTATCTTTGGGGACACGTAAAAGACTTGAGCCGATTTGTAAATCGTAAATCTGAAGAATAAATATGGTGGTTGGCCATATTTTCTATACAATAGATATCATATGGCAAAATTAATTTCTCAGTTAAAAGTTATCTGATGATTGAAAAATCAGCCTTTAGTGTACCTACAAAACAGAGATGCAGCAAAACACGTTTCAGAAAAAATTAACTGCCTCATTCGCAAGCGCGACTGTTGAACGTGAGGTCATGGGTTGAATTCCCGGTCGGGTAAAGCGTTATTGGGTTTTTCTGTATGGAAATTCTTAGTAGCAGCACGGAGTCTGAAATTGGGTCCAGTTGATGGCAATAGGCTCGTCCCAATTACATGGGACTTAATAACGGCATCGGCGAAATGTGGGTGTACAATAGTACATCTCTGCCTAACTCTTCGGGGACTATAGGCGTGATGCTACGTTATTATACAATATTTGCGTGTATACTCAATATTAAATATATTTATAACTAAACTTAGGTGGTAAACTCATACTTAAGGGATCATTATGGATGACCCTGACCTTGACCGGACCCTGACCCTGACCCTATCGGGCACTGTAAAATAAGTTAGAGAAATCTGTGACTTAATTTGATAGTATTTGTATTTAAAAGCATATGCTACGACGAAACTGAATACAGTCTACGATGGTTAGATTTTATAGTGACATTATCTCATAATACAATACTAAAACCAAGTTTCGCCATAACATCATGGGATCAAATAGATGGTTATTTTTTATCAAGTGATTGATTTATGGTATAAATATTGTAAGTATTATTCATATTATTTATTTGCGTTCTACAATGTAGGTACAGTAGGTGTTATATAATAGGCTTAAAGCTAGGCACAATCATGGACCCTGTAGGGCACAGCGAAAATTACTTAAAATAAATCTATAGGTAAGAATATAATAGGTACAATCACGAGCACAAATACGTGCTATTATATATACATACATAGATACTTATGTCAAAATATCTGGGCAACCGAGCGCCCGCTCAGTATAATATTTACACACAAAAATTCCTATATTGTAAACTTCAATTGACAATATTCTAATTTGATGTTGTTGATTGCCCGAGTGCTGTGCTGAGTGTCGCGTGTTCGATTCCCACATGGAACTAATTTTAATATTTGCATGATCTCCAGATAGTTGTTGCGGGTCTGGATGAAAGTGAATAGTTATGTTTGTAAACCCAGCAATGATACAGAAATAATTCGTAGTGTGGAGAAAGGTTTAAAAAATTGTGACTGAAGACTGAACAGTTTCATCAAAAATTTGTTGAAATGGATGAAATGGAGATGAGTTAAAAACCCATAAAATTGCCGGCGGAATAACAAAAACTACCGTATCCTTATCTAGGTACAGGTTTAGGCAATCTAGATAACCAAAGATTATATTTAAATGTTTGATTTGTAACACTTTAAAATAACGTGGATTGCTTTTTACAGTTTGTAAACATATTTTTGTTCATATTTTATTCTGCAATTTTTGCATGAGAAAAGTCATAACATGGTAGGAAAGAAAACAAAGTATTTACATTTTCAGATCTTATATATTTTTATGTTTAAGGACAAACATGCGTTTCAAGGTGTTGGTAGAAAGTCCACGAAATGTATTTCAAACAATTTTAGATGTTCTATGTCATTCGCAGTGGCACGTTACGTTGGTAAACGTTTAGTTGAGTTCTTCGGGAAGAACGACGGCGGGGGAAGGCAGCACGGGGGTGCCGATGATGACGGGGGCGGTTTCGATGACCTGAACGGGCGTAGGGGCAGACTCCACAACTTGGACAGGTGCAGGAGCGGACTCCACAACTTGGACTGGTGCAGGGGCGGACTCCACAACTTGGACAGGTGCAGGGGCGGACTCCACAACTTGGACGGGCGCTGGGGCGGACTCCACAACTTGGATGGGTGTAGGGGCGACCTCCACGACGTGGACGGGCTCGGGCTGGGGAGCGAGCTCACCAATAATGACGGGAGCGGCGACGACGGGGCCGGACTCAGAGGCAGCGGTGTTGATGTTCAGTATGATCTGCACCAGGGGAGCGCTGGCAGCGGTGGCGGCATCAGCGACAGCCTCCTCAGAAACAATAACGGGAGTAGGCGAAACCTCTGGTAAGTCAACGACGGCGGGGCCGACGGAGATGGGCGCGAAGTCGACGATGGCAGGACCCACGGAGATGGGCTCGAAGTCCACGATGGCGGGACCCACAGAGATGGGCGCGAAGTCAACGATGGCAGGGCCCACGGAGATGGGTGCGAAGTCCACGATTGCGGGACCCACAGAGATGGGCTCGAAGGCATCAATTATAGCAGGTCCAACAGCGATGGGCGTGAAGTCAATGATGGCGGGGCCAACGGCGATGGGTTCAGGTGCCATGACGGGGGCGGAGCCAGCAGGTCCAGGGGTGACTAAGCCGCGCTGTGTGGGCCCAGCAACGGCCACAGCGATGACGGCAGCAACAGACAGCAGGAATTTCATTTCTAGGAAAACAATTTAGTTATGTTTAGAATTTGTAAGTTCGTTTCATATTTATTGGTTAAGTAAAATGTTAATGTGTAAAAAAAATGCGTGTCATATATCAATAGTCTAATTTATATTATAAAAAGAGATAAAAATATAAAATATAATTATGTAGTACAGATATTTATAGGAACATGCTAGATTGTTAGAATAAAGTTATAGAAAATGGATAATTCTTGGAAAACACATAAAATGTAAGTAGTACAAAGTTAATATAAATTATAATATTACTTACTTATGCTGCTTGTTTATAGCTGCAAAGATACAAAGTATCTATTGCTTTCTGATTCCAATTCACGACTTTTTATACGAAATTGTTATCAGACAAACTGATATTATTTAATAATGGTAAAGATTGCCAATTGTTTATGTGTTTATGGAAATGTTTTTGTTACTTCGTGAAGTGAGAAGTCAGTAGCCTAAGACCTATTTACGAACAATATTTTAACTTAGATTAAAGGTATAAAGCTAAAGGTATAAAGTAAAAAGTTACATTTGAAGAAATATTACGTATGTTTTATTTAATTAAACAGCTTTATTTCGCGATCAGCGAGAATTTTTGCGGCGGCGGCGTGCGGCTTAGCGGGGAAGCTAAGTTAATAATTTGTATAGGTCTATTCGTTATATGTATGATTCTGTGTAGACCGCCAACTCGTCTCACGTTAAGCAGTCACGCTTGCAACTATTAGACCAATTAGGCAGTCTATTTATTGGTAATCTTTTTCACATTTATGATTTATTTCATAATAATGTAAACCATTTTCAGGCGGAAATGCAGACTTATTAAAATATATATACAAGCTAAAAATATATAAATAAAAGTACAAACTGTTAAAAACGGGGAGGGGAAGAAATCATAGGGCATCGTAAAATTCGTCCACATCGCTGTCAACGGGAAAAGTGCCCAGAACGCTGGTGGCATTGCCACGTTGTATGGTAATGCTGATTCTCTGACCGAAGTAGAGGCCAGCCCTCTTGTCACGTGAAGAGTCGACTAACCGTTTGCTGATTTCACGGAAAACCCGATGAGCATTCGGACCCCACGGCCCTAGGGCCGGCCGGCCGGCCCTAGGGTGGGTTCAATTCCCGCACGGAACAAATATTTGTATGATCTACAGATAGTTGTTTCGGGCCTGGGTCTTTGTGTATATGAATACACACCGTGCCTCGGAAAGCACGTAAAGCCGTTGGTCCTGCGCCTGATCTCTCTCCGGTCGTGTCGGATTGCCGTCCCATCGGACTATGAGAGTAACGGAATAGAGAGAGCACCTGTGTTTGCGCACACACTTGTGCTCTATATAATATCTCCTGAGTAGTTGGCTAATCTCCGGTGAGATTGGCCGCCGTGACCGAGACCGGTCAGGAGGACATTATTATTAAGCTTGGGACAATATGCTGTAAATCCAAACCAACATTTGGTTATCATTTATGAAGCCCTAAAGAGACCTTTTACAACAACAACTTTAGAGAAATTGTACAAAAAGATAATAAACTAATTATGCAAAAACACAAGAAAAGGGTCGATGGCGTGGGAAGCATGAGAAATAAGCTTGAGACAAATGTCAGTGTAAAGATGCAATATTTTAACAAATTCTAAGAACTGCCCGCCTTCTAAGTCCCACGTACAGTCCAAACCCCACATCTGGTGGTCGTTTAGAGATCCTTTAGAACAATCGAGAAATTGTACAAAAAAGATAATACGAGTAAAATCATTGTGCAAAAACATAAGGAAACTATGGCGTGAGAAGCTTGGAGGAGTATTGAAAGAAGGGCCCGTTGGTCTTGGAACACTATAGGAGACGGTTGTGAGGGCATTGGTTAATTTAATTACGATAAATCATTAAAGTGTAGTGTAAGGCGATTTAGTGTAGTAAGTGAGAATCTGAAGTCATGATGCTGCATGTCTGGTGAGTGTCTCATGTTATATATCTTAGGTTGATTTTATGTATAATATGTAAATATGTATTTATATCTCAGTCGTATACCGGAGTTGCCCGAAGTATCTTGAGCCTGTGTTTGGTTTTAGGAACTGACTAGGGTAACGGGATGAAATTTCTAAGAACGCGCTCCGTCAGTGCCTTTCGAATTCTGAAGGACCAATACGACCCGTGACTTTGACATATATTCCAAGTGATTATTACGACACTCTACCCAAGACCTGAAGAATATTAAGGACACAACGGTGCAGTGCTTCTGGAGAGCCGGCCATTACTACTATTGGATGTGAAGGAAACTTAGTAATTCCATGGTTGGTGGTGCTATCATATATTTTAAACGCTGGGCAGATGTAAGTTAATTTTATATAACTATTTAAATGTCTTTCAATGAAATATTAATGTATAGTTTTTTTAAGTACCTATGTGTTCTCGAATTTTATATCAAATTAGAATATATAAGTGTTCATCTATTTAGAACATATTATATATATTTAGATTTTCAATATCAGTAATATAGCTGCACCATGAAGTCATTTTTTTATATTTAAACACTTGAAAATTGAACTGCCTACAGTCAGATTAAGCAGGAGCGTAAAACTCTTTTAAAGATCTGTTTTCTTTAGTATACAATTAAAAACGTCAGTACATACATGTAAATTCATAGAATATTAATATAGCATTATTAGGTATTTTATACGAAATACATACATATGTATATTTGCCATTTATTTTAGATGTGTGATGAGGATGAAATTTTCTTCGGAAACATGGTAATGACAATAGCGACAAACAAATCGCTAAAATCCAACGAAAAATATTAAGAAATGTGGTAAAACCCTTTGATATGCAGGATGGCATGTTTGTAAAGCGGTATAGGCTCACTAAACAGCTTGTGCTTGAGCTTAGCAAGGACCTTCGAGCTCTCACACCCAAAAAAATCAACAGATTTTTTGATAGAGATAAAGGTTCGTACTTAATCAGAAGATCTATTTACTGTACTAATCATGAGAAGAAGCCTTAATTGCAGTTTGTTAATTTAAGTTCATCATTTCAGGTTTTAACAGCTGTATCTTTTTATGCTACTGGTTCGTACTAAAGACCAATCGGTGACATCGGTGCATATCCAGTCGCACAACAAAATGTGTCAGCAGTTATGGCGCAAGTAACTTTGTACAATTTACACGTCAACTGACACGCCAGCAACCACATGATTAAAACCGGCGAGTGTTCAAGTGACATTCAGAAATATGATTTTATTATATTCATCCGCATCTATACTCGGTTTGTTTAGGTACTTAAATAAAGGTAAACAATCTTGATGTGTCTTTTTAATATTTTTTGTTTAAAAAACTCAGTTTAAAAATAAAACGCGACTAAAAACCAATGTAAAACAGCAATAACGATTACCAAATCAATTGAACCACTAGTTTAAGCAGTAGTTAATTTGTTTAATATGTGTTTGTGTAAAAAGTCACATCAAGATTGTTTTTAAATACCTAAGACCTTTATTTAAGTACCTAAACAAACCGAGTATAATTAGACTAGGAGCTGAAACTAACATGGTATGATTAAGGTTAAACAAATATTACACTATGAAAAATCCAGGAACAAATAGGAGTAAATACTTAAGTAGTTCATACTGTGTTTATTTTTTTAATTTAAGGATGTATGTGTCGTATTTCAAAAATATTATGGTTTATAAATAAATATTGTTTCAAGTGTGTAGATATCAGTTCTGAGCATCAAAAAATTTTCACATGCAGTTCCAAAGTAATATTAATAAAACCACCGAAAAATTTATTTTTTTGGTTTTCGTGCTGTGATGAGCACGAAACTGACCAATCGGAGCGCCGAACGCGTTCGATGCGTTAAATCGAGTTGGTCAAAAGAAACTTATACTAGGGCCTGTGACCTATGTTCAATAAACAGTATCTACCTACTTTTTTACTGAGCTGGATTGGACACATTGGACTAAGTAGACTCAGTCGCGATAATTGAGTGTGAGGTCCTGGGTTCGATTCCCGGGTCGGACAACACTTATTGGTTTTCTGTATGAAAATTCAAATCAAATCAAATCAAATAATTTTTTCAAATCATATTCTCAGGAGCAACCCGGAGTTTGGTATATAAATGATGTCGTACAGATCCCTACACTTCTGCATAACGCTCCTGGGTATAGAGGCGTTATGTTATTAACGTATAAACAGGGTTCTAACTTTCACAGTGAGATTTTATGAGTATCTTAGTTCATTCATACATAACGTTTAACATAAATGGGTGATTTACTAAACTGCGTCGACCTTACCAGTCATAATAACACGTATTGCAAAACAATATCTTAGCAAACACAAATAATCTTTATGCGTTATTAACTTTTATTACTGATTTGTCAAGGTATAGGTAGGTATCTACTATAGTAATTCCCTGTTCTGATTATTATGACAAACAATAACAAAACTTAAATATGTAGTGCGCTACCGGTTCTTTTTAAGTTTTAAGTTTCGAAGAAGTAGTTTAAAAAATTCTAGAAGAATCTTTTAAACTTCTTCTTTCTGACACTGCATATTTTTTTAAATGAAACTGTTATATAAAAAACCTGTAAACATCTTTCTTCTGCTTCTTTCTGTATAATTTCTGTATACTGAATTCATATACAGGAGAGAACTCTGTAGATGTCCAGTCTACAGAAATATAAATTAATTGCACAAGCAGCCAGATTCAAAACAATTATCTGCAAGGCATAACAAATATTGGTTCTGTGGGCGGAACTGTCGCTCTTAGGCCTAGTTTATATAAATATATAGAATAGAATAAAAAAAAACATATATAAATAACACTACGTAGGTATTGTATAAAAGATTCTTTATTTTATTATTGCGCAAATAATGATGTGTAACTTTAGAGTTCTTGTGAGGAAGCACATTAATTTAATGTAGGTTTTATTTACGATAGAATCTATTAAAATCTAGACTAAGTAGTGTACTTCAAGACCCAGATCTTATAATTTAAAATATTTTATATTGGTCCAACAAAATGCTCACATGTTACAAAAAAACAGTACGAACAGGTACGTCGATTGAGGCAGATTTAAATTTAGTTAAGCTCTTCGGGGAGGATGACAGCGGGTGCGGGGAGGATGGGGGTTCCGATGAGGACGGGCTCAGCGGGGACGGGGGCGGTCTCGATGACCTGGACGGGCTCAGGGGAGATCTCGACAACCTGGACGGGCTCAGGAGCAGACTCCACAACATGGACGGGCTCAGGGCAAATATCCACAACATGGACAGGGTCGGGCATAACGATTTCAGGAACAACGACGGGGGCGACAGCGACTGGGCCAGTTTCAGTGGCCTGGTTGATGTTCAAGATGATCTGCACGAGGGGAGCAGTCGCGGAGGGAGTGACGGGGGCAGCGGGGGTGTCAATAACGGGGCTAGGCAGGGGGAACTCAACGATTTCAGGTGCGATAGAGATAGGCTCAAATTGATCGATGATAGCGGGTCCGACAGCAATGGGCTGGAACTGATCGATGACAGCGGGGCCGATGGCAATGGGCTGGAACTCATCGATAATGACAGGAGCGGGGCCAGCGGCTACAGGAACCACTAGACCATCGCGGGGGGCAGCGACGGCCACGGCGATCAGGGCAGCGAGTAGCAAGAATTTCATGGTTGCTGCGGAAAAAAATATATAATCATAATCATCACAATCAAAATATATTCACGAATTGCAGCACTGACAGAAAGCAGTTAAAGTAATTCTACAGCACAAGATTAAGGTTTTAATCCACCTAATTTTTTTTCTTTTTTTTTATGGCATAGGTGCCAAACGAGAGATTATTTAGATATATGAACAGATTGCACATTTGTACACAAACGATACCGGGAAATGATACCCCAAAAAAATCACTTACGAATGTTATGTAACGAATGATTTAAAATGATTGTATTTTATTTTAAAATGAAAATTTTACCTGATTGTTTAATTGTTTGATCACAATATGATGCTCATTCACAATTCCGGACATTATATACTATTTTTTTATCAAGCGATGGTACCGAAAAGGAAACAGATACTTAAAGAGCAATTCATGCATCATAAACATGAATGAGCAACAGTAAAGATATTGGTTTATTGCATACTAGCTGAGCCCGCGACTCTGTCCGTGTGGAGTTTGGATGCTCAAATTGTGCATTTGAAAATATACCTATGTTTATTAAATGTAGATTTTCAACTCGATACCTCTCAACCACAGTCCTACCAATCGTTGTTAGCGTTATACTAGTCAAAATGTATAGAAATAAACAACTGCATTCAACATTTGCTGCGAACAAGCATTGACCACCGTACCTAAGATTTTCTTCGTTTCAATTTTGATACCAAATTCAAATGTTTTTGACCAGTTCTTAACTAATATAACAATAACGCTGTTATGAACCTTAATAGTCAATTAAGATGAGTTGAAACTTCACTTTAAGAAACGGTTCAAAAGATTTGAGACATTATATCATCATTTTGTCACTCATGGCTCAAAATAGGTCTCTTTTATGGATTTCTTCCAAAATCATATAAAATAATCATAATGCATGCGTTTAAGAAGATATTCTTATGTTTTTAAAATATTTAGAATATTGTGGCAACCGTAAAGACCCGTTTACCATATGCGATTCAGCCCCATGAATGCTATAATGCTTCTGCTGTCGAGTCGGTACGAGCTATCGTGACTTGGGAATCGCTCATGCCGTAGTGGAAAGGTCAACTGGTCAGCAATGGTGTAGTAGCAGGATGCGCCAGATGATCTCATGTTTCGTCATGCATAAATGCTCTTTCCCTGCACCATTAAATACAGGTCATAGACACAGTGGCGGTCCGAGAGAGGGGGTCATGACCCCCCAAAATCATACATGGCAAATTGAACGAAAATTTTAAACAAATTATTAAAAATAATGCCATCAAAAATAGGTAATATTATATTTATTTTTTTGTGAAATAAATTCTAATTTCCTAACGTCACCCTTCATAATATGACCCCCCCCCCCCCCCTCAAAGTGTTTGGCTGCGATCGCGCCTGCATAGACTAGAACCAGGGGGCTATCCAGCCCCCTGGTTCTGATGCTGCGGTTTTATCCTATTGCATTTTAAGTGCTAGCCATACTTCTCATTTTCATGTAGCATTTTCCTTCTAGATCTATTTAAAGCTAAATCTTTTAATTTTGTATGTCTCAGATTTTCGTTTTGCTTCAATGTACTTTCTTCTTGGTCTTCCTCTTTTTCTACGAGGCGTGGTTCTAAACAGTAAAATATTCACGTGAGTATGAAATGCGGTCACATGTTTTTGGCTAAGAGTACGTCATTAGAGAAAACGTTTTATCACATTATTTATAGCTTTATGAGCTTTAATGCCTGCTGAATTAACTCAGTTTATCTGGTCGGCAATTTATAATGATATAAAAAAATAACTACTCATTTAATCATTATCATATCAATATTTATTATTGTTTTATTTATTGATAAGAGGGTGTGCTTACGTTTGCGTACTTTGTTTAATTTCACAATATAAGTAATTGTTTGTTGGTTTAGATTTTCTCGGAAATCCACCTGGAATCCGGATTTTTTCCATACAAACCTTAAGAGTTTTGGACACAAAATTTAGGCTATGTTACGACTTTACGAAGTGAACAGTAACAAGGTGTTCCAAATTCAGTATTGTTGTACCCAAGATTACTTACACTTCCAAACTATATTGCTTTGCAGAAATAGAAGTCACACGAATATAATATACAGACAGTCATACACTTGTGAGACATAATAGTGTTACAAAACGGCTAGCGCTTATTAAAACTTTTTTTTAACATCTGCTGTGACAAATTTGTTGTTAACAGTGTTGGTTAAATAGATTTGGAAGATTTGGACCCAGAATACAACCCTGGGGTACTCCGTATTAAATTAATTTTATTGATAATGAGTGAGTCGGAGCATATTTAGAATTATGTTTTACCATTGCTATTCTTAATTATAACTGTAGGTAACATGGGCTAAGTAGATGGAAAAAAGGAGATATCAAGACAATCTCTATTAAGAATCTAGGAACATTGTCTCGAAGTCTTATTCGGTGTTTAACTATGTTGAAGAGTTAGAATCTCTATTTTAAGAGATACACCTATACTTATCAGCCTTTAATTAATGACACACAAAAGATTATACTAAACATTGTAATTATATAAAGTATCATTTTATCAATGAATTTGTGACGGATTACATTCATTCATAAATACTTATATACACTTAATTAGTTACATTTTTATCTTTTAATCATCTTTATTACAAAATAAAAAAATACTTAGGTAGACTGCAGAGTTCTTGAAGGTACGGAATATTTTTTGTTGGTTCATGTTACACCGAAATTGTTTTATTGTTTTCTTTTTAAAGTTTCTCGAATGGCTTCAATTACGCCTTCAGAAGCCCATCGATTATCACAAGATTTCTTACTACTTGGCTGGAAGTCAGACGTCGTGTATGGCGGAGTATGGTGATGTTTAGTTACCTATCTAGATTTACAGAGCAAACACGCTCTACACATAGGTAAATTAAACAATCATGAACAAGAGCAAGGCAAAATAAGAAGAATAAGTATGTCGTAAAACACCCATTTTAAGGGGCATGTTCACTATCTATCGAAAAACGCGTGATTGGGTGCGAATGCATTGATTGGTCAGATTTAACTGAGCAATCGATTAATGGTTGATGTAGTTATTATTTAGTGCCTACTACTATCAATAATAAAAAAACTTTACGCTTCATAATTCCGCTATTGACTGGAGAACAACATATAAAAAAAGTGGTCGAATGAGCCGGAAATTCGATCTGTACGATCTTACCCAATTGCCGATCTTACCTGAACTCACATTATTTGGTTTAATAAGTTATAAATGTTGTTGTGTTTAGTACCTTTATTAGGTATTAAGTATTATTATTAGTTTTGGAGGTTCGTATCGTGGCTGACTTTCTATTTCTATGGCATGGTTCAGTGCCAGGGACAATGAAAACATAAGTGTTAAATTCCAGAGTGAACCGGATTATATGCCTACATCCATATAAAATTTCGAATATCATCTTTTTATATATCATATCAATTTAATTATTGTTCGTTAATGAATACCTACTAAGTTCATACCTTTATCTGAGATAATAATATTATGGTGACAATTTCTTTTTTTTTTAATCGTTGTGTCACAGTAGGATTTCTCCTGTGTCGTGGGTACAGTTAACAGACATACATGTCAGATACACACACAACCAGACCCGAAACAACTATCTGTAGACCATACAAATATTTGTTCCGTGCGGGGATCGGACCCGCGACACATAGCGCAGAAGGCTAATCGCTTAACCACTACGCCAACCGTGTCGTCGAGTACAATATTTTAGGATTCGTAAAATTCGAATAAAATTTTATCATTTTTGGAAAACTGTTTTATTAAGCTTGTTTTATTGCATCACATGAAATAAAAACATAACACTTAAGAGAATATTGTTTTACTTCTTAGTTGAGGGTTTCGGGGAGAACAACTGCGGGGGCGGGGATGATGGGGGTGCCGATGAGAACGGGCTCAGCGGCGACGGGGGCAGTCTCGACGACCTGCACGGGGGCAGGGGCAGATTCCACGACCTGGACGGGGGCGGGGGCAAATTCCACAACTTCGACGGGGGCAGGGGCAGAATCCACAATCTGGACGGGGACGGGGGCAGAATCCACAACCTGGACGGGGACGGGGGCAAATTCCACAACCTGGACGGGCTCAGGCCTGACAATTTCAGGGACGACGACGGGGGCGACGGCGACGGGACCAGTTTCAGCGGCTTGGTTGATGTTTAGGATGATCTGGACCAGGGGGGTGGGCGCACCCTCGGGGATGGGGCCGACGACCACGGGAGAAGGCACGACGGGGGCGGCGACAGCACCTTCGGGCAGGGGGAAGTCCACAATAGCGGGTCCGACGGAGATGGGCGCGTACTCAGTCTCGACAATAGCGGGTCCGACGGAGATGGGTTCAGGGTTCACACCGAGGACATCGAAGAGCATATCTTGGAGGGCGGCAGCGGTAGCAGGGTTGGTGCTGGGGCTATTGATGGCGGCGATGATCTGTTGGATCTCGGCCATCTCACCGCTCAAAGCGGCGGGCTTGGTGATGGCGGCCGAAGCCACGGTGGCGATAAGGGCGATGGCGATGAAGTATTTCATTTTGATAGAACTGAAAAATTAAACAGTAAGGTTATTGTACAGTAAATAGCTTTGCCTCAAAAAATCTAGGTCCTAGACTACGGTGTCCTAGACTCTAGGACAACTTATACATTATAGTAAATAACAATGTCCATAAACACTTACTTTATTAGACGCGTTTCGAAGACGACTTGTCCTTCCCAATTTTCGTGAAGTATTTATATTGAATATTATCTACAAAATAAATGTATTATCTAAGTGCGATTAGAAATAATCGTACTTTTAGATTATGTCTGGCGCTTTTAAAATATTTACAGCCTTGAGTAGATAAGTCATCGACTGCTATATACGAGCCAAAACATTGTCTTACACATCTAAGTGCTGCGTCATTTACGTATTGATCTCTCTCAACTCGTATCACCTATATATTATCCTGCTTTCCGTATCCATTCTTCTCCACTGGTCTTGTTTAGGATGGGAAATGATGGCGGGTCAATGTATTTATTGACATGTATATTTTCAAACACAAAGTACTAATACTTGTAATGAAGGTACCAACTTAGGGTAGAGTAAGTTTATTATATGATTATTTGCGATCGCAAAATCTGACCTGATCAAAATCAGACTATAATCTATCTCGGTACCAATTTTCATGCAGATCCGTTCAGCCGTTCTGGCGTGAAAGAGTAACAAAGGTCCATCCATCCATACATCCATCCATCCTCACAAACTTTCACATTTATAATATTAGTAGGAAGGACAGGATTAAAGGGCTTTACGTGAGTATAAACTAGCTGTTCAGCTGGAAGAAAGCAATCTGAAAAAGCTGTACTTCTAACACGAACATGTCAATCCTGCGTTACGTTTAGTAGTATGTTTAGGTAAAATTTTGAAACGTTTAGACAACGTCGATGTTCGTGCACAGGGTACAGGGGCCAAAATCCAATTCTAAACTCAGCTGATTAAAGACTTTTGGAGAGTTTTTAGTAAGGCAACACTCCGTAAAGTCATTTATCGGCTACATTTCGGTTGCAATTTAGTTAGTGGAATTGGAATTTTGAAACGAACATTTTAATCCTACGTAAACAAGTTATGATAACGTGTCGGATTGAAATTTACTCCGAACACGAATAATACGTGCATTATTTATAAATCCTTAATGTTTCATTGTACTAGTGGTCGCAAGGGCAGCTGCTGAGCGTGAGGGCCTGGGTTCGATTACTGGGTCGGGTAGTGTTTCTAGTTTTTTTCTGTAGGTATAGAAATTCTCTGTAGCACCTGGATCCTGGAACTGTGCGCTGTTGATTTCCATAGGCTTGCCACTTTTATATAGGACTCAGTAATGGCATCGGCGAAATATGGGTGAACAATAATAGTACCAAACCCTTCGGGGAATACAGGCGTGATGTTGTTATGTGTAGACATTGCGATAACGTTACGCAAGTTTGAAATATTCGACGTGCTAACATTAATGTGTCCACCAGTTCTCAGTTCTTCTCGTTTTGGCCACAGTGGCCCGAATAATTCGGTATAATCCCTTACAGTTTGACATATGTATCCCAGTATTCAAGATGGCGGCAACTTCATCTTTGATAGACATTAGAAAAGTCACACATAAATTACAACTTGATTAATAATTGGATATTGTTAAAAGATTACCGTTTATTAGTATACAAAATGTGTGATTAGATAATAGACACAACAAAGCGTGACCATACAATTATAGATACCATTGTCTGACATTTATTATAATCACGTTTTACTTTAGTCCTCCTAAATACTCTTGTGAAAGAAGGGGAACGTACTGAAGTACGTTAAATTTGATTGGTTGTTGTTCGTTTGATGGATGAAACGAAAAATAGGTCAAGGAACTTTTAAATGGTGTGATGACTAGACTAATAATTAAATTCAAGTCAGACAGTCTTAAGTAATTCCAATTAGAAGGAACCGTAAAGTTTTGGAAAACTAGTGTTGTGACACCATATGCTGATAAACTCCTGGATTGGATCTCCGGGTAGGGTAGTGTGAGTTTTCCTATTAAAAAACTCTCAGTACCAATCCAGTGTTTGGAATTGTGCCGGGTAGGGAGCAATAGGCTTCCCCTCATCACATGGGCTGATAGGCCTCTGCGTAAGCTTTCGGAGAATTCAGGCGTGACGCTTTTTTCATATATGTTATTAACTAGCTTTCGCCCGCGGGTCACACGGAGCGCCATCTAGCGTCCTAAAGCAATTGCGACCGTCGAAAGTTATTGTTCTTTCCCTCGGGAGCAGTATTTTTTTTTTGGATGAAAGGTACCCAATATCCTTTTCTGTATCCCTGACATTGTATATGCAAATTTTCATGATGATCGGTTCAGTGGTTTACGCGTGAAAAGGTAACAAACAAACAAACAAACGTCACGTTACGTCGTTACGAAAGTATGACAACGGATCTTAACCCCTATTCCGAGCTAAGGGTATCAGTGTCGCACAGTAATTGGATGGCGGAGGTCTGATGTCAGATTTACACGGAGCAACTGCGTTCCGTGAAAAAACCAGGTTAGTCTGGGAGCCGACCAAAGTTATGAAATGAACATCTTATGGCTGATTTGTGATCACAGCAACGAATTTACAAAAAGATTCATAGCATTTGCTCTGGAAGTGCACGCGAAAACTTAGGGCATTGTAGATACTTGATCAGCACCCTTAGTACGAATTATCCCTAACATCGACCGTATCGTTAATTCAAAAATCATTGGGGCCATGACAAAGGGGCTGGTTCTAGGTCGACCACTGATAATTTTTCTAGTGGCATTGGTCGTGCAGTATTTATTATTGTAATCGAATAGGAGCCTGACCCGACTAGACTTCAAACATGTGACCCTGACTTGAAAGCTGGATCCGCCCTTGTCCCTTGATGGAATTGTTAGACATATAGATCATACTTACTATGAACAGTTTATTAATTTAGTATATTATCTAAGTTAAATGTATTTATTAAGGTAGAGCATTAGTATTTTAAGGTGTAGTGTATTGCCCCACAATGCCCCCTGGCTACGGTCGTGTCGCTTGTAGAGGAAAACTCAGAATTAAGTTTTAAGGAAATAATTATACAATGTATTTGAATTTAGATGCTTTCGTCTACAGCAAATACCAATAAACTATCTAACTAATACAGAATACAATAAATAACATACATATTATACCTACGCACCTAATAAAACTAGTTTCCTTATCCAACTGAGTTGTAAATTTTGAGTCGGCCTAAGCACAATCTCATTGTACGATAAACCATAAGTACCTTAAAATTCTTAGATAATAATCCATATAAAAAGTAAACGAAATCTGAAAAAATCATAGTCGAGTTTAACACAGACAAAAGTAAGTACGCTCATCCAACAAATATTGTTATAATTTATATACTTACTATAAAAGCAGTTAACGTACTTGAAAACAAAATATATATGAAATTATTTAAAATATATTGCATGAAGAAATTAAATTATCTGACCGTCATAACAAACAGTAAGTATGTAACTGACCTAACATATTTTCGTTCATTTCTAGAAAAATCAAGATGAAATACTTCATTGCCATCGCTCTTATCGCCACCGTGGCCTCGGCCGCCATCATCAAGCCCGCCGCTGTGAGCGCTGAGATGGCTGAGATCCAGCAGATCATCGCCGCTATCAACAGCCCCAGCACCAACCCCGCCACCGCTGCCGCCCTCCAAGATATGCTCTTCGATGTCCTCGGTGTGAACCCTGAGCCCATCTCCGTCGGACCCGCTATTGTCGAGACTGAGTACGCGCCCATCTCCGTCGGACCCGCTATTGTGGACTTCCCCCTGCCCGAAGGTGCTGTCGCCGCCCCCGTCGTACCTTCTCCCGTGGTCGTAGGCCCCATCCCCGAGGGTGCGCCCACCCCCCTGGTCCAGATCATCCTGAACATCAACCAAGCCGCTGAAACTGGTCCCGTCGCCGTCGCCCCCGTCGTCGTCCCTGAAATTGTCAGGCCTGAGCCCGTCCAGGTTGTGGAATTTGCCCCCGCCCCCGTCCAGGTTGTGGATTCTGCCCCTGTACCCGTCCAGGTTGTGGATTCTGCCCCTGCCCCCGTCCAAGTTGTGGAATCTGCCCCCGCCCCCGTCCAGGTTGTGGAGTCTGCCCCTGCACCCGTTCAGGTTGTGGAATCTGCCCCCGCTCCCGTCCAGGTCATCGAGACCGCCCCCGTCGCCGCAGAGCCCGTCCTCATCGGCACCCCCATCATCCCCGCCCCCGCGGTTGTCCTCCCTGAAACCCTCAACTAAACGAAATTCTCAAAGTTATAATTATATTTGAACCTCTGTACATTAATTTTTACATATAATGCAATAAAATATTTGGTAATAAATAATATGCAACGTTTTTCATTTCTATTTATTGTATGATCACGGATGGATCGTGTTACGAGCCTTGAAGAGAATCATTAAATAAAACACAAATAACGATATCGCTGATTCATTTAAGGGAAAAGCATCTATTGGTTTTTCTTAAGGAACTTGGTATTTCATCTCCATGAATCATCGAACAACCATCTACAATCATAATGACATCTCAGCAAACCGCACACTTTGCTCTCTTTTTTTTTTGAAAGAACAGTGTACCTTTGTAAGTGTTCGGAGGTAATTTAGAATATGCAGCTCAACACGTTATCTTATAATCCACTATCTATTACTTACTACTATAAGTAGTCAGATGCAGGATCACGCTTGTTGAACAAAAAAAATAAAAAAAAAAAACTACTCCACAATGGCAACGCAAACGGTACATTTCACAGTAAACCAAGTTACCAGAATGTTTGATTATCGTATTTTCGTTTTGCAATGATGCATGCTTTTATTTTTTAATTTTATTCAATCTGCCAACATTGCTTTTGTTTGAAAATTCATTTGTTGAAGAGTCAAAGACCTTGGGCAACTTGAGAAATTCCGTCCTCGTGGAGTTCTGATACTCGATTTGTTCTTAAATGTTGTAAAATTGAATACTTCTAACATCACATATCGAAAGCATATGTGTTCTAGTCTTATTTGAACTTTAAACCCGTCAACTTCTTTCCATTCACCGCTACGCTACGTGGTGAGTACTACATCAAATGTTAAAACAGCCTTTCCTCAAGTTGAAAATCCACCGATTAATTGCCTTTCGATACAGGGTGAGGTTTTCATTAAGAGTTAGACAGAAGAAGACACATACTTTTCGCCGATGCTTATGTATTACATGAGCGAGCTTATATCCTTCTAACTGGCACAGTTCCAGAAAATATATACAGAAAAACCTTATAACACTTTGCAAGACCGATTCAAACACAGGACCTCGCGCTCAGTTGTGGCGCTTGTAACCACTAGACTCGTAGATGCCCGCGACTTCGTCTGCGTGTATTTTCTATTTATTATCTCATTAGTGTTTTGCTGCAATATGGTGTCCTTAACAAGGACCAGGGCTACCTCTGTTTTGGTTAATTAAAATTTCATAACGATCGGTTCAGTGGTGTATAGTCGTGATGAGTTAATAAACAGACCGACAGAGTTATGATACTTTCGCATTTATAATAAATAGTGTGGATAATGTGAATTAGACGACGTGTTCCGCAGTTGCCAAAATGCATAAGTTAAGTACGATAAATGTAGTTGAAGGCCTTTCAAAACAGGATGTCTTCTGATGCTTAATTGCGATTGAAAAAATATTTTAGCTCTTTAGAAGAAAGGTTTCTCAAATGTAGAATAGACTTCACGGTGACGTCTGTCAAAAGTTGAAATATGTAATAAGAAAAACTAGGTATTTTAGGCCCAAAAAAGGAGTGTAATGTTTTCAGGGTTCATGTAGGTATGTGAGTTTCTTTGTTCCACCATAACTTTTAAATGCCTGAACAGATTTGGGTGTATGGGGTATCGTTAGAATCCTTACATTATCCCGAGTGACACTGGCTATAAGTTTAAGAAGTCAGCGAGTAAATGAGTGACCTTTTGTTTTGTCTAAACAGATTAACTAATACAACAAAATGTTTTTTTTAGTTCGTTTTTTGGCAAGGCAGTAGTGTTTTTTATTTACATACCGATAATTTTTTAATCTTATAATTTTTGTATTTAAAAATTCTGTTTCCGTTTGTTTGTGTCTGCAAAACTCGAAAAGTAGTGAGAAGATTGACTTGAAATTTTTACACATCGTTGGATTCCTGTATAAGAGTGTTTTTATATAGCTTTATCCAGAAGTTCCCACAGGAATGGGATATTCCAAGTTTTTCGCGTGGTTTAAATAAAATCAATTCTATCTGACATTTACTTTCTTAATAATTAATATCAACATCGAAGCGTAGCCGGGTTTAGTTAGTTTAATATAAAAGTAATGAGCACACATTGACAGCTTAGACGTATTACATCAAAAAGAGAACAGCCAAGCTAACTCACCTAAACAAAATGACTTGTAAAAAAAACAATGATCCTTTAGAAGGGCGTTTGCGTTTTAGGTTACATAAACTCCAACATCAAGATTCATGTAACAATAAAATCTAAATTTTTCTATGTAAAATCTTTGAATGCACTATGTTTACTTTCTTTTAAAATTAAAATAATGTCTCCAGGAAGCAAAATAGGACTATTTACATATATTCAAGACTACTATGGCGAGTAACTAACTTTATTAATAATTGGGTATTGTTAAAAGATTACCGTTTATTGGTATACAAAATGTGTGATTAGATAATAGACACAACAAAGCGTGACCATACAATTGTAGATACCATTGAATGATATTTATTATAATCACGTTTTACTTTAGTCCTCCTAAATACTATTTTAAAAGAAGGGGAACGTAGTACCCCGTTGTATAACGTAGTGCGTTCAATTTCATTGATTGTTGTTCGTTTGATGGATGAAACGAAAAATAGGTCAAGGAACCTTTAAATGGTGTGATGACTAGACTAATAATTAAATTCAAGTCAGACAGTCTTAAGTAATTCCAATTAGAAGGAACCGTAAAGTTTTGGAAAGCTATTGTTGTGACATGCTGATAAACTCCTGGGTTGGATCTCCGGGTTGGGTAGTGTGAGTTTGCCTATTAAAAAACTTTCAGTACCAATCCAGAGTTTGGAATTGTGCCGGGTAGGGAGTAACAGGCTTTCCCTCATTGCATGGGCTGATAGGCCTCTGTCTTACCCTCGGGAGCAGTATTTTTTTTCTGGATGAAAGGTACCCAGTTCTGTATTCCTGACATCGTATATGCAAATTTTCATGATGACCGGTTCAGTGGTTTACGCGTGAAAAGGTAACAAACAAACAAACAAACGTTACGTTACGTCTCGTTACGACAGTATGACGGATAACGGATCTTAACCCCTATTCCGACCTAAGGTTATCAGTGTCGCACAGTAATTGGATGGCGGAGGTCTGATGTCTGATTTACACGGAGCGACTGCGCTCCGTGAAAAAATCTGGTTAGTCTGGGAGCCGACTAAAGTTATGAAATGAACGTCTTATGGCTGATTTGTGATCATAGCAACGTATTTAGAAAAAGATTCACAGCATTTGCTCTGGAATGGCACACGAAAACTTAGGACATTGAAGATACTTGATCAGCACCCTTAGTACGAATTATCCCTAACATCGACCGTATCGTTAATTCAAAAATGTATGAGGAACCTATCGTAAACAAGCGTATTATTGTATGTCAAAAACTCGTATTCGACCCCCAGGTGCATCGCTGATGACAGTGTAAGAAAAATATTTCCTATACTATATTTCCTAAACCCTAGTGTGAGCTTTCCTCAACTTCGATCATCGATACCGGCAAGCATGAAAGTATGGAAATAGTCCGTCTATATTTGAGTATATACTCGTATATATTGAAATCCTGTGTCAAGGCCGCAGCTAGAGTCGAATTTAAGGTAAGGTAGCGGTGATTACAGGTTACAGAGTGGAAGTAACAGTTTTACTTGATTTGATTTGGTCAATCGATTTTTGTGAAATAGTTTACATTTAAACGTTTCTCGCTGCCTGTATGTGTGTTTTCGATTTTACTCTCGCGACGACTCAAATAAGTTTTGACCACAGTAACCCTTGACAAGGGCGGATCCGGGGGGGGGGTCTTCCCCCCCCCCCCCTGGGCTGGTTCTAGGTCGACCACTGATAATTTTTCTAATGGCATTAGTCGTACAGTATTTATTATTGTAATCAAATCGGAGCCTGTCCCGACTAGACTTCAAACATGTGACCCTGACTTGAAAGCTGGATCCGCCCTTGTCCCTTGATGGAATTGTTAGACATATAGATCATACTTACTATGAACAGTTTATTAATTTAGTATATTATCTAAGTTAAAGGTATTTCTTAAGGTAGAGCATTAGTATTTTAAGGTAGTGTATTGCCCCACAATGCCCCCTGGCTACGGTCGTGTCGCTTGTAGAGGAAAACTCAGAATTAAGTTTTAAGGAAATAATTATACAATGTATTTGAATTTAGATGCTTTCGTCTACAGCAAATACCAATAAACTATCTAACTAATACAGAATACAATAAATAACATACATATTATACCTACGCACCTAATAAAACTAGTTTCCTTATCCAACTGAGTTGTAAATTTTGAGTCGGCCTAAGCACAATCTCATTGTACGATAAACCGTAAGTACCTTAAAATTCTTAGATAATAATCCATATAAAAAGTAAACGAAATCTGAAAAAATCATAGTCGAGTTTAACACAGACAAAAGTAAGTACGCTCATCCAACAAATATTGTTATAATTTGTATACTTACTATAAAAGCAATTAACGTACTTGAAAACAAAATGTATATGAAATTACTTAAAATATATTGCATGAAGAAATTAAATTATCTGACCGTCATAACAAACAGTAAGTATGTAACTGACCTAACATATTTTCGTTCATTTCTAGAAAAATCAAGATGAAATACTTCATTGCCATCGCTCTTATCGCCACCGTGGCCTCAGCCGCCATCATCAAGCCCGCCGCTGTGAGCGCTGAGATGGCCGAGATCCAGCAGATCATCGCCGCTATCAACAGCCCCAGCACCAACCCCGCCACCGCTGCCGCCCTCCAAGATATGCTCTTCGATGTCCTCGGTGTGAACCCTGAGCCCATCTCCGTCGGACCCGCTATTGTCGAGACTGAGTACGCGCCCATCTCTGTCGGACCCGCTATTGTCGAGACTGAGTACGCGCCCATCTCTGTCGGACCCGCTATTGTAGACTTCCCTCTGCCCGAAGGTGCTGTCGCCGCCCCCGTCGTACCTTCTCCCGTGGTCGTCGGCCCCATCCCCGAGGGTGCGCCCACCCCCCTGGTCCAGATCATTCTGAACATCAACCAAGCCGCTGAAACTGGTCCCGTCGCCGTCGCCCCTGTCGTCGTCCCTGAAATTGTCAGGCCTGAGCCCGTCCAGGTTGTGGAATTTGCCCCCGCCCCCGTCCAGGTTATAGATTCTGCCCCTGTACCCGTCCAGGTTGTGGATTCTGCCCCTGCCCCCGTCCAAGTTGTGGAATCTGCCCCCGCCCCCGTCCAGGTTGTGGAGTCTGCCCCTGCACCCGTTCAGGTTGTGGAATCTGCCCCCGCCCCCGTCCAGGTCATCGAGACCGCCCCCGTCGCTGCAGAGCCCGTCCTCATCGGCACCCCCATCATCCCCGCCCCCGCGGTTGTCCTCCCTGAAACCCTCAACTAAACGAAATTCTCAAAGTTATAATTATATTTGAACCTCTGTATATTAATTTTTACATATAATGCAATAAAATATTTGGTAATAAATAATATGCAACGTTTTTCATTTCTATTTATTCTATGATCATGGATGGATCGTGTTACGAGCCTTGAGCCTTAAATAAAACACAAATAACGATATCGCTGATTCATTTAAGGGAAAAGCATCTATTGGTTTTTGTTAAGGAACTTGGTATTTCATCTCCATGAATCATCGAACAACCATCTACAATCATAATGACATCTCAGCAAACCGCACTCTTTGCTCTCTTTTTTTCTTGAAAGAGAAAGTGTAAGTGTAAGTGTTCGGAGGTAATTTAGAATATGCAGCTCAACACGTTATCTTTTAATCCACTATCTATTACTTACTACTATAAGTAGTCAGATGCAGGATCAAGCTTGTTGAACAAAAAAAAATTAAAAAAAATCTACTCCACAATGGCAACGCAAACGGTACATTTCACAGTAAACCAAGTTACCAAAATATTTGATTATCGTATTTTCGTTTTGCAATGATGCATGCTTTTGTTTTTTAATTTTATTCAATCTGCCAACATTGCTTTTGTTTGAAAATTCATTTGTTGAAGAGTCAAAGACCTTGGGCAACTTGAGAAATTCCGTCCTCGTGGAGTTCTGATACTCGATTTGTTCTTAAATGTTGTAAAATTGAATACTTCTAACATCACATATCGAAAGCATATGTGTTCTAGTCTTATTTGAACTTTAAACTCGTCAACTTCTTTCCATTCACCGCTACGCTACGTGGTGAGTACTACATCAAATGTTAAAACAGCCTTTCCTCAAGTTGAAAATCCACCGATTAATTGCCTTTCAATACAGGGTGAGGTTTTCATTAAGAGTTAGACAGAAGAAGACACATACTTTTCGCCGATGCTTATGTATTACATGAGCGAGCTTATATCCTGCTAACTGGCACAGTTCCAGAAAATATATACAGAAAAACCTTATAACACTTTGCAAGACCGATTCAAACACAGGACCTCGCGCTCAGTTGTGGCGCTTGTAACCACTGGACTCGTAGATGCCCGCGACTTCGTCTGCATGATTTTCTATTTATTATCTCATTAGTGTTTTGCTGCAATATGGTGTCCTTAACAAGGACCAGGGCTACCTCTGTTTTGGTTAATTAAAATTTCATAACGATCGGTTCAGTGGTGTATAGTCGTGATGAGTTAATAAACAGACCGACAGAGTTATGATACTTTCGCATTTATAATAAATAGTGTGGATAATGTGAATTAGACGACGTGTTCCGCAGTTGCCAAAATGCATAAGTTAAGTACGATAAATGTAGTTGAAGGCCTTTCAAAACAGGATGTCTTCTGATGCTTAATTGCGATTGAAAAAATATTTTAGCTCTTTAGAAGAAAGGTTTCTCAAATGTAGAATAGACTTCACGGTGACGTCTGTCAAAAGTTGAAATATGTAATAAGAAAAACTAGGTATTTTAGGCCAAAAAAAGGAGTGTAATGTTTTCAGGGTTCATGTAGGTACGCTATGTACGCAATAAAGTATGTGAGTTTCTTTGTTCCACCATAACTTTTAAATGCCTGAACAGATTTGGGTGTATGGGGTATCGTTAGAATCCTTACATTATCCCGAGTGACACTAGCTATAAGTTTAAGAAGTCAGCGAGTAAATGAGTGACCTTTTGTTTTGTCTAAACAGATTAACTAATACAACAATATGTTTTTTTTAGTTCGTTTTTTGGCAAGGCAGTAGTGTTTTTTATTTACATACCGATAATTTTTTAATCTTATAATTTTTGTATTTAAAAATTCTGTTTCCGTTTGTTTGTGTCTGCAAAACTCGAAAAAAAGTGAGAAGATTGACTTGAAATTTTTACACATCGTTGGATTCCTGTATAAGAGTGTTTTTATGTAGCTTTATCCAGAAGTTCCCACAGGAACGAGAAATTCCAAGTTTTTCGCGTGGTTTAAATAAAAGCAATTCTATCTGACATTTACTTTCTTAATAATTAATATCAACATCGAAGCGTAGCCGGGTTTAGTTAGTTTTATATAAAAGTAATGAGCACACATTGACAGCTTAGACGTATTACATCAGAAAGAGAACAGCCAAGCTAACTCACCTAAACAAAATGACTTGTAAAAAAAACAATGATCCTTTAGAAGGGCGTTTCCGTTTTTGGTTACATAAACTCCAACATAAAGATCCATGTAACTGACTACTTGTCATGGTAACAACCTATTTGAGTCGAAATAATAAATCATCTGAGTTTATTGGTATTGTGCAAATAGGGAATAAATCTTGTAGCTAACTTCTGGCCTGGAACTGTAAAGATTTCCATCGACTATGCATTGGTCACCCCCATATCTCTGTGAGCTAGACACTGTAGACCTCTAATTTATGGTACTGTTACTTAGAAGATATTAATCCCGATTGACCCTTCCGATTGGCATCATAAAAATACACGTGTTTTTTGACATTTGGTCAGTTGCAGTATGTATTACTTTCTTTTATTCTACCTACATACTAAAATGTCCTATATACATATATTCAAGACTACTATGGCGAGTACAATATCTTGTAATTAATGAAGCAAAATTCGCCAACTTATGACTATAATTTATGATTCAGGGTCTTGAAGAGAATCATGGAATGAATCATAATCCATGGTTCAATAGATAGGAATAAAAAGCGTTCTATATTAATACATATTTTATTGCATTATGTGTTAAAAATAATAAAGGTTCGGGTATAATTATAACTTTGAGAATTTCGTTTAGTTGAGGGTTTCAGGGAGGACGACCGCGGGGGCAGGGATGATGGGGGTGCCGATGAGGACGGGCTCAGCGGCGATGGGGGCGGTCTCGACGACCTGGACGGGGGCAGGGGCAGATTCCACAACTTGGACGGGTACAGGGGCAGAATCCACAACCTGGACGGGGACGGGGGCAGATTCCACAACCTGGACGGGCTCAGGCCTGACAATTTCAGGGACGACGACGGGGGCGACGGCGACTGGACCAGTTTCAGCGGCCTGGTTGATGTTCAGGATGATCTGGACTAGGGGGGTGGGCGCACCTTCGGGGATGGGGCCGACGACCACGGGAGAAGGCACGACGGGGGCGGCGACAGCACCTTCGGGCAGGGGGAAGTCCACAATAGCGGGTCCGACGGAGATGGGCGCGTACTCAGTCTCGACAATAGCGGGTCCGACGGAGATGGGCTCAGGGTTCACACCGAGGACATCGAAGAGCATATCTTGGAGGGCGGCAGCGGTGGCGGGGTTGGTGCTGGGGCTGTTGATAGCGGCGATGATCTGCTGGATCTCGGCCATCTCAGCGCTCACTGCGGCGGGCTTGGTGATGGCGGCTGAGGCCACGGTGGCGATAAGGGCGATGGCAATGAAGTATTTCATTTTGATTTTTCTAGAAATGGACGAAAATATGTTAACTCAGTTACATAGGTACATACTGTTTGTTATGACGATCAGATAATTTAATTTCTTAAGTAATTTCATACACATTCTGTTTCCAGGTGCGTTAATTGCTTTTATAGTATATAAATTATAACAATATTTGTTGGATGAGCGTACTTACTTTTGTCTGTGTTAAACTCGACTATGATTATTTTAAATTTCGTTTACTTTTTATATTGTTTATTATCTATGAATATTCAGGTAATAACAGGTTATCGTTTAAAAAGATTGTGTTAAGTCCTTTTATAAATTTACAACTCAATTGGATAAGGAAGCAATTTTTTATTGGGTGCGTAGGTGTAGTATATCTTGGATTATTATTGTATTCCTTATTGGTAATGAAGTACCATTAGACCATTAGAGAAAGACTTTAAAAACAAAAACTGAGGTGATATAACCTCATTCTCAATTTACTACTTTTTATATAATGATGA
This sequence comes from Shargacucullia verbasci, assembly GCA_947562105.1. Lineage (NCBI taxonomy): Eukaryota > Metazoa > Arthropoda > Insecta > Lepidoptera > Noctuidae > Shargacucullia > Shargacucullia verbasci. The sequence continues at coordinate 9,152,675 of OX387297.1, read as the reverse complement.
TCGACCAAAGTTGGAAAATGGAGGGCCCTGGGAAGCACTTGACTTTATATGACAGGAAATGATTTATAAGGTCCACTGTACTCTATAATTCCACGTTTCTGAGGTACCAATAAAACCAAAGTTAAAGGTGAGTATTTGATTTTATTGTTAATTTCAACTTAAATAACAACAGCATTGTTTGTACCTATTCAGCTGTAATACCAACGACTTTCGATTCTAGTGTATATTTTACAGCTTTTTTCTAGTTGTGGCACAAAATTGTCTTTTACTTTTACTATCCTTTGCTGTCCATAGGTTTTGTCCTGGAATTTCATCATTCAAGTCACAAATTAAGATCACATTTTTAATATAAGTTAAGAAGATTTACGACTTCGATTAACGACACATATCTTTGCTATTTATGCTTTGCCTTTACGTCAAGTCACTCTTGAACAATACATTTTATTGCTATCGAAAACGTTATTATTTCTAATTATGTTTATTTGCATCACGTTTTAAGTTGATAAATTATGAATAAATATAGAGATGTTTTTGAAAAAAATCAAATGTTTACGATTATATTCGTAACCTACCAATACTCTTTTCAGTTTTCGGATTCTCATTTGCTAACATGCTAATGCTAAATGAGTTCTTTTGTTTTGGCATGGGAAAATGCTAATCACCTTTTGTTTGTACGCTATTACCGTCCTTGGAAATAAAGGTTTAAACTAAACCTTTATCGATGTAGTAAATCGAATTTGTCGAAAGAAACTTACTCTAGGGCCTCTGACCAATCGGAGCGCAGAACGCGTTCGATGTAGTAAATCGAATTTGTCATAAGAAACTTACACTAGGGGTACAGAGCGCCGAATGCGTTCGATGCGTTAAATCGAGTTTGTTGGCCTCACGAGAGATTCAAGTACCTATGTATGTGCACAAAATATTTATCTAATAGTTAATAAGTATGAAAAATCTTTACGTTCAGTGCTTTCTTTTCCACTTAGGTACACCCCCTCAATAATGTCCTGGCTACTATGACGTTTTTGTGATATTTACATTAATCAGTTGTGCAAAAGATAAACTAATCAAGATTTAAACTTTATTTATTATAGGCCTTAGATAATGATATCTTAACTACCAATATTACGGTAGAAGCAGTATTAAAATACAATTACTATTTAATCAGTTATAATTTTTTAGCAGTTGTACATCATGATATGTAAAAACCAGGGGCTTAATGTGTTGTATATTTACCTACGTGGTGCACCTACGATTTCACGTTTTAGATACATAGGTATTGTTTTGCAGTTTTCACTATGGTTTCATTGTTTTGTGGTTTTCGTAGCTATTCAATATCGCTTTTCTTTTCGTATTTTTTTCTTCACTTCAGAAGAATAGGTATCTAGGTAGACGGCCTCATTGATGTAGTGATCCGTAACAAAAATGTGTTCTATTTTGCCCTCCACAGTAAATCGAACCGAATTTTTCAGTGGTCTGTAATGTAAATAATCGCATCTGCCAATCTCAGTGGCATAGCGGGGAGGGAGGCGGCAGGGGCGGCCCGCCCAGAGCGGCATTTTTAGGTGTGGCAAAATTTCACAATAAATAATAATTATAATACCTACATATATCTGAAATATTTCATTTCATATTTGTGTCGCACTTAAATTTCGGACCGTTTAAAATGAGCTCGGAACTAATCCGGGGAATCCCCTTTCTTTAGAGGGGATAAGGAGGCGATGAGATTTGCCTGCCCCCCTGGCGGCTGGGCGCCTGGGCGGCTGAAACCCACGCTTAGTCACTGGGCAATCTAGCAATGGTTTTCTTCCGTGTACAGTGTATTGATTTCATTTGGAATGACCCAATTGCCAATAATTTTCACCTATCCTCTGCCTGTTCCATGTATCTAAGATATTTGAACGAAAGAAATAATAATAGGTACGACGCCTACAACCTGTAATGTCGTACCTACCGTATCGAGACGAGAACACTATACCTCCTACAGGAAAATTGCCATAATACTATTATATACACCAGGAATGCTAGCTTAGTCCATAAATTAAGAGTCGCATAGACATGGAGCAATTTTTTTCTTAGTACCTATTAGGAAAAAAATATCTGACAGTTGCTTTTGCTCATTATTATCATGGTGTTCCGTATTCACATCAGAAAAATAGGGATGCAAAAAAACTGTTTATTGTTGTTGTTCCAGTTTCTTGGAAGTATACAGAACTACTTATACCCTACAACCCTTTATTAATATATATAGGGCTGAGCATGAAAAGATTAAAAAACCTTTTGAAATTCCGATTTCTGAACGATAACAAATAATGTCATTCGGTAGTTACGTCATTGTGAACGTCAGTGTCAAAAGTTGTTATTCTCAATCGCCAATGCTTCGTTACGATATTCAGCATTTAGCTTGATCTTCTATCTCTATTAGCATTAGTTAAAGCGAACATAACTATCTCATTCTGTCTTTAACGTAATGTATGGTATTGTGGGTAAAGGTAACGGTAGAACCCTTGAACGCAATTATAACCTCTTCGAGTTAAGAGCTAAATATTGTTTTATTTTTACATAATTGATAATAGTTTCATATCAAAATGAGACTGAACTATTTATTATTTGCGGGCTCAACACAAAAAAGTGCGAGGCGACCGCAGAAGGAGCCTGTGCCATTCAAAATGTTGTTACCGTTGGAGTTGAAGAAGACGGTTTCGGGCAAAGGAGATAAACTTAAAGAGGCAGCTTGTATGCAAGAAATGGCTGTTATGTTTGCGTGTTTTAAGAAGTCTGAATTCGATCAGCAAGCATGCTTGAAGGAAGTGGCAGCGTTCCAAGGATGTTATAAAGAATACAGTGAAAGGCTGAATACCCAAAGAGAACAAGGGAAGAAAGGTATCCTCGTCCCAGGAGAGAAGAAACTGACGCATAGACAACTGAACCAGCTATTGAAAAGTTTCCCGCCCAAAAAATAATTAGTTTGATCGCCGAATAGTTTGTATTATAATCAATTAAATTATATAAATAAATAGTTACTCATGTTACATCTTATTTCTTTCTCTCAATAACATCTGGCTCTTCATACTGCCTACTTATTTCATGTTGGGGTAAACGCTTAACTCATATGAGTAGGAAGACTTGATAGAAATAAATCAAGTGTGATTTAATATTGTAATCATTGTCATGTTTCCAATCTACATATTTCATATCGGTGAGTTCACCGAAGGTGGTTATTTTGACCGAAGGCAGCCAAAGCCGAAGCTTCTGTGGAACACTACTGTTTACATAGTATAATAATATAACCATTGTCACATGAGAATGTGACAAAAGTCATCTCCTCGGTGTTATTGAAGTTGGTTGAGAAACCAACTTCAATAACACCGAGGAGATGACTTTTAGAGGAGGAAAGATATAAAATAAAAATATTCATGTCAAATTTCAAGTCATCTCCTCGGTGTTATTGAAGTTGGTTGAGAAACCAACTTCAATAACACCGAGGAGATGACTTTTAGAGGAGGAAAGATATAAAATAAAAATATTCATGTCAAATTTCATATATTAATAAAAATAAGTTTTACAATCTTATATCATAGATATTATTGTAATAGTTGTAAAGTGTATAAAATAGCACAGTTATCACTTTGGGGCAGTGTGTAACCATTGTGGAGAAGACACTTGGAGCTCAATTCGTCTCACCGTTATCCACTCATCATCAATTTCATGGATATTGTAGAACCTTTCTAACTGTTCTATGGCCTTATCTTCCAGCTGAAAATAAAATTAAGTATTATTATAATTTTGCCATTTCACAAACTGCCTAATTGGTCGCATGCGCTGTTGCTGAGCGGGAGGTCCTTGGTTGATCCCTGGCTTGCTCAGTATTATTGAGTTTTTCTCAGTAGCAGCACGGAGCTAGGAATTGTGCCTGGTAAACGGCAATAGGCTCGCCTCCTATTACCTGTGAGATATGCCACATAAATATTGGTCCTGGAATTTTGCTTTAGCTCTAATAATGGATTGAATAACTTTTTATTATGTAAAATTTTCTAATCTATTTCTTTGTTAGAAAAATATATACACGCGGATGGAGTCACGGGCAGAGCTTGTTATACAATATGAACATACCTGAGTCAAGTAAAGTGGTTTAGTCATAATTCTTGAGTGGTCCTCTTTCTGTTTTTTCTGGTCAGTCAAAATTTTATTGAATTCTATGGCCTTTGAGTGAGGGCTGCTACTAGCGATTGGTGTCTCACAGATCTTCCACGGGTTCTTAGGCTTCTCAGGCGGACTCCCCATGTTTAATTTACCGAAGTAATCATCAATACTTTGGGTTGTTGAATCATTTCCTTGCAACGCTAATTTTTTGCGTTGTTTCTGAGACAGTTTTGGCCCAATATGGCTTATGACTACGTTGCCCTGTGAACTCCATGCCATTTCTGTGGTTGGAGACTCTTTGGGCGAGACCGACATTCGCGACGAGGTCGGTATTTTCTCTTGTATTGTCATGGCACTTGAAGAACTGCTCTTAGAGAGTTTAGTAAAAGATTCGGTGGGAGTTTCGTTTAAAATATCCTTTGCGTTGATAATCGCTTTTAGCCTCGCTTGGACGACTTTCTGCTGCTTTTGCTGCGATGACGGGACTTCGATCCATTTATCTCGTTTTTCCCGCGTTACCTTTTCAGAATCCTTGGATATCTTACTTAATGATAGCGTAATATCGCCGGAGACATCGTTGGACAAGTCTAATGACGTCACCGAACTAACAGATTCATACCTCATTCGTTCTTTTTCACTGTCTGTGTATTCTATCTTCTTTCCTTTTTTCTTCTTAACTATTTCTACGATATTGTCATCTCTTTTGTATTCCTCGTCGGTTAGTTCTAGATTTACGGGATAGCTTTTAGCGAATTCCTCAATGGTTTCGTCAGTAGGAGCGTTGAAGAATGGAGTTATCACTCTCGAGGACATGATTGGGTTGAACTTGCAATAATACTTCGTTATATCATCTAATAAAGTTTCTTCTAACAGATCTAAAGATCTGTTTTCAAGGACACTGTTCAGATTAAGCGCAATAAATTCCATGCAGCACTGTTTGAGCTGAGATGCGTTGTACGTGTGCCCGAACTGGCAGAGTTCGGTACAATTTTTAAGGTTGACCAAGTTTGCCAACGCGATCTCGCACATTTCTCGTAATCTAGTGATGAACAGCTGATCAGCGACTATTAGTAGGTTACATATGAAGTCAATACTGTCACAGTTTTCTATTTCTGGGCAAGAGTCAGTGTAGAGGAAGTTGATGACTGGCAGGAGGATGCCGTAGTTTATTGGAAGTGTCACATTTGACAGTAGTTTGCTCTGTAACAAAAAAATTGTTTAGAATAAAAATAAAACGTAAAGTAGATCACTACTACTACCATCAGGTGGGCCCAGTTTTTTCCAGTATTCTAGAATATGTCGTTTTCTCACGATATTTATTAAAATCTTATAAACGAATAGCTTAATGAGACGTTATTATTAGAGCCAGAACCCTGTATAGCCCTTCAGTTAAAGACCCATCCAAACCAGTCCACTGGTTTTTAAGCTATAAGTGTTCAAACGAACAGATAACTTGTAGAATTATAGTATAAAGAAGATAGATAGAATAGCATGTACCTCAGTCCAGGAGTGCATGAACATGCCTTGGAAGTACTCGAGGCGCGCCGCCAGCACGCACTTGTGCGCGCGCACGGCGGCTCCGTCCTTGGACAGCACGCTGGTGTCCACCAGCGACGGAAACGCTTCTCGGTCCCAGCACGGAGATGGGTTGCGGGACAATGTTGCACTCTCTTTGAGGCGGATGTTGCCATCTTTGTAGCTAGAGATTAAAGTTTTAAACTGATTACAAATTTAACAGCACATCAAGTTTAAAATAAACATTCCTATAAAACAATGGAAATGTAATAAAAATGCAATGATACAAATGAGATACTCGTTACATTGATAGATAGAACTGTTTTTATTTCAAATAAACCTAAAACAGGCACTTAAGAGGCATCCGTTAATTACGTGAGGTAATTTTGGGGATTTTTGACTTTTTTTTTAATTTGCCGGTGCATATGAACCTATGGTAAGCGTAAACCTGTTACACTTACTAAAACTTATCAAGAAGTTTGTGCAGCGCCATCACTTGCAGTCTCTTGGCGGTAGCCTGCACCAACTTGACGGGGTCACAGTACAGATGGGTGCGCGGCGGCGTGTCCGTGTTGCGACGATTTCGGTGACGCTTGGACTTGTCACTCTGTTTGCTGTATACTTCGAATGCTGATATTTCGGATGGGTTGTCTGATAAAAAAAAGGAAAATTCAATTAAAAAATTAAGGTTAAGGACCTCTTCCCAGAATGAGGAGGGCCTTAGTCCATACTTGCGTGCTGCGGGTTAGCAGATTACACACCGTCGAGGATTTTATTTACCTTTCAGGTGAGCAGGTTTCCTCATAATTTTTTTCTTCACCTATAATACAAGTTATTATTAAAACCTGCTCCACACCTGAATGTCAGTGGAGAGAGGTGTGGGCCGGGTGCGAATACAGACCCTTCTCAATAGAAATCAACAGTTCAATCGCTCAGCTATCACGTCTTTTATAAGTAAAACAACATAAAAAGGTTTGGGACACATTTTGGACTTACCAATCACCTCCAGATCCACTTCATCATCTTTTTCCTTCTTCACCATCTCCTCCTTCCTAATCTTAAGTCCGCACGGCCCCAGCTCGGCCACATCGCAGGTGCCGGTGTACATGTACCTCATGACCCGTTCGAACGCCTCCGGGTGTACATTGTCCAGTGTGACCTCGGGCTTGTCGCCGGGGGCGGTAAGTTTCTCTTGGTACAGCTTGTACAAGTGGTCACTGCTGGAGGCCACGATGAATATGTGGGCGGGGTAGAGCTTTGTGCCGACCTAGATGGGATTGAATAATGAAAATTGCATTACTATAGAATCACGTTTTGGGAACGATTATGGCGCGACGAAATCAAGATATTACATCGGGATGATATAATCGACGGCACACTTGGCGCAGTGTTTGGGCAATCAACAGCTGCGCTACATGTCGCGGGTTCTATTTCTGCAGGGACAAATATTTGTATGATCTACAGATTCTTGGTATGTCCATGTGACTATTTATGAAAAGAAACAATTGTTTATACAATATTGTTTACCTTGAATACAACATCATGTAGCAGGTCATCTTCAGTGGCGCTCTCACGCAGAGATTCCATGTGCTTGGAGAGACTTGACGGCGACAGTTCCGGTAGCGATCTCAGACCACACGTTGGTTTTATCTATGAAATTGAAGACATTTAATATACATGATCAATACATGTTGACCAATAATTATGCAAGAAATACAAAAACGGCGCTCTTTATGTGATGTCAATAGACTTGCTTTTGTTTTTTTTTTTTTTTTCTATTTTTACATAGTGTTGAGATGTTATAAGGTGGACAACACATTTTTATGTTAGACTAGCTTCCGCCCGCGGCTTTGCCCGCGTGATTGACGAACCCGTACATTTTCGCAGGATAAAAAAGTAGCCTATGTGCTATTCCAGACTATAATCCATTTCTGTGCCAAATTTCATCCATTTCCGTTCAGCCGTTCTGACGTGAAAGAGTAACAAAGTTCCATCCGTAGGATGAAGGGCTATGACGAACACATAAACAATACACAACTTGTTGACACAAAAATGTGTGGTCCCTAGCAAAGAAAATAGACGAATAAAAGTAAATTATAACTGAAATAAAATAACATACACAAACATATAAACAAACCTGCAGACACGCAAAATTAAGTCCCTCACTATCCACAGCTATAGAAACCGCTCTATAAACGTTAGGTATCTTTGCTATCCGCACAGACGTACAGTCGTCCTTCTCTAAAAACTTGACGAGCGCCGACTTGTTGTCTCTTTCCTTCTCTCTCTTGATTGGCTGCGGCGGCGCGATGGGCGTGGTCTTGCGGGATATCGTGCCGACGAAGGCTTCACCGTACTTAGTGGTGAAGTAGAGCGCGTCGTGTGTGAGCGCCACATTTGTTATTATTGTCTGGTGCACGAGGCCAAATACACATCTAGAATCAACAAAAGTTTGAAGTATAGTATATACGACCTTATGCACTGCACTGGAGCAGTCAAAATTGACTGGCATGGTTATGTTATAAATATTAAATGTTCTGTGTGTTTTGTTGTTAAATAAATACAGGTGGTGACAACTGAAAGTGCATATCGGATGGCGGCATACTGGGCCATATATATTTAATTTTTCATCGACAGATAGAATCAAGTTTTTTTAAAGGGATGTCTGTGATAGCTCCGCTAACAATTAGAACTAACTTTGAAGTAGAAGTAACTTTTTTTTGTTAACCCAAGCTTTCCCTCGTTCGGACAAAGGCTTCCTCAAAATTCTTCTATATATCTCTCTCTTGCGCGACTTCGAACCAGCCTCTATGGTACGCGTCTAACAATTTTTTTTCGAAAATATAAAACCATTTAAAGTTTTTCAACAAACCAACTTTATGATTAACTGATTAATAATATTTTAGTATAAATCATAGACAGAGACATTTTCGGTTTGTAGAGAAATGAAAAACCTCGATACTACGACAAATAAATATTTTGTTTACCTAGTGAGTTTGTTGGCGGTGTCCTGCCAAATGAACAGCTGTCCGACATTGGTCAGCAGGAGTACAGTCACCCGCGAGTACACCCCCTGGTCGTTCACCTTCGCTTCCACACATACTTGACGCAGGTTTATTTGTCTGTCAAATAAAATAAGGATTATTGTTATTATTATAAGCTTGTTATGTCCCACTGCAGGGCAAAGGCCTCCCTTCTCTCTTTTCTTTCCCCATTTATCCCAGTCCATTGTGATATGGGGCAATTTTTTTGTATAGGATATTGATAGGCTTTTGAGCCTGCCGCTCTGTTGTTTCCTGCCTTTTGGAACCCACTGTGTGGTTGTTCTAGCCCATAGCTCCTACAATATGCGGCGGACGCGATCAGCCTAATTCCAAATTAATGACATGGCATCACGCCTATATTCCCCCAAGGGTTAGGCAGAAATGTTCTATTGTACACCCACATGTCACCGGTGCTGTTATTGAGTCCCATATAATAGTCGGCGAGACTCCCTGAGAATTTCCATACAGAAAAACCCAATAACTTTTTGCCAGATCCGGGAAGCTAACTCAGGATTTCACGAAAAAAAGCAGTGATAGTCTAGCGTTGAACGTTCCATAAATACAGCAGGGCAAGTGCCTTTATAGTATAAACTCTCGTATTAATGGTCTCATAAAGTTGTCGTTGATGTGTAGTCTGCCCACTCACATCAGGTCAGCAGCACCAGTGATAGGAATAAGTAGGCAATTTAGGGTCAACGACCTTAAGCTTAGCCTTAGCCTTGTAAGCTTATTTTAAGTAGGTAGGACTACGTAAACCATGACATGTCCACCCATTAAAACAATTTATCACATGTGTTCTCAACATTCAACGGCGCAGTGCGGGTGCGCATGCGCATTGGGCTGAATAAGCTCAACAAACAGATAATATTGTGTTTGAGTAAGGAATAAGGCTACGCATTCCTTATTATCTGTGACTAGAGATTATTAAAAAATTAACACAGGTGCGCAAGGCAAGATTTTTATGCAGTTTTCAAATCACTCACTTGATAGCGATCTTCTTGCAGATATACTTGTGCAAGAGGTATACGTCACCGCGACTTGTCGTGATAACGGTGGCGGCGTCAGAAGCGTCCACTAACTGAATGCCAGCTTCTTCCTTGTTGTTCATCGATATCGCCACCTGGTGACGAAATAGAGAAGCTGAATGACTAGCCCACATGTATGAATTAAATTTTCATTAACATTCACAAACTCAAACTCAACCAAAAATACTCAAAGGAGAGTCGAACTCGGTTTTGATGAAAACTAAAACTGCATAATTGGATTTTTGAAAAAACAATTTTCCTTGCCAAGAATTCACTCTGTATATCATTTGACTTTCAAAATTCCATAATCTCGGGCGGTTGTCCTTCTAGGACAAGTAATGAAAACTATTAAACTAAAGTGGGATTGGACTGGCCCGTCTGGCGCCTGAGGCTTCAACAGTCGGCTACGATTACCATGTATTGACTTGGCGTCGCGGCAGACCGGGAAAGAAACGGCAGGACGAACTAGACGCATTTATTAAAGGTCTGTTCATCATTGGTACACAATCGAATGGTACAGCACCGGGATGCAACAGACTAACAGAAATATAACTAAAAAAAGAGAAGTATTAAGTTCGAAATCCAAGAATTTCATCTGCTTACCCGTTTCGGTGTGGGAACAACTTTGTCCTCACTAGAGTGTCCCAGCTGTCCGTGATTGTGTCCCCACGTGTACACTGCGCGCGCGTTCCACACGACGCTGTGTGCGCGCGCGCCGCAAATACCTAACGGTTCCGATAACTTGATCATGGGTTTTATGGACGGCAGTTTGATAGAAGTGGGAGCTTTTGTGCTGGATTGGCTCACGTTGTCTGTGCTGTTAAGCGCGTATTGGAGGACCTGTTAAAATATTAGACTATTATTATTAAACACAAGGGCTGCTTGACGGTTGTTAATTACGAGTTGCAGTTGAATTGTTGCTACGGTTTTATTAATTTTTGTGAGTACATAATGTGGACAAGTGTAAAAAACACAGATGTTTTTTACACCGAAGCGCAGTCAAATTTTAGAACTTACGTGACAGATCGAAATTGGGTTTTCAACGTCCTGTTATACGCAGCAACTAGCATGCGCAAACAGTATGCGTAAAGAACAAGGACGAGTAAGGAGGTTGATTCAGGTATTCTCTAAAATGTGACAGCCCCAACAACTGTTAAACCTCAATATATACACATATACATACCAATCCACTCTCCAGCAGGAAGACAGTAGAATTAAGCGTGATGGCTACAGCGACGCACGGTTCGGACAGTCGCAGCGGAGTGGGGCGCAGCGCCGTAGCGTGAGGCCCTCCGGCGCGGGCCTGCTGCCCGCAGCACCACGCCTCGCCCGCCCCACACAGCCATACGCTGTGGAACTTGCCTAGACACACCTGGAACAAATGTCAAGTGTGTCAATAAAACATGAGTTACAGAATTTCAAAGTAATGGAATGTGTATATTAAACGCCAACGTTCGTGGCAAGCGCGATCATAAAACGTGCGAGCGAGACGACACGAGACTCAGTTAAAAGTATCAAAGAAATTCCGTCACCGTTTTATTTCTATCTTCTTTTAACGAGGCTAGTGGTCAAGAGATCTAGAGTCCTCTATCCTCTATCCCTAAGCTTTGTTGGGTTTTGATCAAGATCTTCAGTTGTATTTTGGCTGTGGTATTAATGTTCGATAAAACAAGTACCTACGCCTGAAACTGTGTTGTGTACGACACCTGTCAATAGTAGAATGTCCAAGGTAAACACAACCTTAGTCGCTCACGCCTATGACTACGGCATACAGTATTAAGGTTGATGTTATCAAACTTTATTCCAGGTCGTTTAGATACTATTTCTATAGGTACAAAAGCAGGTCTACCGCGTATGCCTATGATAATGGATATCCCGGTCAATGACTTTAAAGCGAAATTAGAGCCTTCAGTTAGAGCTAGCTTATAAATCTTTATTTGGTCATGTCGTTCGGGAGTGATCGTCATTAACAGAAAAAAAAGTAGCAAGCGGAACATCGCTGAAAATATTCTCGCAATAGACATTCCTGATTATAATTTTTTCGGTTGCGCCAGGTATTAGTAAAATAATTAAAAGTCTGTTAACAGTCCAAAAGTTAACAAACTATCACTGTCGAATGAACAAAATGACTCCAACTATTAACCTAAAACGTAATAAACTGTTATCTAAACGTTTATAATCAAAAAGAAATAAAAACACAAGTTTACATTAAAAAATATAATTCAATATTACATTTATTGTCTCATGTTATGCTGACGGACGTCCACACCGCTCCTATACGCGTTTGGAGTGATCTTGTAACTCTGAAAGGGGTTCACGGCCGACACCACCTTCACCACCTTCTTAGGCTGCTCTTCTACATACACCATGTTGCTTATAGACGCATTCGCAGGTATAATTTTGTTCGCATCCTCCCGAGCTTTTGAAGGCAATAGGTCCGTAAATTTCCCCGCCATTGCTCCGAGTAATGGCTCGCCTCGTATAATGCAATACGCAAATAATGTTAGCGTTGAATACAAGAAGGCTATCAGGATGATATAGAATATAATTTTCCCTTTATTTAGTAGTATGGATTTCCGCAGTTCGGTGAAACATCCGACCTCTTTGTTTGATAGTACGTCTGGTTCAAGACTCGTTGAACAGTTCTTTGAGACTGGGATAAGGCCAGTGACATTAGCAAGCTTACAACATTGCACTGGATATATTTTATTTGGGTTCAATTTCTGCCAATGTGAGTTCGAAAAGTCTCGATAGCTAACCGCGCCGCAACACTCGTGTTTCACCATGATGTAGTCCCACATGTAAGTGATGAAATCGTTATCTTTACCATAATAACTACGTATAGACACCTGCATCGTTTTCCGCGTGCTCTCGTTTCTCGTATAAATATTGTAAATTCCTGATATGAAGAATATCCAAAACGCGACCAGAGACATTATAGTGACGAGGAATATGTACGTCTTTATCGCACATTTCACTTTACATCCGGCGCCCAACACTCCACAGCACGACGTCATCATTGCCAGCAGGGCTACTGGTATCAATATCGACGTCAGGGGAGTCACCCATAGCTTCAGATTGACGAATTTCGCGACTACATCGACTAGCGAGCTTTTAGTGACAGTGTAGTTCACATCACGGAAGAATTCAGTGTTGAAGGCGCACCATACGCAAATAACGAACCCAATCAGGCCGAACATAAAGAACAATATGTTGGTGAATCCTAAACATGTTCTCGGTAGACTGACTGTGTGCATATTTTGATTATGTTATATGATTGAAATAAATTAAAATGATCCGAAATGTATAGGTTATTTCCAAAATTGACATTGGCGTTCTGTCAAATTTCTTGCAGGCCAGCATTTGTTTAGTAGGTGGCAAGGAGGTTCCGGTAGCAAAGACTTTTTCGTTTGTTATGTTCTGAATTTACATAAGCACACCGAACGCGTATGCGTGCTTTGCGTTCTCTACTGTGGTACAAGCAAACACGATTATGACATGCGCAAATTGTACGCAGCCCGTAACCTCTCATACATTTTCATCATTATCATTCTCCTGTCCTTATCCCATATTATTTGGGGTCGGCGCAATATGTATTTTTCTTCCATTCATTCAGATGTCATCTCAGATTTCACTTTCTTATCCACCATTCATTCATTCTCATACATAGATCGTAACAATATATGACCATGATTTTTTAATAGAATCTACTTTTTGCTAATATTATCATCAGTATCACTTTTCATACTCCTTGCGTGTATAACATACCTGTTTAACGCAAGTGTTAGCTCTGTTGAAGCAGGTCAGCAGCTCGGGCGTGTTCCTCTGCTGCTGCGTGCCGGTGCCGAGCGTGTAGTTAGAGTTGCTTCCCCACACGTACACCTCGCTTGGCTGCGTGCCCTCGTGCTTGTACATGTACTGTCTGTCCAGCATCGCGTGCTCGAGTGCTCTATAGTCGTCCTTGTCTACTATGTCTGTGTGTACACCTGCAATGTTGGAAGTGTAAACAACTAGGAATATTACAAAAACGGTGATTTCGTGAATTCATAGGTATAAGTAATACTACGATCACAGGTTTATTGCTAAGGTAGATTATGGTTTTTTATGTGAGAAAATTATGTGACACGATGAAATAATCGTTTTACCAGATAATGGGCTTATTCGGGAAAATTCTACATCATCCGTGATTTCGTAGTATTCGCGCATAGGTTAGGTATAGGTTTTCTATGTAATTTCCATGGAATATATACAATAATTATTTTTATTTTTCGCGACTATAAGCGATAGCTAAATAAATTTTTTGCTATACTCAGTAAAAATAAATCCTTACCTATTTTCATAAGAGCAACAGCAGCATTAATCTGTCCGTAGAACACACTTCGATGCAGGGGCGTGTACCCTGACTCGCGGTCGCGCGCGTTTATGAAAGCTTCAGATGAGTGGCGGATCAGCCAGTCCATCAGACGGACGCGGCCGCGGGAAGCAGCAGTGTGGAGGGCTGTGCGACCCTGAAGTACAAAGATTGCAGTGTCAATATTAACATAGCACACATGTTTACCCATAGAGTTGGATTAGGTTAGGTTAGTATATTCAAATTCAAAATTAATTTATTCAAAATAGACTACTACTAGTACTTGTTGAATGTCTAACATATTATGGACAGAACTAATATGCCCGCCCTTGACCGCTTCCTATGTGTTTTAGCTTGGGGAGAAGAATTGGCCAAACAAATATTTAAAAAAAAAAAAAAAAAAAACTCCCCAGCTACACTCCCATGTCAGTCATTATACAATAATGAAAAAAGAATATAATTAAAGAATGCTATTATGATAATTAAAGCTTAGCAGAAACATTTCCACATGTGAGCTAGTACACACCATTTCACCAAAAGGTATGAGATAATATAGCCTCCATTGTCCTAAAAATGTCATATACCCAAGCGTGAAGGGCACACCCGCCCACACATGCAATAATTTTGGAATAGCAGTCATAAGGGCTTTACGGCTCACACATGCAGAACTAGGATCCATTAAATGCAAATGTTTTACCAAATAATACTCACCTCAAAATCAAAAGCCTTGATAAAGTTAGCACATGTTCCTTTGATGAAGCTAGCCAGTGCTTCATCACTGATTGACCTCTTTGTAATGGCACTTGTCAGAGCCTGTCCGTGAATTCTAGATCTGCATCGTGAGGTGCAGTCCACTTCCACTTTGTGCTTACTCATTTTAAATAGTCCAAATTAGCACCGCAATAATCAAATAAATATATTGTGCTATAATATTATAAAGACTAGATTCTCTCTCGTAAATATTGTATTCAGATATGTGGATGATTCAAATAATGTCAATGAGCAATTAACAGGTACGATGTGGAGCTCAGCTCTGGGGTAGCCCCCGGAGGAGCTACGGACTTCTCTTTCAGCAGAACATAATTGGATTGGTGGCAATCTGCAACAAGAGTATATTTATATTACATGGTGTTTCTAATTTTTAAAGGATTACAATAATTTACTTTAACAAATGAGCTGTAGATTTAAATTGTAAGTTTAATATTATATTTGGTTTTCATTGCTTTTCAACATAACATAATTTTGCAATTTAATAACAGATTAGGTAGACGTCTAATATCATACACCCACTTTCTCCTGATGCCATTATTATGCCATGTCATAGGTATGCCTTTTTCCATCAACTGGGCATAATATTAAACTCCATACTGTTACTGAGAATTTCCATACAGAAAAATCCAATATACATATATCAACCCCATGCAGGAAGCCGCACTTGCAACCACTAGACCAATGAGGCAATTTATCAATAGACCACTGAGGCAGTGTACAATTTATAGAAACAAACATTTGATATTGATCTTAAAATCTATCAACTCAACCAGCCATAATAATCTCAGCCAACTTGTCTGGAGTAGTCTGGTGTTCATTGATTAAGTTTTAAAGCTTGACATGGGCTTTCAACAAGTTGCGCCACTTTTTTTCAATTTGGTGCAACTTTGCTAGATTCATGTTGAAAATACCTAGTTATTCTAATAAGAATTAAAATTTCATAAATAGTTAAACCAGCGTAAAACCTCAAGCAATGATTGAGAAATATGATACCGACTACCATTTAAGTTAGTATTGTATCGTATCGTAGGTATAAACATTCTCGTATCACAACTTCAAGGTCGAATGATACTATATTATGCGACACCGGCTATTCGGCGCTCCGCATAGCAACAACAATTATGTAAAACGTAGAGAAATCAAGTAGGTCTCGATAAATAGCTAGACCAACTAAATGTAAGCTATAAAATTGTCACTAGACATAATATTCTAAGCATAAACTCACCTTTACATGAAAACAGCTGTTTGAAGTCGAGCGAATACGAAAGAAATGTCACATACCATTTTTTACGTACAATAATAAAGAAAATTACACATAAATATACGCGACAGAGAATTACATAAGCTTAAGACTGTTTTATTGAAAATAGCCCTGCAATAATAGATTTTCGCGAAATTCGCAGGATATCACTTTGACAAGCAACAACTCGTTCAGTATGTATAGGTATGTATGACGGGTAAATTTTATATTGCCAGTACGGAATAATATTATACATTCGTACACGAAATATTTTTGCAAGTTCAAAATTTTTTCTTTATTTCATCAATCAAATCAGGTCAGATTTCAGATCAGCTCACTACTGTCTTGTACGTACAAAGGTGTTTCTCAAGTTTAGTTTTTTAATTTTTACGTCACGTATTCAAACCCTTTGATCTGTAATTTATGACTCACACAGTATGATTTGCTGTTGCAAGTCTTTGTTCAAGCCCTTTCGTACAGTCCATCCTATGCCAGCCAACTAGCCATGTTAAACTCAGTCACTGATGGGCCAAAAGCATAAAGACGGTTGACTAGGTGGGCCGAAAAAAAACTTAATCTTAAAGAAGACAAACTACTGAAAATCTTAACGAAAAAATACTATTATAGGACAGGTATATTCATTCAATTTCCAGAAAAGGACATTTTCAAAAACGGTTTTCAACACGCTCGCGGGCCGCATTATCTTGCTGTTTTCAAAATTTATTCGGGCCGTACAAAAATGTTCAGTGCATGCAGCCCGCGGGCCGCTTGTGCATGTTTGTGGCTGATCTATGCTGTATATTTTAATTGAGTGTGAATATCGATGCGCATGTTATGTTAACCCATAAGCCTCACTGATGCATAATTATTAGGATTCAAATCTCTTGACATTTACCAAAATAAAGCAATTTGTTCGGTTGGCAATTTTCATTGTCAAATTCAGTCTGGGTAAACTGCAGTGTTGCCGAAAGTACGGCAAGTAGGCCTCCAAATCTCACAATGTACGGTATACGGCAGGATGCTCATTATCGTACTATAAAATACGGCAATTTAATATAAAACTTTTTAAGTCGAAAAAATCAAGAGATGAAACGTATTTTACTGAGTGTTTTTTTTCTTAAAAAAATGAAACTTACCCCATAGTATCATATTTACGCTTCTTGTCTTGCAATTACAACATAACAAACATATAACATAGCATCACGCCTGTATTGCCCGCAGGGTTAGGCACAGGTGCACACCCACTTTTCGCCGATGCCGTTATTGAGTCCCATTTAATAGGGGGCGAACTTATTGCAGTCTACCGTGCACAGTTCCAGACTTCGTGATGCTACTGGGATACAAAAAAAGCCAATAACACTTCCCGACCCAGGAATCGAACCCAGGACCTTACGCTCAACGATTGCGCTGGCGACCACTAAACTAATGAGGAAGTCAGACTGCCTCAACTAGATAATCTGTACTTTTTGCGTTAATCATAAATATTTATTGAATTACCGCATTTATTGTCCTTAGAATGAATTGAGGCGGGAAATTCTTTAGCCCAATTCTTTCACATTTAATGGAACAAGAAGAGTAAAGCTACTCTACTCAGTACACGAGAGAGTAAGTCAGTACACGTAATTTTATATCATTTCTCTTTTTTTGTAAATGTACAGCAAATTATTTCAGAATACGGAAACTTTTACCCTGGTATACGGTGTACGGTATCCCGAAATGTAGGTAGCGGCAACCCTGGTAAACTGTCAGGTATCAACGTAACAAAATTTTGACATTCGTACAGAACCAGACAAGACAGACAGCGTAGTTTTCATTTTCATAGTGATTGTTACGTAAAAAATAACATGTTTCAGGTGATAAGCCGTGCAGCGAGTTTGTCAAGAACTCAGCTGTCCAGGTAACTCCATTTATGGAACAGTCCTCCTGTGGTTTATATCTCTTAAAGATAGTAGCAGATTTGCCAGTTTTATCATCGATATAATATTGTTTTTAGATCCCTGCCTGCGTTTTCAACAACAACATGCATTCGATCAGATCGCGATCCCGTGTGTCGCCACGAGGCCCCAATAATTGAAAATGAGGCTATTACATCGCTGCCTGAAGAGATAAAGCAAAGGAATGCTCTGGAGTCAACTATCACGGTCCCAGTCAAGGTAAACATTTGAAACATTGAATCCTGTCATTTTTATCAAATTTCAAATATTCAAGCTGAACACACAAAATCATAGTTAAGAATATAGGTCTTTAATTGCCTTTTTGGGGTCATGACTAGTTAGCTATAAGTCAACCACAAGTAATCTTGCAAACATTACACATACCTACACCTCTCCCAGATGCACTGACAGCATCTGGTTGGTATGATAGATCCATGTATGATAACCTTAATAATGATAACTATCATAATTGTGAGGAGTTCAAGAGGATGTTAAGGATCGAATTGAGTAATGAGTTGTATACTTGTATAACATATGATTGTCAGTAAACCCTATTCACTGCAGGATAATTCAGTTCTAAAATAAACATGAGTCATTGGATGCAAGAAAGAAGCCATAAACATAAACAGGAATTGGATGCGAAAAAAAATTGTACATATAATATTCATCAGTAACATAATTCAACATTTTTCAGGTGGACCTGACTCCTGTGAGTGGTGTGCCAGAGGAACACATCAGATGTCGTCGGGTGCGCATCTACCAGCCTCCGAAGAATGCCATGCAGAGTGGCACCAACAACATTCACCATTGGGAGATGGAGTTTGACAACCGTCAGCGTTGGGAAAACCCTTTGATGGGCTGGACATCTACCGGAGACCCTCTATCGAACATGAAAGTAGCGTTCAGATCTCCAGAAGAAGCTATTCAACACTGCGAAAAGAATGGATGGATTTGGTACCTTGATGTACCGAAGATTGATAAACCAGTAAGGCCCAAGAACTATGGACTCAACTTCTCATGGAACCGCCGCACTCGTGTGTCCACTAAGTAAAGATGTTAGTATATTGATTTATTCTATTAATTTAACTGTGTAGATTTAATAGAGAAATTTATTGAAAAAATATTTCATTTAATATACGCTTCTAGGACACTATTCATTTTTCATTTCAGAAATAGAATGTATAAATATTTGTATTGCCATAGCCAAATTTGAATAAATTTTTTGTTACCGTGGAGAATTTGGTAGTATTTTTTCCTATTTAAATCAAGACCACAGACCGTCTAATTTTTAATTTCATAGGATAGAAAGTTAGGAAGGTGGTAAAAAAAATGAATTGAATAGAAAGAATTTAATATTGTTAAAAATATTAGAGATAATGTTATTGATTTAACCAGTTACTAGTCAATTTCATTAGAACTAGAATTCAGACCTATGACATTCCGTCAAATTGAAGGAAAGTACAGTACGAATATTATAACTTTGCCCATGTGAAGTACGCAACAAGGCGCTGCGCAGTTGTCACTTTTTCGGTCTAAATGGTGACGAGTATGATAGCGGGGGACGCGGGAGACGAGCGCTTACGGAAACACCCGAAGCACTCGAATGACAGCCAGTGATGCCAGTTTAGGATAGTTTACCCTAGATTTAAAGTAAAACTTAAAGTAGATAAATACAAATATATTTTAAATATCTTTCATAAATCATGTGCATAGTTCAATCAATGAAAAACGCTGTCAGATAAATTCAATAAAAGCATTTATGGGGAAAAACGACAGCGAGGTGGGAAGAAACATTAATTATTTAAGTGCCAATAGTAAGTACTTAAAAAATAACTTACTAATAATACTTAAAAATTCTAATTGTTTTCCTTATACAATTACAAAACAGAGACTTAAGGGTATTTTATTCAGAATAATGCACAATTTAGGGAAAATTAGATCAAAGATGGGGTATAGGGGAAACAAGACCTGACAACACTGATGTGAGCAGTTATAGTCGTTCATCTTTGTTCTGTCTATATGCGCGTCTTTCTCTCTAGTTAGTTGTCGCCAAAAGTGTTTCGTTAATTTTGTGTTGTTGTTTTCTTGTAATCGTTATTTCGTTTTTGTTTGTTTATTGTTATTCTTGTTTAGTTCTTGTTGAAACTATAAATTGGAATTGGCTATTCATTAGCTTTCATTTGATATTCATAATGTTATTTTATACTTAATTTTCTTTTTAAATAATCGCTCTAATTATTTTTTCGCTGGCGCCGTCTTATCTCTTAATGTCACTCTCACAACTGAGACGAATCTAATGACACCTCATATTTTGAAACCGTTCCGTGAAACGGTTTAGGCTGTAGAATGTGCCAAAGAATTAGACATACATATATACATACGGTCTAAAAACACCTCCTTTGACGGTAAAAAAGGTAGGTAGAGGCAGGTAAAAATTAAACATTATTGTGACCATTAAGTTATTTTTATTTGCGAATAATTTTCTTTTCGACTGTACCTGCGCGAACTTCACCGATGGCTAACTTCAGATGGGCAAAGTTATAATATTCGTACTGTAACTCACACAGGTGTGGATGCAGCCGCAAAGGGGGGTCAACTTGGCCCACCCAAGTAGTTTAACATGCATAGTGAGACCCCAACTACCTCTACCTTTCGAACCCCGCCTGTACTCAGCATCAAATGTGTTTTCATTATTCTTCTGAACGTAACAGGAGAACAAGAAAAAGAAAACACAATATTTTCTATATTTTCATTTAATCATAGTTTTCAACATGGTTAATTTATATTTTGTACCTCGGAAGAAAATCATATTTCGCAGGTCTCACTTAATGTTTTTATTTACATATTATACAATTTAAACATATGTTACACAAATCGAACCATGCCCAACACATGCTTTAAATATTGCAATTTCACTAACTACAATAGTTTTACATGTACATCGTACATATTATAAATTATAGTTAAAAGTAACCACTAACAACCTCTTCAAGATATAACTATAGATAAAATTATGAAAAATTATTGCATCTTCTTTCTTTATGTACATAGTAATGAACAATATTGAGAAATATATCTATTCTATTAGAACAATTTTATCATGCTTCTTCCTTTTAAAATTTTAAACATTTAATAGTGAGTGTGGTTGTTGAGATTTTAAAGGATTCAAAGCAATTGGTGTAAAATTTGTCATAAAGCGAGGTGGTACAAATACTAGTATGTTACATGGTGTCAGCGTCTAAATCTAGCATAATTTGATACAGGCCTCGAAAATTTCTAATTACAAATGAATTCAAAAGTTGGTCAAGAATATAATTAGTAAATTGAGATAATTTTTTTAAAACAAAATTATGTTTTGGTCCTTGCTAAATGGAAAATATTTGGGGTTTAAAATGTACCTGTTTAAGTATCCTACTAGAGAAATATTTAAAATTTTCTTTTTAAACTTTTCTTTTTAGAAAAAAGCTAATTCTATCGTTATTATGAACTATTTGAAACCAACGCATAACTTTTTAATTGAAATGTTTTACAATTGTCCTAAGTAAATTCTCCTTATACGCGTACTATCGGTTCCAAAAGTGATTTATGGCGTTATTTATTTGCCAAAAAAAAGTTTTGATCACTTTTGGTACAGATTTACATAAATGCAGCTAAAATATAATCCGAAAGCACTTGGTGCGCCTATATTAGCAAATTGTTAACACTATTAGCAGCTAACGTTACAACTATAAAACGGTCAACAAAATGAACATGTGGACGGGCTAAATATTAATAAATTATGCATTTTACTTGAAAAAGTATAAAAAAAAAAACATTAAATACATAACGTAATTATTATGAATGAATTTTGAAAGGGTAAAAACAGTAAATAATGAATATAAAAACAGTAAGTATTGTCTTTTACTATTATAACAAATAAGTAGCTTCTAATTTAACCTCAAAACGAACTAATTCAATAGCTATTGAGATTTGTGCGAATATTTGTCCATTTTGTACATTTTATGCCACAATTGCCGTTTTGTGTGAGAAAGGAATCCGATTTTCAGTGGAACCTCCTATGGTTGGTTTACCAGAACTATTTAGCGGGGACTCAGATAGCGTGAGCCAGCGAGCTTTCTTTTTGGCGTTCAGCTATCATATAGCGCTATCTTACTCTACCATTCTGATCACATTGCTTTCGACTGTTATTACTAAATCGATCCTTATAATGAGATTCCTAATCATTGTTTTGTTTATAGTAACTTAATATTTTGAAATAGTGATACCAGCGCTAGCGTCTTCTATAGTGTCGATATGCTAATACGTTTCGTTTTAATTAAATTTATATAATAGCGAGGCATGTCACCTTTGTGCATAACTGTACTTAATATTCAGTTTCGATTACCGCTATTGGGGAAAAAAAATGTTTCTAGTAGTGCTCTATTTACATTATAATAGAGCTCGTTTACCATAAAATCGGATGAGGATCAGACGGAAAGTTCTTGCCCATGGGGATAACATTCGGTCGAAGATGGCACAGGTTTGGAGTCACTTTCAACATATTACCGTATTTTTTATCTTACGGCGGTATAAATCTCCTCAATGAAATTCATCAATATCATGTTAAAATATTAAAGCTCTAGCGAGATCATATTGACTAGATATAGATAGTGCCATCCACGAAGACGCGCCCCACTATTTTTGACCGAGGCTTTCTAGTAATACTCTTGACCCTAATACTCTTTTGTGATCAATTAATATTTCGTAGTGTGCGCGTGCACTCATAGGTAATTAGTGTGTATCGACAGAACTAAAACACTAGCGGAAGGTTGCACACTTGTACTGTAAGCAATTAGGAAGAAGAGTGGGGCGCGTTTTCATCGATGGCACTTTCTGTAGTATGTGGTATTAAAAATTGTACAAAAAATAATTAAAAAGAAATATCTATGTTCTACTGTATGGTTACAAAACTACGCTAGCTATTTAAACTGACTTTTAATAATATTTAAAGTAGTTACACTATCCCTGAACAAAGTTGAGCTTAGTGATTTTGTTCCTTCCTTCTTTGGACATGAGGACAGAAGCGGAAAATCTTCCCCCTTTCTTATAAAAGCTGATGTTCTATAAACCCGTCATAAATTATACCTGTCTTTGTCACTTTCATGGGAATTAAAAGAGATGACAACTAAGGGGGTTAGAATATTTATAGCGAATGATTATTTGATCACGGTTTAGAAGTATTTAGATAATTTTTTCTTGGATTCCAGTCTCTAGTACCTAGTGGTTTAAAGGTATTATGTTGAGTTATCAATTAGATTCACAATATCTTCGTTCAGTGCCGGATTAACCACGTAGCAAGAGTAGCAATTGCTACGGGCCCCGCGTATCCAAAACCTCCGCCTACGCCACTACTCCGACTACATCAGATAATCGGTAACCGATTATTTAGTTTGCGAAAATAAAACACAGAATTTAAAAAAATCAAAACTGTAAACGCACACGTTCTGCAAAAAGTCACTATACTTAAGAGCCCATAGCAGATCAAGGGCCCCTCGATAGAATTTGCTACGGGCCCCGCGCTTGCTTAATCCGGTACTGTCTTCGTTCAACTCTTTGAACTTCGAATCATATTCTGTATAACCAGTTTCGTGTATGAATTTTCCATTAAGAGTGCAACGGCCGAGAGAATGCGTTCCTGACACTACCTAATTTCGCGCTAAACCTTTTGTTTATTGTAGTTTGATCTTTTTATGAATTTTAATTAAATTTTGCATCAGTAATAACTACATATAGACGATAAATACCTATAAATTTTCCGCCGTTCAGCCGTCTGATCACGATCTGTCAGGAACCCATTCTGTTGTACCTAGTAGTTGATTCCACTTTATTTTTCAATCCAGCTTGGATTGATTCCACAACCTGAATAAATGTATCTATATCTTAAAGCATTTGTTTATCTGAATAGTGAGTAGCTGGGGTGGTAGAAAAGTAAAATATCGATAGCACAGGTCGAAAGTACAATAAACATAAAGCACGTTTTTCCCCAAATTATAATTATGGCAACACACTTAAATCTAATACAATGTAACATGCCGTCCAGTTCATTACCCATATGAGAACCGATATTACTTAATTACTAATAATTTTCAACAATAAAGGACAGAAAACGGCCTTCGAACTTTAAACATTAATTTAGAAGCCGGAACTTATGACTGAGTTGCTAAACTCCGAATTTTCATCAACGATTAACTTTAAGACGCTTTTAAATATCCGCCTCTCCACTCTAAAGTGACAGATACAGCATACTTATTGGCGATTTCAAATTAAGATGCGTTTGATTATTCGGTGGTTAATCGATTAACAATCGAGTGGATAACTCTTATTGGGCGAATCGATTATGCACGCATGATAACTATTGACGTGGTGACATCAGTCATTCTCATATACAACACTATTTACAATAACAAATTGATTTACAACCAACCTGACATGGTCTCATAGCGTATCTACTTAAATTATTAAATTTCTTAAAAAAAGCTGTCTTACCGACCTCTGGATCGTAGAAAGTGGATAGTAACTAGTCAAGTCTTTTTAAAACGATTATTATTAATTGGATAACGTTTTCTATAATATTAGATAAAATCTCAATGTTAAAATCTAAAAGTATTAATTGAGCTTGAATGCTAATAAAGTTATTGTAAGTCTTGATATTATTAAAACTAATGAATAGTTGTAGAGTAGTAGAGAAAAACGCTACATAGTCCCATTAATCATATCTATTGATGAATATTATAAAAATTGGGTTCTTGTGTGTCGTTGAGTGGCAGTTTCTCAGAGGAATGATGCTATAAGCCATTATTTTTATGGGCCCGTGTGACAATTTTAACACATTCTTTCTCCAAAAAATTGTCGGTCCTTCAAAAATCTGCCGCCCAACGTGGGGCATAAACCGCTGTGATTAAGGTAGTTCAAACAGGAATAGCTGTTTTCAAAAACCTTTCTATCCTCATTTTGTACGATCCAAAGAACCGGATTCAGCCACATTAATCTAACGAAGCGTCTACAAACGAATGTTGCCTAACAGCGTGTATTGCAACTTGCGTGGCGCGTATCACCGCGGTTCCGTATCGTAAAGCTTATTGAACTCGACGAGATACTAATGAAAACTTTATTGCAACGACTCTGGAAGTTCCCGGTTATTACTGTAATTAACTATCTATTATATTAAGAGTTGAGATAAATGGGCGCATTTCGAATTCCGCCAGTAATAACAAAATTAAACTCTCGAGACTACGTTTACTGGTGGTTTTTTTTTTAGTGAAATGGGTTCATCTATCTCAACATATCCACCATAAAGACAACCGCAAACGGGGCTAGTTAAATTTAAAAATCACAATTAGTCGCCGGAACTGTTGGCCGGATGGACAGTCATTGGAACGTTTTGTTCGGGAACGTTCGGGTGTGGAGCTCGGGGGTCGAGCTCGACAGTCGGAGATCAGCTGGGGCGCTCGTCGGACTCGCGGTGCACGAGCACGCGCACCACCGTGGGCGGCGCGGGCGGCGGCGCCGCATCTGGCGACGCCTCCGTCACGAGGATGCTCACCTCGCTGTTGGCGTGCGGCGACGGAGTGCGCGCGCGCGCCGGTGGCGTCACTCGTCGCATGGAGCTGCGCCGGGAGCTCAAACGAAGGGAACCTGTGCCGAAGTCAATTTATAAGATACTGGTATATGTGGTCTCCTCATTCTTTTTAGTGTTTTGCTGTAGTGCTGCTGTTAGGTGGTTAAGCGATCTACTATGATCTTGCCCCCTGTATCGAAATTGAAGAGTTCATCTCATATTCTAGACGAAATCTATATAATTGTAGGTACAGTTTGCACTGGTAGGCTGTAATTTATTACAGCATTGTAAAAGTATCCAGTCTTTAGGCAGACTTTGGTAGTACCTAGAGTGAGTACCCAACTCAAGAGTTTCTCACGCTAGACGGCAAACGTTTATGGGACCGGATTTATTTGATGATTTCTTGTAGAACTAATTTGGTAGTGGTGAAAGCGGTAGCTGCTGCAGCTAATTTTTAGTTCTCGTGTCATCTATTTGTGATCGTTCGTGCCGTTGAAGTGTGACGTATGAGGTGTCGCTATTTCGTGTTGCCAGTTTAATTTCTTAGTTCAATCAACTAGTTGTACGGTACTTACGGACTCCTGTGTTGCGTTAAAAGTGAAGGAAAACTATAAGGGGAAACATCTACTCAGACTTACACAATACATTACCATGCTAACAGTTTTACTACTTACATAGAAATAGCTACAGAAGCGAGAAAGGGTAGGTATGTCTACATCTAAAGGGACAATTACAGAAGAGCAATACGCAACACTATATTGCGGACATAAGTCCTCGTATAAGTATTCGAGAACAATGTATTTTAACAAAATATTGTAAAAAATTCTGAATTTAAAAGAGTAACCATGGAGTTTCTTGCCTATTGGAAGTCAACATTTTGGAACGTGGCACCTAGAGTCGTAACTATTCTTAAGTACCAGTATATGGTCTACATGAATAAAAACATATCTTATCTTACATAAATTATAGCACAATGTTATGAAGATGGCAACTAGCCATACAAATCCCTCGTATTTCCTATTGCCTATTGCTCCACAGTTAGACCCGTCTAAAGCATGCACAAGCTCACACTATCCACGTAAGTCTTAAGGTTCTGTCGTTAGACCAATATTGAAAAACGCCATCTAAAAATTGAGAAGTAAGTTAAACTCATTTGAATATTTTTTTATATTGGGTAAGCTAATGAGTTTAAAGCAAATATAGATGTCATATTTGAAAATTTGGAATCAAATGAATTTAGGTATACCAACCAGATTTCGCACTGGGTGATTAGTTCTGAATACAAATCGATGCCGACGATCTAAACAAATTACGTAATAACAACTCTACAGGACATAATTATGCAAAAAATATGACTATAATAGGTTTGTAAGTATGCAAAGATTCCAAGATCTATTTGGGGTCTACAAATTATTACTTTCCGAGTCAATGATCTAAGAACGGGTAGAAGAATAAAACTGGGGACTAACCACCCAGTGCTAAGGCTATGTCCTAGCTGAACAGCGTCGCATCGCGTAAATCATCCTGCATTGCGACAAATTGGTACGTGTCGATTATTCAGGGGGGGGGGGGGATATTTCGCTTCGCTATGCACCTGTCTGTCCAGCTAGGACAAAGAGTAATCGAATGCATCTAACTAGACCTACTGAGGAAGAGACACGGAAAGCAAAACATTACATATGAACCTGCTCGTTTCGGGCCGGTATCTTCGTCCATGGCGTCCTGATGCCGCAGGAAGATTGGCAGTCCATACGCCGACCGCCTTCGTGGCGGCGCCGATTCGGAGCCACTCGGCTGTACCACGAGAGTTAAAAAAAGTAGAAATTGGGGCGTAAGGTGAATCCTACTACTGATTACCCCATGGGCGTACCCAATTTTTGGCTATGGGAACTTTTGGCCTACGGGGAGGCAGATCAGGATTTTCAACAGTAATTTATACATAAGTATGTTCAATCAGCTCAATTAATGGGAGGTAAGAAAGGTCTGAGGGGTAGGAGGTAGTAACCCTTCCCTATCCCCCCCAGGTATTACCATAATTACACTAGGCTAAAGTAAAAGGTTACATAAAGAGGCAGATGTTTCCATGAATATTTACATACGGATACTACACTGGCTACTATAGAAACTACTTTTCTTTTACTTTATACAGTTTTCTGGTATCAAAAGATGGAAAATGGATGATCTGGATCAGATTATGTTTTGCTGTTTTGTTTTATCAAAAACGCTTGTCAAGCAAAGATTTTTTGCATGTCTGTGTTTGTTAAGTTTCGTGTTTCTATAAAGATATTTTTAGTAATAGGTACTATTATAAATAATAGTCTAGGTATGTTACCCAGCTCTTGTACTATGTACCAGTCTAGACAGCGATCTTGTGGAGTTGGGTCATAATTCATAGGTGGTTATTGCTGATGTTGGTTTATTATCTATTATACTATTTATAAAATTTTGGTCCTCCACCTGTCCTTCTCCTGGCGCGGCTCCGGGCAGCAGTAACAGTGGCAGGTTGAGCCAGGCCCCGCCAAGCTCACTGATATCGGACGCGTCCGACGCTCGCGACGATTTGCGACTTGACGCGTGCGACCCGCGCCGGACGTGTAGTAGTGCGCTTAGTCGCCCTCCCCAGCCTCCGCCTGGAGACCATTTTGTGCTTTCTTCTTCTGGGGAGGGGCTGCGATTCTTTCGCCTGAAAGGATGTTTGAAGTAGATAGAAAGGATGTTACAGATGCCCTTGATGTGGGAATTTATTGAAAGAATCAGTTGAGAGAGAGGGCATGCTGATATTTTGCGGGTAGTCACAGAGAACCGTTGTTTGCAAGTAAATAAATCTAGACAGTGCAAAGTCAAAATCATAATAGCTAACCAAGTCATCAATTATCGTCGTTTTTGTATTCACGTGTATAAAGGGTGGTTATCATTTTAACAATGAAGGTCTGCCGCCCGAAAGGCTTTGAATAGAGCCACGAATGTGGAAGTGAATTTTATACTTTTCAGAATATTAACTGATGTGTGATGAACTAAATGCAAAAATATAAACGAACGAGACTAATGATTTTCTTTTGTCTTTCTATAATAAAACAATAACATGTTTACCTAGAGTACCTACTCATACTTACTTCACATATTCTCTCCAAGCCCGTTGCACAGTCCGAGCCGCCTTATCCTCCCTCTTCCATATCCTAGTCGAGGAAACAATCTCCAGTTCTTTCCTTGTAGGGAACTGCTTCTTAAACTTTATATCCATTTGTTCCTGAAGCTGTCTGAAGGTGTCCGTTTCCTCAACGTGGCCCAAGACATGCTTAACCAGGGAGTGAAGAATGTCCAAGCAATGGATCTTGTTACCCCTCGCGATCGGTAGGTTGAAACTGACCAAAGCCACTGTGTTTGGTTTGGAGATACCTAGCGGAGGGTCTAGCGAAGCTATAAAGTCAGATAGTTGAGCGAAACTTATGAATTGGGTTGCGTGGGGGTCGTATCTGAAAATAGAAGGTTTATTTGTGTTTGTTTGATGTTCACATGTTTTAAGTGGTTGGGGAATTAGAGTCAGTTTCCATTCGTAAATATTGTTTCTATAGATTTCATGGAGAATCATGTTGGCAACTTTTATACATTCTTGATTTATTTTGCATAAGGATTGTATCGTGTTTTATGGTATAAGAAGCAAACGAGCCGGTTACCACAATCTAATGATAACGGAGATTTTGTCGATGCAAATTTTAATGTCTTGATTTGCAAATTTTACTGGCTGTTCTAACCCTACAATTGAGACACAACCATACTTACGTACTTAGCTGTTCGCGATCTCTACCATCAATAAAATGTACTACGCATAATAGAATAAATAAGTAACTAGTAGCAGTAGCATCCAATTTAAACTAACAAGAATTATATAGCCATACAATTTGAAAACAAGAAACAATAATTGCAGTTTATGCCGACCAATAATGTTTGAGTAACTTTTAATGTCTTCAGCAGAAACGCGGGATCGAGATGAATGACGAGATTTATGGCTGTTCCCTTTACGACGCCATTTTGTGTTTAAAGTGTCCGTTCAAGTGTCGTAATGTTAAATGGCTCTAATAACTGTAAGAGGTTAAGAGGTATTGGTTACAGACAGGTTTAATGTTGTACTAAGACAAGATTTACGGAAGCTCGGTAAAGTTTGGTGGTATTATAGTACTGGACCTGGGCATAAAAAGTGTTTGCTGATAAAGCAAGATATTTAAAAATATCGAAAACGTTTTTGTTCTATTCGTAGGTAATGTAATAAATTGTTTCTTGATCAAAGTTTGTTGTTTGTAGTGGTAGGTAGATATTTAAAAAATAAGGATCGATTTCATATCCTAGGTATTCTTTCGTACATATTCTAAAGAACTTAGATAAAGATTGTTGCAATTTATAATTAGAAAGTAATAAAATTATTTTATTTTACTTACTTTGACCACCGAATGTAGAACATCTCCAGATCATCTTCAACAATCCCAATCTCTTCCTCCTGATGGGCCTGGTTGAAATTCTCCAGGATGATGGCTATGTACATGTTGATGACGATCATGTAGCTGATGATGATGAACGACGTGAAGTACGTGATGGCCAGCAGTGGACTTCCGCAGTTCCCATTTTGGCCTGGATTTTCACCCAACTCGCATTCAGGAGGCTGGATCATGAGAGATTCGAGTACGTCGTTCCAGCCGGCTGATGTCATTAAACTGATGGAGAAAATATTAATGTAGAAATATGATTAACGATCATAATCACAATCTCCAAATAAGAAATACCCTCCTTTCAGAATAAATATTACTTATCAGCAAGAGTATCGGTGGAAGCTGTGTTTATCATAATATGTTAGGTAGCCTTCGTTCCCTACATTTTAGATATCGCAATAATTACAGGAGCATTACGAGTTGTAGGAAAATCATGCCATATCAAGAATGCAGGAACTGCCCTTTAAAAACTTATATACCAAAAGAAACTCACCGAAAAAGTAACTGCATACTCCTCCCGAAGGTCTGAAAGTTGACGATATCGTTGAGAGCACCTTGCTCCTTAACGTGCCCGAACACCGACATGCCGATGATGGCGTAGATGAACGTGATGAGGGCCAGTAACGCGCCGATGTTGAATAGCGCGGGTAGAGACACCACTAGCGCGAACAGGAGTTTTCTAATGCCTTTAGCGGCCTGTGAAGTGAAAGAGGTTTCGTTAAAATCACTGGATGAAAGAGATGAAAAGAGCAAAAGGTACCCGAAAAATCTTCTGATAAACTTTATCTGAAGAGTTACATAAAATAATATATACATATTATCGTGTATTACTACTGCTTAGGCGGATACCACACGGTGCAGTGCGGCACCACATACCGTTGCGGAACGCAGTCGAGCGTATCACAATTTTGTACTGCTCTGTAGGTAACTCGTCGAGTTTTGACACGGTCATGCGGTACGCGGGTGTTATTTTAGTTATATGTTTTATTCGCCCTACGTACTTTTCTTTCATATGTAGTAATAGTCGACTGAAACTGTTAGGTTCTACATTTTAAGAGACGTATCCAATACTTACTTTAATCAGTCTTAAAATTCTCCCTATGCGGAACACCCGGACGACTCTAAGCAGCGTGGGCGATATCGGCAGGTCTATCATGATATCCTCCATCAAGATGCCCAGGATCGACGCCAGCACCAGCAGGAAGTCGAACACATTCCACGGCACCGTGAAGTAGTGGTACCGAAGACCTACTATTTTTACTATCGCTTCTGTAAGGGTTAGGAGATATGTAAAGAGGTTTGAAAAAAGTGTTTGAGATAGATGCAACTGCGCCAAACTCACAAGTTTATGTTAGGTGCTAACGAAGCATGAAGCCTAGCCTTGTACCTATTTGTAGCCAAACAGTTCCAAGAAATACTTTGCGGATTAATGAAAAAAAAAAAAAAAACAATTTATTTCATGATTATTCTATGATGATAAAGTTTATTCTAATTAATGCTAATTATACGGTGGTATAAAGTTTAATTAGGTTTGGAATGCAATCTTAATTACTATAGTTTACATGGCTATTTTCGCCATTTTGTGACGCTAAGCTGTTTATCGTCAAAACTTCTAATTGATTTCTATGAAGTATCGGATTTTAGTGTTCGGTTAAAATAAAACACTTTAATGATACGTTGTAGAGTTTGGCGCGGTTGCTTTAACTACTAGATAGTTGAAAAGAATACACATACCTAAACCAAATACAGTTGTGAAAAACGCGTTACTAACTTCTAATATAAAGAAAACAGTATGCGGTTGATCGTAATGCTCTATGCCCATTGTGAGCATATTGAGAAATATTAGAACGAAAATTGCGATCTCGAATCGCCTCGAATTCGAGAGGTCGTAGAACATCGCCAAGAACTGATTCCTCGGCCTCTTTATTACTTTCTGCGGCTTCTTTCTACCGAGCTTCTTCATCGCTGTATAGTAATGTTTTTGGCTCTCTGTGAGGAACATTTCTAAAACTCCGCCTTCGTACTGGAAGAAACATTTTACACCATGAAATAGCATTGACAGGTTATTTATTCTATTTAGAATTACTGATCGCACATTAATTACCTTCTTCTTGAGCATATTGAAATTATCTATAATTACTCCTATGAATAGATTAAGGGTGAAGAATGACCCGCAAACGATGAAGATGACAAAATAAATGTATGCGTAGAGATTAGCTTCTCTCGCCGGTTGCAGATCTACTCCTCGCGCGTCCACCGCATCAGCCATTACCTCCATCCAGCCCTCAAACGTGGCTACTTGAAATAACGCCAGGTACGCTATCCCAACATGATCGAACGATATCTTCGAATTCACCCAAGTAAAATTATTATAATAACATTCCCATCTATCGTTCACTATCTAAAACCAAACGTGAAACATTGTTAAAACCGTAGTCATTCTCAAATATTGGTGTCATTGTAGTCTTACTTACCTCTAAAGGTAAAAGTTCCCCTTCATCATCGACGCACTTGAAGAACTTCCCACCAAAAAACTGCACTCCCATTATAGAAAATATTAACCAAAACACTAAACAAACTAACAATACGTTGAAGATACTAGGTATCGCGTACATTAGAGCGTTCACTACGATTCGCATCCCCTGCCACCGCGATATCGCTCGCAATGGCCTCAATGCACGTAAAGTTCTTAATGACCTTAACACTTTTAGGTTTTCATTTTCTTCTATCAACAAACTGAATACTGAAACCTGAAAGCGGAAAAGCGTTAAATAGGGAAGTATGAAAGCGTCAATAAAGTTAGAAAAGATTGTTACTTACAAAAACGATGGTAAAATCTAACAAGGTCCAGAAACTTGTGAAGTATCTGAAGAACCCCAACGCTATCCACTTGAGAAACATCTCGATGATGAAAATCATGCAGAACCCCAGGTTGGTCCAATACAGTACTTTCTTCAGCGCCTTGTTCTTCTCGAGGTGGATATCTTCGAAGCAGAGCGTGATGCTCGACGCGAAGATGAGCACCAACACGAACCACTCGAAGGCGGGAGTGTCTACGTACCGCAGGACGTAGGTACGGAGAAACATCCAACGCTGCCCCACGTTGGTGTCAATACATGCATCCCAACAAGAACTCCTAAAAGGATAGCGCATTTCCATTCATTCATATCAAAGAAGCCTCAAAAAGTCCTGTTACCTACCTAGGTTCTGGATATCGTTAATACGTTCGGAGAGTCGTGTTATTAATTCCCATCACTGGAACCATTTTTTTGTTACCTTGGTTCCGGATTATGTAGGGATAGTAAAAATTAATGTTGTCAAGCAATGGTCATAGCAAAAAGTTGGATGAGTTACATTACTGGATGCATCAGGTTAAGAAGTGCAAAAGGTTAGACATACACAACTCGTACGGGCATGAAGAGTAATTTTTGATGTAATAAGAAGAGTAATATCAAAGGAAGAATAATAAACTTAACTATAGTAGTAATTCGTTAAATCAGACCTGTAACTACCTACATACTCGAATTAGAAATGGAAGCGAATATGGCATTGAGCATCGAGACATTGTTGAATGAATACATACGCATCGTAACATTGTCGAGGGAAACAGTTCTCGGGAACTTTTGGCTCTTTCTGTTTCCCAAATCCAGGAAAGTTCCCCATCGCATCAATATATTGACCCTTGGAGTTTTTTCTCCCACCTACGGTTAATTCATCTACATATGAGACTAAAGTTTGCCACGGACGCTTCATGTCTTCGTCATTTGTTCCTTTGACTGTTTCCTTACATAAGATGTTTGGTGGTTCCCCCCTGCCTTGCCTTTTCGGTTTCTCTGGCGTTGTTCTACTTGACAATTGTGCCATTTCATAATGTTCGGTTTCATCTGAAATTTTAATTACAAATCTAATATTTATTTTAATTTTAACATTTTATTTTAGGCGGATCGTAATATTATCAGAAAAATCTGTCTACATTATTATCATTTAATAAATACGTCTCCAAAGTATACTGATTATTAACAATGTAGACAAAATAAATTTGCTTTTTTGTATCTAATTAAAAGTACTCTAATACTTATCTAATTAACATAAATCTTTTTACCTCTCTCTGATGGCTGTGTGTGATACCCCGAAGACATTTGATTTAATAATCTCTGAGCAGCGACTTGTTCTGCAGGCGATGTGTCTTCCAGATTCTCTTTAGAGTCTTCCCGGATGCTAGTAATTTTATGTTCAGCCGCCAAGTCACGCACGTCTTTTAAAGTTTCCTGACTACCGTGGTTAAAGTTGTTGGTCGCCTGGTACAGCTGTGGGTAGGCGAAGTCGGAACCTACAGATATTGGCCTGGAATATTTTTCTAAAGTTAGATAAGTTGGCTTGGAGACGAGTTCTACAAAAGTTTTAGCACCGCGCATGTCAAAATGTATAAGTTCATCTTAATATTGAATAGACTATAAGAAGATATATTTTAAATGAGTTTTATTCAAATTAGATTCGCCAATCGATGCATTTCTTGTTTTATTCCTCACGGTATCAGCTTTTTTACTTTAATATCGTCAAAAACCTAAAAAATAGTTTATTAATTTTTGATTTGCAGTGAACAAATGAATACACACCTATTTAATGCTTCTTGATAACTATGACTATAAATATTGTCGTGTGGGAACAAGATGGTCTCCTGTATAGATGCCGAGTATCTCTGCTCACTTGGTAGTGACGCCGCCTTCTCCTTTATAGCGCGTTGTTGTGTCATAAATTCGTTAACTAGCTCTTCTAACTTAGATTTTTTGTCAGTCTCTTTACTTCTCGATATAAGGAAACCTTTTTTTCTTACTATAGAACGTATTCTATCGAAACTTTTAGCTAATTTTGAATCCTCGCCAACTTCCTGAAAAGATGTATTACAAAAATTATATTACGTTTTTTTTTTATCAATCATCATAATAATATTACACGCAATGTCAACCCCATTACACATTGTGATAGAAATTAGTTGAACGGTTTGACATCAAACTCACAACCTTTCGATCGACAACATGACGTCTTGTCTTGCTATTTCCACCAAAATTCTATCTATTAGGACTGATATTTTTGCGCCAAATTCTTCTCTAGGAATAGAGTTCACTATCCCTTACATAAAGTTACTAAAGGTTCTATCCCACTAATGTGTACTCAAGCGTAGGCGGCGTTTATCGTACGTAGGAATATACATCGCAAGCCGCCGCGCTAATGAAGAATGGATAATAGCTCGGCGCCTGTCGACAAATGCCACACGAACGCCTACGCTATGTAAACGGTACAACGATAGCATCTTTAGGTAAAAGGGGATGGAAATAATAGCAGTGACGTCATACATTTGAATTGGTTACATCTTTATGTTATTCACTAGTACCGTATATTTGCTTTCTCAACACATTGACTGAGCAATTAACTATTTTAATGCATTTTGAATTCCAGTAATACATTAACGAAAACGTCAGAGTCGCATGTATGTCCACAGTACTAATGTACTGTGGACATTTTAATACAATACAAAAAATCGATATCCGATCTCAATATCGTCTCTTGACAGGACATACATGTTTTAAATGACTGATATCCTGAAATGTTTCCCACACAGAACATATTTGACGTTTTTCCGGGTTTGGATATTTGTTGCATATGAGTATTATTGATTTCATACATATATACGTATTAGATATTCATACGATAACAAATACATGGAATATATATATATGGAAATAAACTAACCTCTTTTTTATTCTTGAGTTCCTCACTATTGAAGCTGTTGAGCAGCAAGGCGAGGAAGAGGTTGAGCACCATGAAGTTGCCCATGACGAGCGCGGGCAGGAAGATAAAGAAGCAACTCTCTGCCCCTGTCTCCTGCTCCGCGCGCATACAGTCCCATAGTGGCTCAATCCACTCGCCGCATAGGATTCGGAATATCATCATGAACGAGTGGAAGAAGTCGTTGAAGTTCCACCTTTATTTTTTGAGACAGGAGTTTAGGCAAATGTTGACAGAGAAATTTATCAGTAATACAAAGGGTTTATTCATGCAACAAAGACAATTACAATGAAAACATAAAAAGATATAGAATACATAGACAGGATATTATATACAATGAAGCATAAGTCGATTCTTGAGAAAAAGGATTTTACTGTAGACTTAAGTGCAAATCCAATAAATGAGTCTATAATAAAAAAGAAATCCTTTATCAAAGCAACGACATAAAATATTAATTTTAAACATTTACAATACCTGCCTGCAAATATTCAACAGTTTAACAATTAAAATAATAATGAATTATGACGTCATGCAATATTTTGATCTCATACCTGGGCACAGGGTCCGGATCGAACTTGTCGGGCGTGTACGACTTGGAGAAGAGCTGCATACCGATCACAGCGAATATGTATATAACTATCACTAACACGAACGTCAAATTACCAAGAGCACCGATTGTCGATATTATAATACTCAACAACACTTTCATTGTAGTCCATGATTGAGCTAATTTTAACACTCGTAACTGAAACAATGATAAAAAAATATAAAAACAATTCCCGGGGGTTGATATCTGACACGAACATTAAAGCTAAAAAGAAAAGAAGTTCAAAATACGAAATTTTTGTATTGAGGATTAATGTAAAATATAATCTACTATAATTATGAAAATACGAATATTTGAGTAGATGCTATTCTAAATAAAGATTAACTTTAAATTCCACTATCACAACAAAGAAAGAAAACCTAAAAATGGTTCCAAGCTATCATAAGTTTTTAGTGAGAACATATTTTTCACAAAATTTTTGATCAAAACAGAATAAAGGAAATTTATTCAAAAGCATGTTGAAATACTTACCAAACGAAGGCCTCGTAACACAGATAGGCCATCGACGAGTTCAAATATAAGATCTAGAAGGCTTGCTGACACTATAATCAAGTCGAATATGTTCCAGCCACACGCAAAGTAATCTTTGCTCATCGCCATGACTTTCATTATACACTCTAATGTAAATATCGATGTGAACACCTGAAAGTTGATAGATTTTATAAATGTTGATAATCAAATTAATATATGCATAGAACGTAATTATGTATAGTAAGATAGATAGAAGACAAACGAAATTATTTGATGAGATATTTTTAAAATGATTACATATAACATACAAATAAAATGAAATGAAATGAAATACTTAGGTAAACAGGTTGATCTAATATTATTAGAAGACAGAATGCATCATCAGCTAAAATACTTGTTATCACAACCAACCCAGAAGTAGGGAGTTTAAAACCACATTAGTTTATTCTGGTATTGTAGTTAATAGATAGTAGTAGGAAGTAATAGTAGAAACGAACACAAGCGACCGGAAAACTTACTTATCGCTTGGAAGCACGATATCATGACCGCGACAGTGTCCGTTTTCAAATGTTAAATGGCTGACACATTCTATGTTTTCTGTTAGATCACCGGAACAAAGACATGAATGTAAAGTTATGTTGTTTACCTTATTTCCTATATCTAAGGCGCTTCTAACGTTCTCACTCATTCCATGATGCTCTAGAGCGAGGAAGAGTGTATTGAGAACGATACAAGTTGTTATAAACAACTCGAATAAGGGATCCTTCACGATCCCATACAAGCAATTCTGGAACTGAAGCCAGCCTTCGTAGTCTATGCAGCAAGTGACGCAGCACTCACAGTTCCTATCCACGAGTTCATCTACGATCAAATTGAAACAAGTTAACAAAACATTCAAATATCAACAACAACAAATATCACACAAATACGTCACGAACAGAAGAAAGAAAGGATTGAAGGAATAGATCAATTAGAATAAGCGAAAGCATAGTGAGGCAAATTCAAGTTTTTTCGATGCAAAGCTTTCATTTTACAAAATTAATCTATCACTTATTAAATATCAAACAACTCAGCATGCGTTGAAAGCGAAATCAGGACTAAGAAAATATGCAGGAAAATTGCATTGTAATGCAAGGAAAACCAGCAAGGTAGTACGAAAATTTTGATATGCCAATTATGTGTACAAACGGTGCGGTTACCGGTACAGTGGTTAAACTGAAAGTCTCAACAAACACTGATTGAATTTTGATGTTCCCAAATTCGAATCGCATAAAAGTTAAGCACAAGTGTTAAAAGTATTTGTTAAAGTAATTTCATGTAACGTGGACAGACTTGAATGCGATTCTTGAGCTATGACAAGACGACAGCTAGTCAATCGCAGTCACCCTGCAGTCTTCCTGTGGGGAACAGGGGTGGACTGGGGGGTAGAAGCGTTTGCGTCATGTGTTTACTAACCTGTGAAGTAAGAAGTGCAATTTTGCTCGTAATTGCCCATATGAGTTTTGTGCGTGGCTGCCAATAAACTGAGGTCATTAATTTTCGTCGTCTCCGCTTGCGGGAGGTCGGGCGCGCGCTTGTATGGCCAGTCCGCCCCTGACGATATTAATGAGGGTAGAAGCGAGATTGCAACCGTGTCGTATTAAAATGCTCAATGAAGTGTTCCTCATTGAGAAGTGAAGCTACTGGTGAATTTTACCAGCCATTGGAAATAACTATTCTATCTCATGAGTCATATCATGGATTGATTAAATGAAGGTATTAAAACCGTAGAGATAGAATAGATATTTCTATGACAAATTAGCAGTACCTAAAACTGTTTTAATTGCATAATATAATAATTGCATTATCTACAACCTTGGTAGCTTTTTAAAGTACATTATTTGGTAAGATTGAATGAAAGTATTTATTCGTAAAGCTACCAAAGAATATTTAGTGCAACCGTTTGATTTGGGTTTTAATTGATATACTCGAGTGGTTCGTAGGTTACATTGTCCAAAATCAAACAGTTCACGTATTCGAGGTTTTTCAAAAATCAAAGTGGAACCTTACATAATGCTTCTGAATTCCAAAGAAAATATCATCTGTTGCAAATGCGAGTTGAAACAGAGTGAACAGTTAGAATTTTAGAAGAAAAAGTACTTAAAGTCAAACTACCCAATAATTTAGAAATGTTTTAATCAAAATTAACCTGTACAATGTTATTAAAATTTTGGAAAAGTAGAAAATTTGCAAAGAATGCAAGCATTTAAAGTTCGATAGATGTTTCAGGAAACGATGTAATGTCTTAATTGTCGCAAATTTGTAAAAGATTATCAAACATGCAAAATAATTATTATGCCAATTGGAGTTACGTTCGTAATCTAAATCTACAAAATCTTGCAAGTTCATTAGTTTCAATCATTGTACCGAACTCCTATCAAATGCATTTGTTATCATAGTATCTTTAGGCCTTCGTGTTTGCAAAGCGTTCATTCTGATACATTGTGGCAGCATCGTTTAGTTTCAGTGTTATTTGTCTCGTGCTTTTCAGTGTTGAAGCCGTGCCAATAAATTGGATTAGATTGTGTAGTTCCATCAAATAGCTGATTTATATTTGATTGGTTTCCAATTCCTCAATCTTGGAGTATGTGCCCAAATGTTATAGTCCATTGTTTTAGAAATAATTTTTTACAACTTTATTCAAGTATTTGATGGCAAAACTCAATCCGAAAAATTTTAGGAAGTGAAAATTGTGCGAAAATGTGAAATAGATTTTTACCTAGCACCACGATCTGGTTGAGGTAGTCAGGGTTCAGCGGATACCTTTCGTGCATCACCGTTACAGGCTTTTTTGGTTTTTCCACCGGCTTTTCTGTTTTAGTTGGTTTTTTGTGTTTTATCTCTTGCGTTTGATTCTCTTGGGTAATCTGCAATTACGGTTTACCTATAGTTAAATCAGATGGTTCATGAGAGTTTTCTCATCCTTAATTTTAATGGCTGGTTTTCAAACAATTTCACATGAATGAAGCCAATTTACAAGTCATCGCCGATTTCCGTTATACTCATAGATTTCAGTTAACAGATCAACGAGACAGTCAAATATTCTAGATAAAGTGTAAAAATTATAAAGAAACTAAACTATCATTACCTGTTGTATCTGTGGCATCGGCATTGGCATAGGTGTGGGCATCGGTGTTGGCATCGGAGTGGGCATTGGCATCGGCATCTTCATTGGCATCGGTGTGGGCATCGGAGTGGGCATCGGTGTGGGTATCTGCATCGGCATGGGCATCGGTGTGGGCAACTGCATTGGCATAGGCATCTGTGTGGGTGGATGGTTTGGCGGCGGTGGTAACTGCGGCATCAGTAGGTGTCTTCTCGGGTGCGGGTGTGGGGCCTGATCGTCGGATGTGTGCTCTCCGTCATCATGGTCATCTACCACGCCAGAATCATCTAGAGACGACTCCCTATTGTTGCTGTGGTCGCTGAGCTGCCGGCCCGCTGCACTTAGGGCACCTCGACCTGCGATACAACCAACTGGTACAAACAAAGGAACTAGAATTATTCTATCTTATTTACGTAGATATGTTCCCCGCGTCGATGTATGGAATACCAGAAAATGCAAATATTTTTTCCCGTCTGTTACCAGAGACAGACCAATCATTCATCGGAATTCATTACTTAGGTATAACAGAATTTGATTCGAAAGAAAACATTATCAGAGCTTCTGGAAAATGTTTATCTAATACGTTTCTGTTGAAGCAAAATTCTATTAACATATTCGAAGATACGTTATTGGAAAGAGAATCAATCTTTCTGTCGTTGTAACATCTGATTCATATTAATATTGAAGCTTTTAGTTTGGTGTGGCGATGTAAGCAGCTCAGTTGTATTTATTACACTG
Source organism: Shargacucullia verbasci (assembly GCA_947562105.1). Taxonomy (NCBI): domain Eukaryota; kingdom Metazoa; phylum Arthropoda; class Insecta; order Lepidoptera; family Noctuidae; genus Shargacucullia; species Shargacucullia verbasci. Next base: position 9,111,829 of record OX387297.1, on the reverse strand, counting down.
AAAAATATGTGGTACATAATAATGTTGTACACAGGGAGTATATAAAAAAAAAATATATATCATCTAAAAATATCTGTTCTGCAGTGATAGCTTAGTATATGAATGCTTGCCTTCCATGCAAGAGGGTTTGACATTGAATCCGGCCGGACCTGTTTCTTTTCGAGATCATTTGCGGATCACATTATTGACGATGAAGCAAAACATTGCGAGGAAACCAGTACACCGGAGGGGGTTCCACAAGGTATTCGATGGTGTGTGCAGTTCGGCAACCCATACCAGATAAGCGTGGTGAACTAAAGACCTTCTCAATTTCAGAAGAGGCCTTAGCTTGGATAGTATTAATTATAATCTCAGTTCTCTGTAACAGCATCAATTATCATGTTCCCTTGTATCACAGCAGGCTGTAAGTACAAAATGATGTAGCACCTAATGCATTGTCTGGGTGCAGGGTGTGCGGCGGCGGCGGCGGCTGCGGCGCGAGGGCGGGCGGCGGAGTCGTGGGGGTCACGGACCGCGAGCGAGACCGCGACCGGGACCTGCGGTTCACGTCACTGGAAAAACATGGAGAGTTAGGGCCTAAGCACACTAGTAACTTTTTGGACATAATACGCGCGTTTTTAACGATATTTGTTCTCTTTTTGAAAGCAAAATGCACCCAAACAACGTGTAATCGCGCGTTTCTGCTGCAAAAAGTTGCTGGCTTGCCTAGTGCAGTTAGGATAAGAGGAGATTTAAGTGAAAAAAAAAAAAAAACAATGATGTTTGATTATGTATAGCCTCTATTTATACTCTTTGAATGTTATGTTCTGCTCACTCCTTCAAATTAAAATGTAAGAATAAATAAAAGTGAATTCAAATAATTTGACTTTCTGAACTTACTTTCTGTCTACCTTTTATTTAAGTATGAATGTAAAAATATTTTTATTCAAGGAGTAAAGATATGTTTATTCAAGAGAGATTATAAGTAAAACATCCAGTCATCATACCACCGTTGCAACCGAGTTGCGTAAGACCACTGACAGCTCAAATAAAATTAGGAATGGAATCCTGTTGTACATACATCCAGAGAATTTACTCGAGATATATGTACGACTCCCGCAATAAGCTCCATATTATTCTTAGCGGCTCACAATTGCGATAAGTACCTACAACGATGAAGTACGGCATGTGCTCCCTCACACTTATTAGTCAATATTTACGGAATTTATAAGTAAGCTGTTATAGGCCGTCATACAGTGCCGCTAGTATAATATTTGAGCTGGATTCAGTCATTAGTCTGCTCTATTTCTGGCACTGATTAACAACAGCAACCGTCAGGTCCAGAATATAAAGATATACCTACAGTCCATTACACGCTTGTTACATTTCACAACTAATTCCACACCTTTCGATGCCAATCAATAGGATCCATGCCCCCGTACGACATAGCATGTTCAAAAATTTATAGCCTCTCAAGTTGCCCCGTTAATGAATACAGGCCTTAACGTGAATACCGCTCGCTATGGTAAATGGTCCCGTACAGTATTATCATGTAAATTCATGTGTTGACTCCGAGTTTTCCGGAATTGGGTCAAACAGGTGAGGGCTTACAAACGGAAATATGTATTGTGGATTGCGGGAACTATATTTGTCGTCAACTTATCTAGATTTATAGTTCAGTTTATTGTAGTTGTTATGTGGTGAGTTCTGTACTTAATATTACGAGAATTCGGTGTAATATTTCAAGTGGAAAGCTAAACTTGCAAATTATGCTCGCTCAAGAGAATGTCCATTTGTGCTTTGAACTTTAAATCGAATCAAGTTAATGAAGTGCTCAGAGACTTTGTTATCATTTCTGGTTGAACTGGGTCCAAAATTGGTCTGTGTTAGTCTTACTTTAATTAAGTATAAGTAAGAGATTTAATTTTAACTTGAAGATTTTTATTTGAAGGGTAAGTTAAAAAATAAAAGATAGGCGCGTATTCATCGTCAGTAAAGTTGCTAACGTGTTAGAAAGTTCAATTATATCGTCTATAGGTATCAGTGTACCGCCGCCGAAGCGCTCACTTCGGCTGTTTGTGCATATCCCTCAGGAGAATTTATCCAATAGAGTTTCAAACTGATTGGATTACGATTGCTGAAATTCGATACGAACTCCACCACAAGCGGCTTCAGTGACATTACGTCGGAAATCATATTCTGCATCGTTTGTCATAAGATTTGAGTAATTAATTCGCATCGTAGATACGTTGCAAATTAATCAACAGAGCAATATTTTGAGATGAAATTCTAAAAACGCATCATGCGTGTCTGGTAAATTTTCTTCAAAAATATCTCATCTGCTTAGCCTTTTCCCAACTACGTAGGCTGAATATCAGTATTGTATACGGAGTGATCGCCATCGAACCTAATTACTGGGAAACACTGAGCCTCAAGGTTACCACAAGGACCAGTTGTCAGACTTTTTGGGCTGACTACACTCGTAACGGCTGTCATCAACCGAGACCAACTGCTTAACGTGCGGGGCAGGGAGAGGACTCAATGTGCGAAGGTCACCCATCCTATGACTGACCTTACTGCGCGGGGGATAAGAGCACCTCTTTTAAAAAATATATCTGATAAAATGAACAAATACTACGAAGTATCTCTCAACATTGTTTATTTATCAAGTTTGTTGGTTCTGTCTTTTGATGTTCGGCTTCAGACGTCAGACAAAGCTCGATAGAATGGCCCCGACAAAATGAGCTTTTTCATTATCGCCTCGGGGCTTACAACCTGCTACGAATCGGGAGAATCGTTGGGATTTTATTGAATTACGCTCCATAATTGGACAACTGAGAATCGATCGAGATAACTGTAATGTAGTAAAATTTCTCAAGCTTAGCAATATCAGGCTTCACGCCTGTATTCCCCAAAGGGTTAGTCAGAATTATATCTACTATTGTACACCCACAAAAATTTACCGATACCGTTATTGTAATGTGTTTCTATTGCCATCTACCGGGCACAGTTCCAAACTTTGTGCTGCTACTGAGAATTCACATAAACTAAAACGCCAATAACACTTTCCAACCCGAGAATTGAACCCTGGTCCTCACGCTTCGCAGCCTCGCTTTCGACCACTAGACCAATGAGGCAGTCTTTATGTATAGAATATCTAGTTCTATGTAGAATACAACATCATTGGCTTTTCCTTTTGTTTAATAAACATTTTTTTTTTACAGGAATTATTCATAGTTTGGGGCAACCCACACTATGAATAATTCCTGTATCGTCGGTGCGTTTACGAATACATATATTCACATACACAAACACCCAGACCCAAAACAATTATATCTGTAGATCATACAAATATTTGTACACCAATATCGTAGATCATAGCAGTGCTTCTATTTTAAATCTTTTTCTTAAATACACATTGTCCCACTCTAGGATTTCTCCTGTATCGTGGGTACAGTTTACAAACATACATGGCACTTGAACACCCACCCAGATCTTAAACAACTACCTGCAGATCATACAAATACGTGTTCCGAGCGGGAATCGAAACCGCGACACATAGCGCGGACAGCTTATCGCTTAGAAAATGCGCCAACCATGCTGTCATAACTGTACTTATCCACCTATGTCACATACTTTAATCAACTGAATTGGAATAAGAAAATATTTGTTTCCTGAATCTTAAAAATTCATGGTAGGTAATAAAAATTTGATTTCATATTTTTATTAAACTTCAACCCAATATGGCGAGTATTTGCTTTTAGAATAAATAAATATGTCTTCCTTGTCTTGAAAATTGCTTTTATTAGTTCCAATTTATTGGAAAGCCTGCCAAAATCGGCATTTCATACAATACTATCAGTTCTTAACAAAGTCAAAGCCTGTGCCAATACAATACGGGCATTGCATTTCACCTGACGTTCTGCGAGGTTTCTCGGAAGCGAGCAAACTCGTTTGCCAAGTAAGTTTGTTGAAGCAGCTAGCTTATTTGATTCCCTCGTGCACTTTTCACTTAGGTCTCAGTAAATAGAGTTACTGGATTCTGTTTAGTGGTATAATTAATGTTTTGATATTTTTGTTTGGCATGGTATTCAGTGTAATTGCGGAGTTTATTGTGGATATATTGGGAGGCTTTGTTCAACAAGCATAAGCTTTAGTACTCGCAAATATCATTGACCTTTACCCTTTGAGTAATGAAGTGGTTTAGCCAGGTCTTAAATGGTGATGTGACGTCTCTCAGACAGCGGAAATTATCAATAAATAGTGTTATTAGGAACTTATCAAAACGTTAGTTATTTAAATACATATGTTCCTACTGTTAATTGCCGTATTTCAACGTGAAATCCCGAAGCCAGCGGAGAGGGCGTAACGTCAAAGGTGACTGACTAAATAAGACTCAATGAGATACCCAAGTCAGTACTTAGAGGTTAATATTGGGAATTTGTAATGAACTTTATTTCAAAGGGAGAAATTATTTGCTCTACTGTTTCTTTTAGGTTAGGTGTTGCGCTTGAAGTCGGTTTTTAAAGTGTTATTGGGGGTCCAGTTACTAGTGTCAGTAGGTAAATAGTTACTAAAGTACTGTTATTAAAGTATTTGCAGATATCCACGACAGTTACCTTATACTACTCAGGTAGTATAGTTGAGCGAGCTTTATGCCAACGGAAGATCAGTCTTCCGTTGGCATAAAGCTCGCTCAAACGATGATGTTATTCAGTACTATATAAGTAAGGGACTCAATAACGACAGCGGTGAAATGTGGGTGTACTATAGTGCAAAGTACAACAGTACAAAGACTCCTTTTTAATTTCCGATTATATTAATAATAGAAAGAGAATATATTCATGTTGTTTTATCTTAGCTTTTTCTATCTTCCACTTAATTCTCAAATTCTTAAAACCCAATTCAAAATGCAAAGCTTTTTCGTGTACAGAACGTAAAGCCTTTGAATGTTATCACTTAGAAGGCAGATATTTATTTTTTGCGGCAGCATTCCGTGGCTTGCTCAGATAATTTCTCGCTCATCTTAATTCGTGGCTTAACTTCGTGATAATCCCGCTGCTGTGATCTTGTTAGCTGGCTCTCCGCTCTCTGACTGCATTCCTTTGTGCCTCACTTTTTCTTCGTATAATTACTCTGTACCTTGTGGTACATGAGATTTGTAAGTAATTAGTTCTCAGTGATTTAGATAGAATTTGCTTGTCTCAGAGCTGATAAGTGAACGATATTTTTTTTCGAATTTTGACCAAATAACAGAAGGAAGAGGTGCGCGATTATACACCCTAATTTCACGATGGCGTTATTAAGTACCATTTAATAGGGGGCGAGCCTATTGCCATTTACCAGGCACAGTTCCAAACTCCGGACTGCTAGCCTGCTACTGAGAGTTTTTAACAGAAACACCCATTAACACTGCCTGTCTATAGGAATATTGTTATACTTTTGTCTATTTCAAATAGCTAGCTGCTGATAAATAATATCTAATATAAATATAATATTAAATTATGAATTAAGATTATTAACTTATGAATTAGGTACATAATCACTCGTGTATGTACATTGTTTACTAAACGCTACCTAACCATAGTTGAAATCCAAAATAAAAAATTACTAGTTTAAAAAAATGTAACCAGCAATATGTTTCAGTCACCAACGCGATCGTAGTAAGGGGAACAATTTCACATACACTGAGCCCCACAAAATGCTGAATCTCGTTTAAAAGCGAGCTCAATATCAAAGCGAATGCATTGGTGCTATACTTCAGTCGGCAGCTGACGTTCCGACAGCTGTATGGACGTATCTACGATATTCGTAGTTATGTCGAGGAGTCGACAGCCAACAATCAACAATTGTGGATGACGAGCCAGATTCGTTATGTTGGCTAGTGAATATGGAACAATTCTGTTTTTTATTTGAAAATTCTCAAAAAGGGTTTGATTTTGAATTGTTGATTTGTTCGAATTTCGTTCATAATTCGGCAACCATTTGTTTCATTGGTAAACTAAACTATACATCTAAATTCAACAACAATCTCATAATACTAAGAGATATTAAACTTCCTGCAGAAAAAAGACCGTCAAAAGTTAAATTGACAAGGTTCTTTTTTAATAATATAAAATCTTTATTAATATAAATAATTGAAAATAAATATTGTTTGAAAATATCTTCGCATTAGAAACGCCTTGATGATTAAATTATATCATGAGTCTATGATAGAAATAACGCGTGTAACGTGCGAACGAAAAATAACAAATATGAGTGTACTAATTACTAACGATAGATACTGGCTGGATCATATTCAATAAATGTCGAATGAGTTCTATTTATTATTAGAATGAAACATTTGTCGATATTCGATAAAATTAATAAGTACGCTGAAGTGATATTGATTGGCTCATTCACATATAGGTACCTGACTTCCAAATGTTATTAGGAATGAAATGATATTTAGACGACTCGGTGAGTAGCTTTCTGCGCTAGGTGTCGCGGGTTAGATTACCGCACGGAAGAAATATTTGTATGATCTACAGATAGTTGTTTCGAGTCTTGGTGTGTTTGCATGTAACATGTATGTTTGTAAAGTATACCCACGATACAGGAAAAATCCTAGAGAGCGGCAAATTATTTAAAGAAAGAAAATCTTTGGAAAGATAATTATTTTGCTTTTTTTTAAGGTATTTCGATGTGAGAACTCCATATCGAAGTACTTGTATTACCTCTATTTAAATACACGTTAAAAGTGGATAATATTAGCGTAATATTTGAGTAACAACACATACCACGTAGCATCACGCCTGTATCCCCGAAGGGTTCGGCAGACGTGTCTTATTATGCACACATATTTCGTCGATGCTGTGATGAAGTCCCATGTAATTGGCGGCGAGCCTATTGTCATCAATCGGGTATAAATCCAAACTCCGTGCTGCTACTGAGAATTTCCATACAGAATAAGCCAAATACCCGTTGCCCAAATTCAAAGTCAAAGTCAAATATTTTTATTTCAACTGGGCCTTTACGGGCGCTTTCAAAACGTTATTTATATTATTATACGTATTCGTAACGTTATTATTATACGTATTCTAGTCGCTCGGTTCCAAAAGTGGGTTTGTCCTATGGAGAAGATGTAAGAAATATTGGAACGCAATTTTTTTAATACTGATACTTGCCGCTTCACGGCGCCACCTTCCTAAATAAATATTGTCTGTTACTCGCGTGTGCATTTTCGTTATATGTATACTATAATACAGAATCTTATATTCAAATATCGGTGCTTTATTTTAAAACCTCCTACAGAAGAGACTGGCAAGAAACTCCATGGATACTCTTTTAAAAAAACTGTTTAAAAATACTCGAATCGGGAATCGAACCCAGGAAATCACGCTCAGCATTCACGCTTGCGACCACTGGACCAATGAGGCAGTCAGTCAGTTTAAGTAACAACTTGTAAGATTATTCAATTCCTCATCTCATTTTAATTATATCGTACTTCATAAATTTAATTATGATAAAGAAGGAAAAAACAATATTGAGGGATCTTATTTCATTATAATTAATGGTCCCCTCATTAGACGAAGAAGAAATTAATTAGTTTAGAAAATTATCCCCGAGATAAATTTTAATTATAAAATTTTGTTTGCAGCGGATTCAAAATGGCCGTCGTTTGTTGGGAGAACAGAAACTGACATAATATTTATATGATTTTGGAACGAGAAATCAAAGTATAATAAAAAAGATGCCTGAACATATTTCTGTGGCCTTTTTAATATGAATTGTAGGTTATTTAAACTTCGATGTAGCAAAAACAAGTGCTCTAACATTTATTGCTAGCTCAAATAAAAATAAAAGTCGTGAAGAGCCAGGAAAAAAATAAAAAAAAAAAAATTATAATAATACAATCAGTGTTGCCTATATTAATTAGAAAATTTCCTACCATTATTACTGGGTTGCCAACAGTGATATCATTTCATTATTAATCTACCATATGAAAAGGACAACCGACCATGAAATGAAATTTTCATTCAAGCAAAGACAAGAAGATCAACAAATCGTTTAACAGTCATTCTTTATGAAGTAAAACTTTTTATTTTCAAATAAAAGCACAAAAATAAAAACACTGGTTTTATTAAATTCAATTCTCTCGCTTTACTTAGTGATATTTCTTTGCTTTCATTTTACGTCATAGTAAAAGAAATGGGAGTATTTCAAACAATATGCAGTTTAAGCTTTTATTTAAGTTAGACAGCGACCTCTTGCGAATGTTCTTGTGTTGACTCCAGAGAGCCATTCCACAGAATCGCATTGTATAAAATATTGTTTAGATATATTGCACCAGGTGCTATATTTTGTGAGTATGTTTTACCTGCCCTTTTATTTTTAGATTGGATATTATATATGCTTTTATTTTATGTTATTTAGGTTAGGTAGGTTATCTTATATGCTTTTATTATATTATTATTTTATTTTAGAAGGCGTTTGTGTCATCATAAATAATAATATTAATTTAAAATAAAAGGTCTGGAGTATGGGATTTTTAATACCGATTATTATTATTATTATTATTACTTAACGATTTAGCAGCAAATGCTCGCCTTCCATGCAGTGGCATCGTAAAGGGGGGCATGGGTGGGGGCGGGCCGTTTTGGGGTGACACCCGGAGACAACTTCAAGAACAAAATACAAAATTAAGAAAAAACTGTCTTTTTCGGGGATTCCCCCACAAGCACTAGCAAATATATAAATTTGTTCAGCTTCAACCCCGCACCGGGTGCCACCCAAGGTAGCTACGCCACTGCTTCCATGCAAGAGTTTTTGAGGGTTTGAGCCCGCACCGTAGCACTGATGTTTCTAATTCATGTGAATTAGAAACATTCGTTAATGGTGAAGGAAAATATCGTGAGGAAATTACATACCTGAGACGGTTTCATATATTTCTCAATGGATTGTATCGTCCGCCAACCAGCACCGGGCCCCAGAGTGGTGGACTAAGATTTAACCGTTCTCATATTGAGAAGAGGTCTGTGCCCAGTGGGATAGTTCCCAGTCGCCTGGTTCTGTTCACGAGCGCTGATTGAACTGAAGTTTTGATAAGGTTTTACCTCAAAACGATCCCCATGCTGCCTGCCAAGCGTGGGGATTATGGCAACCCCAAATGACATAAAATTACCTCAATAGCTTTATCATATTTATCTGTTAATTAAATGATATATTACCGTATTAAAAATCTAATTTTATAAGTAAAATTTATAATAATTATAAATTCTGAATTCATTCTAGTACGGGACTGCGAGTGTGTCCAAAGAGGATAAATTATATTGTTCATTATTATTTCCTTTATTTATTTACTTATTTTTTTTTTTTAAATTTATATATATATACTTAATAATAAAATAAAAATACATTTATAAAAATAAAAAAATAATAATAATATTGTTCATTATTATTATAATTTATATCTGTTGAGTCTACACACTTATCCGCTTGTCCGAATGTACTAGATACTCTGACGTCATGTCTCATGGTCGTTATTCGATCCCTTGTGTGGCTAACAGATTTATCTTTTGCGATTCGTTTCACACGACCACCCACTGCAAACTGATACCCATTGTTATTTTATCGTGGACATAAGAATTTTATCACATATTTTTACCCGTAGTTTTTTCGTTAGATTATTTTGTACTGCTATATTACAATAAGATAGCAACTCGCTTGTTATCCCCGAAGGATTAGGCTGTGGTGTAATACCGTTCACTCATATTTTGTTGATGTTGTTATTGAGTCCCATGTAATAGGAGCCGACCCTATTGCCATCTACTGGGCACAGATCCAAACTCCGGGGTGCTATTGTAAATTCTGTTACATCTGTCATCGTTATGACTTACGGCATCCACCTCCGGGGAAACTCTGCAGACATCAATACTATATTCGTCTTGCAGAAAAGGGCTGTCCGAGCTATTTATAATCTTGGTCCAAGGGTGTCGCTGATACACAGATTTAAGGAAATTAATATTCTAACTGTAGCGTCACAATATATTTTTGAAAATTTAATATGTTTATAAAAATATTTCGAACTTTGGCAAACTGTCTCAAGGGCAAGGGTCTCTTCTCAGAATGAGAAGGGTTAGGCTTTAGTCCAGCACGCTGGCCTGGTGCGGGTTGGCGGACTACACACCCCGTTAAGAACTTTATGAAGCCCTCTCAGGTGTGCAGGTTTCCGCACGATGTTTTCTTTCACCGTAAACGCAAGAGATAATCAAATTCTGATCCGCACATGATTCCGAAATTCAGAGGTGCGGGCCGGATTTGAATTCAGTCCCTCCTGCATGGAAGGCAAGCGTTCAATCGCTAGGCTTTCACTGCCGTTGAGGATAACTGATTTAAAATTCAGTTGCAAGATTTGACCCGAACATACATACATACAAACATTGCGAGTTAAATAAAAGCTCGTAAAATATAAATCCTTACCGTTCTAAAACAAGAATCCGACCCAATTAAATTGAATTGCTTTAGAAAAAATCTTATAAAACTTTGGAGTGATATCGATACCAAACCTAATTGAAAATCAAAACAAATCCTGGAGTTCTTTCTATTCCAGAAAAGTTGTATGTTTTACTAAGTCAATCGAAATCGGAGCCGTATTTATTTATTTTATTATTTATTAATCTTTATATCACAAAGGTAAGTATCTTATATTCTAAGCCCCACAAAACCGTTGCAATGGTTTGACTGTGAGGTCAACGAGAGCGGAGGGTGTTGATGTAAAGTATAATTTACATTACTGATTATAATATTGAGACTGAAATTCCATTATACTGTGGTCGCATAATCTGCTGTTGAGCATAAGGATTTTCTGATAGAATATTTTTAGTAGCATATTCGCGTTTAACTATATAGGCCTCCTGAGACTTAAAAACGACATCGGTGAATTTAGGTGTACAATAGTGAGGGGGTGGCCTCTTTACAGTCACCCTCTCCGGGAAGTGCCGTTCGGCATGACACCGTGGTGAGCTTCGGTGCGGTCTTCTAAGAGTTCCCGAAGTCCACCATATGGTGTCGAGGCGGATCACCGTGGTGAGTTTAGCCGGTAGGAGTCCGGCACACCCCTTCGCCCCCCCCAGGCGAAGGATAGCCCAAAATAATGGTGTACAATAGTGAGGTTACTTTAAGTGATATTTACACAAATTTTGTGACATTCACAAAACAGGCCCACCGGCCATATGCTGCACTGCAAAATTGTGTGACATTAGGATAATTTATGTGCCCGGATGGAACCGGGAGAACACGAAATCTGAAATCGGTTGTACGGTTCAGAACATGAAATTTCATGAGCATTAGGTAACATTACTGAAGATAATGCTCTGAAGAAGAATCGTATGTGTGTTGTACAAATGTGAATTTAGTACCGCATCAAATGTATGTAGTTTGTTTTATCGCCATCTACCGGTTCCAAACTCATGACGAAATTTTTTATCGCTTGAGAATAATCTACAGAAAAATCCAATAACACTTGGCTCGACTCGGCGACCAAATCCAGGACGTTACGCTAAGCAGCCGCGTTTGTCGTAAGCGCAGCTGAACTATATCAATACGTTAGTTTCGATATTTAATAAAAAATATAATTGTCATTTAGCTGCGTATTATTCAGGGGTGAGCTGACAGAGTATTGTAAAACATCAAGAAATAAAAAGAGGTTATCATCTTCTCTTAAATGACTGTCTTTTACTTACTCCGCAACAGCAGCAACCGCAGCCGCATGGTGAATAGCACTCCGTCCTCTTTTACGTCTTCTCGTCCGTTTCCGTGAGTAAGAGGCCAGTAAGAGGCCTTTGCGCGCGTCGATGCGCTTGCGCGAGTCCTTGGCGAGCGTCCGCACCGCCAGCGACGTGGGGTCGAAGCTGAAGGTGGAGTCGTCGCGGTGTTCGTTCAGGTCCTTCTTTCTTTCCTGGTCGGATAGTAACAGAATAATATTAGTAAAGCCGTTAAAAGATGTGAGGTTCTTTGTTCTGCAGCGTGGAAAGCCAATCGCTTGCCATTGCGAAAACTGAAAATCTTCAGTTACAAATAATCAGCTCAAAAAGTTTACGTTGGATAGTTGCTTCACATACAAAATGACTGCTGACTCTAACTGGCTGCCAATAAGAGCTCATATAACGCCTGGTCTCACCTCCTGCGTGATCTGCGACTCCTCCTCGTAGCTGAGCGCGACGACGGCAAGCATCAGGTTGATGAGGTAGAAGGACCCGAAGAAAACGACCACCGTAAAGAAGGATACCGACATCGGACCGCATGATGACAGGACCTGAAGCAAACAAGGTTATACAGGGTGGTGACGATATGACGACAATAAATTAAAACACGATCGCTACTGGTCAATCAAGAGACTTTAAAATGAATTATGTATCGTTGTCGATTCTGACCAATGTAAAATAATATGTATATTGTGGTGAGAAAATAAAAGTTATTATTGTCTTACTTCGAAAGTATCTGATAATTTCTGAGCCGATTTATGTACGTAAATCTAGTGTTTCGGTCCATCTAGGTGAATAACGTAGTGAACTTGCTCAGAGAACTCGTACAAATTTTTGACGTCCAAATAAAATCTATGGCTATAATATGTATATGGCTTGAAAACAATCTGATAATTTTTGGTGTACGAATTACTAAAACAAATCATTGAATATGGTTTTATTTATTTGTCGTTATGTACGTAACCATTTTGTATATATTTGTTTTTGTATTTGGAAGACCAACAGCATTTAAAAATAAGGTTAGCATTCATACTAGTTTCATTTAGCCAATAAAAGGTTCTCCACGAATAAATGGTTATGGAAGAGGCACTTTTCACCGTAGGGCGTGGTGTTGCGTCGCTTCCGCAGATAAGTGTCACAAGAACGCACACTTACACATTGAAGTTTTTGTCTAAGCTTGATTTTCTATATACTAACATGAACTGTATTGATAGGTATTATATACAATACAATATATGTCTATATAGGTATGTGTTTGTTTGTAAACTATATATCTATGGACAAAGTAGCCTGAACTAAAGAGATTATTATTAAGTATGCGAATACAAGAATGTTTGTGGATATAGAGAGAGCTTAATAAAATGATTAACAATAATAGCAACACTAAATTCTTGGAAAATAATTCCAGAGTGCCTGTCTCACGGCTTGTAGGCTTCATTATAAACTAGCTTTGGTCTGCGACTTCGTCCGCGTGTGTTTTGTATTTATTATATAACTAGCTGGTCCCCGGCGTTGCTGCCACAGAAGAAATAAATTTGCTCTTTAAAATACATTTACCGGTACAATAAGCGCGCCACCTACTGAAAGTTAATTGTACTGTGGCTATAACATTCGCGCAAGTGCAAGCAATAAGTTGACCAAGTTTTATCGCAATCAGATGAACGGTATGGCAGCGCATAAAATAAAAACAAACAAACATTGATTTTTATATATTAGATTAGTGATTTGCTGCAATCGACTCAGGCTACCTATTGATAAAATTTCTTAACGATCGGTTCAGTGATTTAGTCGTGATGAGGTAACAAACAGACAGATTTACTTTCGCACTTATAATAGTATGGATGTCAAAATTTATCATAACTTTTTATTAATAAAATCGATCCATGTTTTTTTATAACACGTAGGTATATTGCTTCACCTAGAACTTGGTAATGAAGTAGTTAGGAATATAATAATTCTTACGCAAGAAAATACGTTTACAATAACAGAATAGTTGCGATAGATGTGTGGTACAAACAAAAAGTCTTAGAATACTTCAAAGGCGCACGTAAATTAATCTATATTGCCTCTGTACATTCATAAAGCTTATAGTTTCGCAGTTACCCTCCATTTGATATTAAAATCAAAGCGAAGCGGTGTGGCCCTGAAACACGCGGAATGTTGCGATTCCCACGAACATTTTTGATTTTATGTCAAAAAATCAGATAGTTGCTGGTACTTATCAGATTGAGAAGTCTTAGTCCACAACATTGCGGGTTGGTGGACTATGTACTACCGATTACACCGAGAATATTAAGTAGCCCTTTCAGATGTGCAGTTATCAGTCACGATGTTTTCCGCGCCGTGAACGCAAGTGATAATCAAATCCATACATTATAATAATATAATTCATAATTCGTTGTCAGATGTGCGGACCGCGTTTAAACCTACCTATTCATATGTCTTATGTATGTCATTTTCTGCTCTCTTTATATTGTAGCGGTTTGTTGTTATATTTAAATAAAATTAACCTTGACACTTCTGCATGGAAATCAAGTTTTGGACCAACACACCTTGTACTCAGAGCGATTTGCGATATTTGCTCAAATTCATACCATAAACGCCAACAAAACTCTTTCTATGTATCCTTTTGGAAGTCATCTTGCGATATCGCGTGTGATACGAGTACATTGAAAAGTACAAGTCATTGACTGAGTGTACCTATGTTATTCAATTCCAATTTCAAAAGTAGTTTGTTTCTTAAGTCGCGTTTCTAATGGCCCTATTGTAACGCTTCATATTTGTCATTAAATTAAGCGGAACAGGTGTCAGTTAAGTTACTGATACATTGATCAACTCTATATTTAGTTAGCGAGGTGTGTAAGTAACTTGATTTTGATAGTGACATTATTGTATTATTAAATTAATTTTCTAGCGCTAATTAATATTATGGTGAATGTAGGTTGAAGCGAATATTTTACAAAAGGCGAAATCTTTCGTTATGGACAAGTTAATTCGACGATATGGTTGGCGCAGTGGCTAAGCGTGGTGTCGCGGGTTCGATGCCCGCACAGAACAAATATTTGTGTGATCTGCAGATAGTTGTTCCGAGTTTGGGTGTATGTCCATGTGAATATTATATGTGTTTGTAAACGCACCCACGATATAGGAATTATTCCTAGTGTGGGGCAACGTTTTTTTATAAGCAAAGCAAAGCAAAGTTTTATGAGCTTATAAGCAAACGAAACTGGGACTGCTGATGCAAAAATTTTATCAATTTAAAGGTTTCAAGAGAATTAAGTCAATATTCCGCAATACAGAATGTGCAGGTTTCCTCACGATGATTTCCCTCACCGTTAACACAAGTGCTACTCAAATTCTGATCCGTCGTTAAATATTCAACATGGAGGGGAGCTTGATAAGTTATGCGCATGCGCGTATATTGGTTGCAACAACGCTGTATGGGTAATCTTGGATTTATGTACCTACTAACAGCAATATTCGGATCACCAATCAAATATTTACGAGCACTCATATTTTAATAATATTTTTATATATAGGAACTATTTATTATATTTAAGGCCGTTCTCATCGTTTTCGGCTTCCCTAAAAAGAGAGTATCTTCTAGCGTAGGCCTTTATACAGCTAATAAAGCTCGTTAGACCGAACCTGAAAAAATTGTGTCGTTTCAGCAATGGTTTCAGATTCCCTTAGTTCTCAACAGAATCTAAAGTACCTACTCAAACATCAATTTTAAGAGGCCCTTTAAACTAATTATGTCTCTGATGTCTACTTTAAAACTATAAAGACAGCATGACCTGATCACAAACATAACAGTTTAGTGGTATTGAAAAATTTTAGAATGTACAATGTAATGCGCATATGACTACAAATAAATTTATATTTCTTCATTGCGACTAAACTGTTGTGTCGGTGAACAATCGGTTATTTGGAGTCTTTAACTACAACAGGTAATAAATCGGCCGTTAGGACGACAACTCAAAACTTGAGTTTCAGAAGTTGGTAGTTTAGTCTTTTTGAGTAGCGCTGCGTAATAATGGTCTTACTGTTTAACCCTTGTTCTATTTTGTTCTCTGAGGGGAAAACAAATGTCAACACACTTAGATATTCCCTGGATCCTCGTCTCCTGTAAACGTTTGTCTCCTAAACCGTTGTAGAAGACTGTTCTAAGTAATTTATTAGTGTAAGAGCTCGTTACCCGACCGTCCGTTAGATAAGCATGTGTCCCGAGTTTGCTTAGGCACACGCCAGTGGGTATAGTGTATGTAAAGTAATATCACCCACTTGTGTTTTAACTGTTTGTCTTTTTGGTTAAGGGACCGCTTCAGAAAGTTGGCTGCCATTTGTAGTTGTTTTGAACGAGTTTTATGAATTATGTTGTTCATGAGGAAGGGGCTTGTTTGAAGAGAGGGTTCTTTTTTGCGTTAAGAGCGCGGTTTCGTATTTCTGTATTCAGTATTTTTGGGATACATGAGCATTAAGAAGGATACGGCAGGTCGGTTTGGAAGCCTTCGAAAAAACCTTGCCAGATACAGTTCTCGCGAAAAGTATAGGAAAGGGAGGGAAGTCTTTACCCAGGAATATTATGACCCATAAATACGAAGCATTATTCGTATTTCACAATCGCGTCTAGGCAGTCTTCAAAAAGCCTAAAAGTTGCGATGTCTTTAGCTTTAGCTTTAGCTTTTTCTGAATTTTCTTGGAGACCTAGAATCTTCTCTTCATTTGAAATGAATCTGCAGTCATTATTCCATTTTCTCAAAGCACTAATACATTCTACAATTACTCCTAATGACG
This sequence comes from Shargacucullia verbasci, assembly GCA_947562105.1. Taxonomy (NCBI): domain Eukaryota; kingdom Metazoa; phylum Arthropoda; class Insecta; order Lepidoptera; family Noctuidae; genus Shargacucullia; species Shargacucullia verbasci. The sequence goes on along the minus strand of OX387297.1, from coordinate 9,095,309 downwards.
TCACTGAAATTTCGTTTGGGAACGAGTCGCAATGCCATCTTGAAAGCGGTTCCCCGAGAATTAATTAAGGGGCAACCGGTAAACGACCCTTACATTATGACCACACCCGCAACTCACGTAAAGTTCATTTGGCTGGAGTCTGGTAGACCCTTTGTAATAAAATTCTGAGACCTCAAAATCGTTGGAGCGTTTTAACGGTTAAGTAAGCTCGCTTGGTGAATAGAGCTGTATTATCTCAAACTTGATTTACTTTGGTAGGTATTTCAATATATGATTTTCATTTTAATCCAGTATTTAGGGTTAAGCAGAGATGTAGGTACTCAGGAACACACACATTTCACCGATGCATATTACCTACCAATTCCAGAAAATTCCTGGAAAAGACTTAGAAATTGAACCATGAACCTCATGCTCTCAAGTTGAAACAGCATTATTTTACATCATTGGACAGAAACAAAATGGTGACAAAGTATTTAAAAATAAATTTGGCAGATTCTTTATCTAACTTGTCAATGTTTAAACATTGTATTGGCAAATTGAAGAAGTAACTCACTTATATAAGTACCTACCCTACCATCGTTTGACAGCGTTCCCAAAAAACTGAACAGTGTACGCAATATTATTCAATCTTGTGTCTCGTCGAGACTAGACACAAGACATCTGATCATGAGTATTGAGCATTTAACAGCGATATCGATATCATAAAGGTTCCTTTACTACTTTACAAATAGTGCCATCCAAGAAGACGCGCCCCACTGTTTTGTGGCCGAGGCTTTCCAGATGACCGTAACGCTTTCTCGTATTTAGTCAATTCATCGTAGTGTGCGTGTGCACTCGTAGGTAATTATTGTGTATCAACAGATCTTAAAACACTAGCAGAAGGTTGCACACTTGTGCTGTGAGCGATGAGGAAGAAGAGGGCGTGTCTTCGTGGATGGCGTTATCTATAGTAATGGTGATATGATATGATTTACTTACTTTATAGTTATAGAAAAAGAAACAAAGATTCCACTGATAGCGGAGTTCTAGTTGCAAACTTTTGGGCTGGAACTATTTATATAAGACTTTTTATAAAAACTTCCTTATTAGTAGATGAGAATTTGATTATTGCGAACATTTTGAACGCAGTGAGATTTTGAAGCAAAGTGAACGCGGAATTAGAAATTGATATAAATGGACTGCGGAAATCGAGTTTAGATTATTTTATTAATCGTTCTATTTCTGGATATTGAATAAACCGCTGAATGAATAAGTTTTAAGAGATATGTGTACCTGTGAAATTAACTTGTATAGGTATTGGAATATTTGTACGCGACAAAAACCCAACGTGAACGTTCTCTAAGATTTCTACAATTTGCGTACTTTGCGTGTAAACTCAAGTTTCGAAAAACAAATGAATATCATCTTAAAAAAGAAACAAAAAGACTTTCTTCTGTTAAGCTAGGAGTAGGTACGAGTATTTGTATCATCAGAATCATGCGCAACTTACCATATTATATACATTCTCCCAATAGTCCAGCGTGATCAATTGAAAGGTGGTGAGCATGGACCACAGGAAGTTGTCGAAGTTGGTGTACCCGTGGTTGGGGTTGGGACCCACGCAGAGACACGTGAAGTCTTCTGGACAGTGCCTCGCCCCAGTCAGGTTGCCGCAGATTATAGGCACTTCATCAGCGTTGACCATCCAATTAGATGGCTCCTGGATCCACCTGGATGAAATAATATTATTTTCATACATATATGTACATATAGTTAAAAGGCAGACGCCATCTTCTTTTCTGGACGTTTATGAAATGTAGCACACCGCTATAAGCTTGATCAATATTTCTGTCTTACTCACACAATATACCACCAATTCATTCCTGTATTTATAGTGAGTTCTATGTCAACTACAATAGCATCAATCCAGTACTCCTCAAAGGGGCATTTCGGCGATGGTATTCATAGTATCGAATCGCATGTAATAGGGGGAGAGTTTTTTCAAAACTCCGGCCTATTTTTTATCTTTTTAACAGAAAAAATCCCAATAACATATTTCAAAAGCCGGGGATGAACCATTCTCACGGCTTTAGACCAATGAGGCGGTTATGATACTGAGGTTCTTTTTTGTATTATTCGAATATTAAGAAATCTTGCATAGGTCGTTCATATTCATGGTTGGCTGGATTTTGTTAAGCTCTCCCTTTCTCATTCATAATAATACTTCAACTACGGATAATAATCCGTTCATTTAAATATCGTGGAACGACCTGTTATTCAAAATGTTCATCGTTTTTACAGTAATTGATTCTTGAAACTTGGTGGAAAGATAAGTTGAGCGTCGGAGTGGAAAATATTTTCGTGAATCGTACCTAATTATTGCAAAGGAGTTTTTACTTGGGTTCTTTTTCACCCGCTTTATGAGGTGTAAATGAGTTTCAAACACGATATCTTAAAAAAGGAATCCTACGGAATGACGCATCTCAGTGGTTTTAATTAAGTATTTACCATTTTCATAATATTTAAAAACATTGTCCATGGTAATACTTATCTATTACTTAATATTTTGTATGCCTAATGGCTGAATATGTTTTGGAGCTTTTATATGTACCTTTAGTATGTGCTCATATTCGTAAAATAAATTATTTGATTTGATATGATTTAAAAAATATGGCATCGATTTGATTCCCTTAACAAAATTAATTTCTTTACAATTGAGGATTTTGTATCATAGGATAAGTCAGTACGACCCATAAACATTGCCAGTTGCTAAATATATTCTCTTCTATGAAATTATCTTTTCAGTTCAGATGACTCATCTCATTTATAATTTCTATTTGCCTGAATTTTTTCTTGCTTTTAGGTTCTTATCAAGCAGAAGAACGCACAATATTATAATGTTAACATTTTATAGGTCTTTGCTGTGCAAAGTTATTTTTAGAACAGACTATAACTGTCAGATTTCATACTAAAATGAAAGAAAATTAACTTATAATTTAATCTCTACTTACGCTGACCATGCTTCATCCGTGAAGTTCTCCCCTGGCGGCACGACGAGGTTCTTCACGCACTTATTCCTCAGCTCCCCCATGTACACTTGCAGCGCAAACAGCGCGAACACCATTAGACAGAAGATTGTCAGTGTCATTACTTCTGCTAGCTGCTTGAAGGAATGCAGCAGCGCGTTGATGATAGTTTTCAGACCTGTTGAATTTTTGGCCAGGTTGTAGTAATGGACAATTAAATAGTGTTCAAGGTATTTGTAATGCTTGTAGGACATACTTAGAGGTGTACTGAGGCGGCATGTAAATTTACATTGACTTGTCTGCCTGATCTTTTGCTGTGAGCGACAAGTGGATGATCACGTATTTTTCAAAATAATTCATTAAAAAAACTTGTGTATTCTTAACTAACCATTACAATAGCTTATAAGATTACGTTTATAAGTTATTGTTTAGGCATTAATTAAAAAATATTTAATCATTCTGCAATAAGTTTTCATTAAACTTATTTTTTTTTTACAATTACAACTAGTGGTTGCCTGGTGGCCAAAATTCGACTATCAATTTTTAAATTTGACATTATTGAGGTTCTTTTGTCAAAGAGCATATACCTCTATTGTCATTGCACATATTTTATTTTTAATTTTATTCTATTACGTCGGTTGCAAGCGACACTGATTTGACATTTGATATTGGCAGTGTGTGTAATGTTTTTTTTTTTTTAATTATTTAATATATTTCTAATGCATATTATATAAAAATATTAACTTTCTGCGCTCCTTCTCCATATAAACTTAAACTGTACCAAATACCATACTCCTCCGTCCGCGTAAATTTAGTAAAAAGGGCTACAAACGTTTTGCTTCACAAATTAATATAATAATTACTAGTTACTTTTAGCGCTGAATGTAAAAAAACAAAAAAAAAATATTACCACTTTTAGTCTTAAATATTATATCCAATTTAAATGTTGAGCATAAATGTTGTATAAGTATTATTGTTTAAATAATTAGCCGATTTTCGTTTTCAATCTCTGATGAATGTTAAAGTTCGTAATTAACTACTTCCACATTTTCTTTCTACATTCATCTTTCAATCCTGTATTGTCTTTCATAATTTTGTAATTCTACGGTTCTCTGTGCTCCTGGTACATTTTAGAGATTCTGGCGGGAACTTTAAAAAAGAGCGCTTCAGAAAAATTTTCAAATTCCTTTTTTATTAAATATTTCCTAATTTTTTGCTTAAAAGTTAATTAAAATAACAGTACTAGGTGTGCAAACCTGTAAAAATGGTAGGAAACGAGGGGGGCGGGGATAACCCGCCCACCTCACATAAACGTCCTCGGCCTGAGGCCGGAGGCGGAGGGACAGACATAAACATGGATGGCGGCGGCGGTGAGCTTGACTATTCTCCATATATTAAACCAGACTATAAGAGACTTTACCCAGAAAATGCCACATATCTAGATTTTAAAGTGTTTATTGAAGCTACCAACAACAAGGATAGAATAGGCAATAAGAGCCCTATCTATCTCAATCATATATTTTCCAGTGAAATAAAAGGGGTGACGGCTATACAACGAATAAACGCAAATAAAATAGCAGTAATATTTAAACAGTATAATACGGCCAATAACTTCATTAACAACACCACTTTTCTCAACAAACATGGCTTGAAAGCCTTTATTCCGGCTGCGCAAATAGAAAAAACAGGTATAATTAGATTTGTACCAGCAAATATTTCCAATAAAGAATTATACACCAAACTTACATCAATATATGAAATTATAGCTATAAGAAGATTCACAAAAAAGGTTGGGCAAGAGCGAGTAGGACTACAAACAGTAAGCATTACTTTTCTATCGAATGTACTTCCAGACAATGTACAATATGATTTGTTTTCATACCGTGTTTTTGATTATATACCCCCATTACAACAATGTTTCCGTTGTTTTAAATTCAACCACTCTGCTAGGATATGCAATGGCAAACAAAGATGTTCCATTTGTGGAGGTGAGCATTTATATAAAGAATGTGATAGACCAACAGAGATCTGCTGTTGTAATTGCAGCGGGCCTCATCTTGCAATTTCTAGATTATGTCCAATTAAGTTAAATAAAATTTTAGAAAAGAAAAATAAGATTACTTATGCAAGTGCTACATTGACGAAACAACACATGAGTGATAATATTGAATTCCCACCTCTGCCACCTCCAAAAATTAAACCAATTGACACTGTTAATAAATCTGTAAATAAGCCTGTATATACACCTGTAAATAAGTCTGTATCTGTAAATAATCCTGTACATAGTGTAAATAAATCTAAAGATGTCCCTCCTAAGGTAGACATCAAAGCCCAAATAGTTGCCAACAACGATGTACTTATGGCCCTGGTACAGACGTTGGTGGAACTGGGTAATAAGGGAGATAATACGCCTACCACCGTAAATAGTATTAAAGAAACACTACTTAAAAATCTCAAGTAATGGATCCAAGTCACACACTGTCTAAGCTACGTATTGCTCAGTATAACATTCAAAGTGCTAATAGTAAAAAACCCTTATTGATTCAGTTCTTACAAAAACAAAATGTTGACATTTGCTTACTTAATGAAACATGGTTTAAAGACAATAGTTTTAGAATACCCGGATATAACATTTATAATAAAAATTCCAATAACACTCATAATGGTGTAGCAATACTGATTAAACCATATTTAAAGTACAAAGTTTTTAACACTAGATTTTATGAAGACATCCAAACTGTTGCTCTGTCCTTAACTACTGTGCATGATAGCTTGACTATTCTTTGTGTATACTGTCCTCCTTCTAGTGGGCATATACGGATTAATAGACTACGTAATATAATTAATGATCTTCCAAAGCCTATATTTGTCAGTGGTGACTTTAATGCGCACCACATTGCATTTGGTTGTCTGTCCACTAAGAGCAGAGGTCAGGATTTATTTAATATCATTGATGACTTGGATTTATGTATTTTAAATGATGGTAGTTTTACAACTGTTAACAACCCGAGGCGAAATCCGTCTGCAATTGATGTTAGCTTTATTAGTGCTAACCTCGCATCAATATGCGAGTGGTCTGTACATGATGATTCCATGGGCAGCTACCACTACCCAACAATAACAGAGATTACACTACATATAGATAAATATCATATTAATCCCCCTGTTGATAGGTATGTATATAAAAAAGCAAATTGGACGGAGTATAAAACTATTTCCAAAACAATATTTAATGATTTAGTCCTAAAATTGTATGATCCTATTTCAACCTATAATGATTTTTGTTCTCGGTTAGATAATTTAAAAGATATGACAATTCCTAAACTCACTAAACCAAATAATTTTAGAAGCAGACCTCCAGCTCCTTGGTGGAATGACATCTGTGAAAAAAGTGTAACTGCCTCTTACAATGCATTGAAATTTTATAGAAGTGAACCCACTATGGAGAACTATCTAGATTACAAAAGAAAAGATGCATTAAAAAAAAGGACTATATCAGAACAAAAAAGAATAGGTTGGGATAGCTTATGTAACACTTTCAATAGAACTACTCCTATAAGTAAGATTTGGAATCTTCTAAAAATGTTCAAAGGTATAAGAGCTGGCAATAAATCATATAAAGATGAGTTTATTTCTCCATTTCTAGATAAATTATCCGACAATTGCAATTTAAAAGATGCTGATAGTTTAGGCAATATTTTCGAACTAAATAATGATAATCTAAATTCCAAATTTTTGCTAGATGCTTTTACATGGTCTGAATTTAAAATGAGTTTGTTATCTCGGAAAGACACTACACCTGGTTTAGATGATTTCCCCTACTGTATTATTAAAAATTTAGATGAGTCTGCACAAAAAATGTTTCTAAATATTCTTAATTTACTTTGGCATTGTAAATGTATTCCACAATCATGGAAAACACAATGTGTGATTCCGATACTCAAACCAGATAAACCTTCGGAGCTTGCCAGCTCTTATAGACCAATATCACTGTCTTCATGTCTTGGTAAAATATTTGAAAACATGATTAAGAATCGTTTGGATTGGTATATGGAATCTAACGGCATCATTCCACATGTTCAATATGGATTTCGTCGAGGGCGAAGTTGTGCAGACAGCTTCACTTCCTTAATTTTAGACCTGAAACATGCAAAGGATAAAAAATTACACACTGTTTGTGTATTTCTAGATGTTCAAGGTGCATTCGACAGTCTAGATCCAGCTATACTTGTACAAGTTATGTCTAGGTTAGGCGTACCTGGTCAGCTATGTAAATGGATATATAACTTTTTGAATAATAGAACACTCTATGTAAAACATAATAATACATTGTATGGTCCAAAAGGTGCATCTAAGGGTACAATGCAGGGTGCTACACTATCTCCTTTGCTATATAATATATACACAAGTGAAATCTGTAAATTTGTAAACAGTAATGTAGATATTTTGCAGTTTGCTGATGATATTGTTTTTTACAGTAGTAATTATAATGTAGAAATTGCAATTGACAATATTAACAGAGCCTTGTCCCAACTATTTCACTATTATAATGATGAGCTACATTTAAAAATTAACCCCTCCAAAAGCAGTGTTATGATATTTGGCAATGAGAACACAAATTCAAAAGTTATTTATAATGGAGAATTTATAAATCCAGTAAATTCAAAGAAATTTTTAGGCATAGTAATAGATAGGAATTTAATTTTTAAGGAACATATTAAATATATATCAAAGAATGCTCTTAAAGGTTTAAATATAATTAAATGTCTTGCAGGTGTCTCATGGGGAGCAGACCCGAAAATATTGTCAATTTTGTATAAAAGTATAGTTAGAAGTCATTTTGATTATAGTTCACTAGTGTATATAAATAGTACTCATGTAAATAAACTAGATCTATTGCAGAACAGGGCTTTGAGAACAATTTCTGGTGCAATGTGCTCTACTCCCATAAGGGCCATGGAAGTGGAGACTAAAATTATGCCCTTAATTTTGAGACGTATCCTACTTGCAGAGAGATTCTGTCTTAAATTAATTGCTGCAAATAACAGAAAAATAATAAACAAAATTGTACCTTCTGTAAGTAGAACTCCTGGGCCTCTAACAACAGGAGAAGATCTCTTGAATGGCAAATCTCCAACATTGTCCAAAATATTGTTGGAAACAGAAAATAGTTTTACTGGTATTAGAAAACAGTGCCCATGGCCATGTTACTCTTTCTCTTATCAGTGTATTTCACATCCCATCAAAGAATTGCAAAATCCCATTAATAATAATTTAGATATGTTGCAATTTTTGGCAGAAAATAAGAATTATTATGTTATTTACACTGATGGCAGTAGGGGGAGTGATTATGTGCGTGCTGCTATATATGATCCACATGCTAAACTCTCTCAAAGCTTTGTTCTGCACAATACATGTACTATATTCACTGCAGAGGCATATGCAGTTTATCAGGCTTTAATACATATTCGCCAAAATAACAATTGTAAATACTTTTTGATTGTCTCTGATTCACTGAGTTTGATAAAAGCCTTATCTAACCTTACAGTTTCGTTTAAGTCAAATTATATTCTGTATTTTATCAAAGAAATAATTCATCAATATTATCTTAAGCACATCAAAATTGCCTTCCTGTGGGTACCTTCTCACCGAGGTATCTCTGGCAATGAGATAGTTGATAAAACTGCTTATGAAGGTTATAATGCTGTTGATGTTAGAAACGCAATGGAAATTCCTATGACTGATTTCCTGCAATGTATTAATGAAAATATATATAAGTTATGGATAGAAATGTGGAAGAAAGACCAAGACATCAAAGGAAAGTGGTATGGAAGTATTCAAGAAAGATTACCTGTTAGACCCTGGTACAATAAATTGAAAGAAGCCAGCCGAGAATTTATCACTACGATAAATAGATTACGCTTTGGCCATAATACTGCACCGTCACACCTTTTTAGACTTGGCATTAATATAAACAATACATGCCCACATTGTGAATCCCAAGAAGGAACCATGGAGCATCTTATTTTTGACTGTCAAAACTTCTTGCTTGACAGATTAGTGTTGGCTAGTGAACTTAGTGATGTAAACTTTAAGTGCGATTCTTCATCCCGCCCGCCGCCACTTGAATTGTTATTAAAAGACAAAAACACTTACAAACCGATATATAAATATATTAAAAACACTATTCAAACAATATAAAAGTGAAGTGATAAGTACATAGTGCAGTGTTTCATAAAATAAAATAAGACTTGACTTAAAGGTCTTAGTTACCAGGTCATAAAATTCCAAAAAAAAAAAAATGGTACATTTTACTTATCAACGTTAGCATTTTTTCCTTAAATATTTGTTTAAACATCTTTATTAACTGTCTTTTGATCTTAATCAGGATTTTTTTCGTTTATTATCTACTTGAGACTCAAGTACGATAAGATTTAATGACCCATTAAATGTCCTCGTGATATCTCTTTCTCTCCTTTGAAACAAACACTGCCTAATCTTGTTACTTGCTTGTTTTGGGAGTTCAATTCCTTCCCGTCAATTCAGGAGTAACCTAGTTAAAGTCGCAATTCCGTCAGCAAAGATCTCAAAGATAACGGTGGAGTTCTCAATACATAGTCTTTATCGCATAGGCTTTAGGAACAATCTGAGATGGACTATATGGTATCATTGCAGTACTTTATCATTTAGCATTTTTGAATGTAGCTCCGAGAGCTCTCAGCTACATTTTCATTCAGTAAGTTGAAAGTTCATCTCTTTGTTAATTAATTTTAGTTTGAGCATTACAGGTGGGGTTTTCTTAAAAGTTAAAAGTAATAGTTTTAACGTTTAAGGTACTTTTAAGTACTAAGGTTAAACGATATTTTTGTTGAGATTTTCTAAAAGTACATAAAGAAATATTTTTGGAATACCTACTTATAGGATAAGCAAGGCAACTTACCCGGCATGATAGAAACAGTCTTCAACGCTCTTAGCACTCTAAAGGTCCTCAATCCAGCCAGGTTGCCGACCTCCATGCCTATGGTGGCGTACCCTGACGTGATGACGACGAAATCCAGCCAGTTCCACGGGTTGCGGAGGTACGTGTACTTATTTAATATGAATCCCTTAGCTATACACTTTATTATCATCTCCGCCGTGTAGACCGCCAAGAATATGTACCTGAAACAAAGGAATCGGGTAAGCTCTAGACTCACATAGAATCACATCTATATTCTCCTAAGTGTTAGACAGAAATTTAATTTACATCCACATTTCACCGAAGCCGTTATTAAGCACCATGTAATAGGAGGCGAGCCTATTGCATTTACCGGGCATAAATCCAAACTCCAGGCTGCTACTGATAATTACCTAACAGTAGACATTTTCACATAATTATGATTTATTGAACAAAGAAAAGGTTAATATTGTAATATAATACTATATTTTTATATAATATTTATGAAGATCAAGTTATAAATTTTTGCTGTGTGAAAAGTCTTGTGAAAAGTGAAGAACGAAGAAGAGTGGAAGGAGGGGAGGCTTTTGCCCTACAGTAGGACAAGATATGCTACAAATAAAATAATTAGAATCCTCTATTTTCGTTTCGGCACAAGCTGTCACATTCGACACGCTCATGTCTTGGTGGAAAGATTAGCAATTTAGTGATTGTGGTAGCGAAGCTGATTGCCTAAGATGCACCAGACGATCTCAAGACATTCACGTAATCTCAAATGAACTCCATGAAAAAATCGGAACAAGAAAAATTAGGAAGGGCAGGAACGTTAACAGATTCGGGTAACTTTTCCTTCGCAAAGTTCATAAGTCAGGGTCGAGCCTGTTTCCTCATAGTTACTTAACCGTATTAACATTATTAATATCTTGACAAGTCGGTTAAATAATAAAAGTGTTGCGTGCAATATGTACTGTTAAGAATATCATTAGCTAATTTTACGAAGTCATGTTTTGATTTATGCTCAAAATGGTGTACCGGAAAATACTGTTTTTATATTATAAGTATTTTAATGCTGGGTTTAAGTGTGCAGGTTTCCTCAACATTTTTTCCATCACAGTTACTATGAATTGGAAAAGTCGGAGGTGCGGGTTGGCACTTACTTGGAATTGGATTATTATGAACCTATTATAATAGTAAAAGATTCCAGATTCGAGAATTTCCAGAATGCTCTTGTGCTTAAGTGAGTAAAAACCGTCCAAGTTAGTGAAAAAGTGTAAGTGACTATATAGGACTCGTCGACAGAAACATTAAGAAAAGTATCTTTGACACATTCTTAGTACCTAACTTATAGTTTTATAGTTGAAGTTGAAATTAAATTAATTTAATATTTGTAATGATAAATCGTAATAAAGTGAAGGTAGGTACAGGCTGGCGGAGGAACTCTAGGATAAGTACAAAAGGTGTGTCAAATCTAGACTACCATCAACTTGCTGATATGGACACTTAAATGCCTGACTTCACACTGTCATTGAACTATTCTTGCTTCAAATTATAAGTTTATTTACAGGCAGAGTTCACAGGTGAACCCTTCACCGTGCTTACGCTATAATCCCGTAGCTATACCCTAAAAGGGTCGGGTTACCCGTAAGGGAACCACACGGTGGCGTCATATTCTACTGCCTAATTAGCATTTGTAAGCCAAATCTTATGGTCACCCCGAAATTTATGGCAGTTGGCGTGTCTCGCCCGACGTTATACTGTCTTATAACCCATTACGAATTTAATCAGAGAAAAACAGGGATAAAGGTAAAGTGACAAGCTTCCTGGAAAAATGGAAGCCTAAACAAGTAGAAATGGGAACAGTTTTAGACCGCAAAGGCTTTATCGCTATTCACTTCAGTATTCATTACTTTAGGTATCTTTTACATTGTTTAACTCTTTTTTTATAGTGATTTATGATTTTAAAAACATTGATACCTTTGTTTAGGTTAATAAAATGTACTTTAACATGCTGCATGCAACTAAATAAATAAATAAAATATATTTTTATTCATGTGGACTAGTTTAAGGCAGTTATGAATAGTCTGTTTTCTTCTTAATAATTCACAATAAGTAAACGATGTTTTGACGTTTCGTGTCAGTGGAGCTAAGTGCTTATGTTTTAGCATTAATTTCACTAGATTAGTTTACACAAAGTGTTTTACCGTAAAAAAGTTAGCTCTAACCAAAAATATGAGACTGACATAACATTTTGTGTTGTTCGAAGTATCGAGAATTTTGTTGAAAACCGAAATTTACTCGTTGCTATCTTTGTAAATGTTTTTCGAGTCGAAATTATACATTCATATTCTGTATTACGAAGCTTTGCATTGCTTTGTAATATTTACGTTTGTAGAAGTTGTACAGTCAGTTTCAAAACGATGAAATTTAAGATGAATTTTAGAAGATATTGGATTCTTGTGAATTTTTATACCTTTTTTGCCGATACATAAGAATAATATCCTCCTGACCGAATTTCGGCCACGGAGGCTAATTTCACCGGAGTTTAGCCAACTATGCGGAAGATACTATAGAGCACAAGTCTGTGCGCAAATACAGATGCACTCTCTATTCCTTCTCTCTCATAGTCCGATTGGACGGCAATCCGACACGACCGGAGAGAGATCAGGCGCAGGACCAACGGCTTTACTACTTTCCGTACTTTCCGAGGCAAGCTGTGTAATCACATACACAAAGACCCAGACCCCGAAACAACTATCTGTAGATCATACAAATATTTGTACCGTGCGGGCATCGAACCCGCGACACGTAGCGCAGCAGTCCATCTCTCAACCACTACGCCAACCGTCAACAATACATGTTCATTAGAATGTTATAATTCCAATCACTATTTTTCTTAGAATGTCTATCATACAATACAACTTTTTGAAGCTGTCTGAGCAAGTAGAAGAAAGTTGCATTATTTTCTGTTAGGTAAGTTATCGTTTATCTCCTAGTAATAATAATAATAATAATGTCGTCCTGACCGATTTCGGTCACGGCAGCCAATCTCACCGGAGATTAGCCAACTACGCAGGAGATATTATAGAGCACAAGTGTGTGCGCAAACACAGGTGCTCTCTCTATTCCTTCACCCTCATAGTCCGATGGGACGGCAATCCGACACAGAGAGAGATCAGGCGCAGGACCAACGGCTTTACGTGCTTTCCGAGGCACGGTGTGTATTCACATACACGAAGACCCAGACCCGAAACAAATATCTGTAGATCACACAAATATTTGTTCCGTGCGGGAATCGAACCCGCGACACGTAGCTCAGCAGTCGATCTCTCAACCACTGCGCCAACCGTGTCGTCAAATCTCCTAGTATACGTAGTTCCTATACCTAATATTTTTATTTTGACCATAAAACATAGTTAACCACAAATTCCATAAACACGTCTTTAAAATGTTAATAATATTATAATATTCTCTTCAATCAATTTATTCCTTGATTACCAAGGTTACCAAGACAAGATATCACAAAACAACCACCGTTAAAGCAGGGTAACCCAAAGAAAAAAAAAACATCAATATCCCATCGAATATCTAAAGAAGATTATAAAGAAATTCTCAGTTAATTTAATAAGGAAATCGGTTCATTATATCGTGAATCAACAAATTGGGTGAGGGCCGCCATTTTTGCCTCAGAAATTTTAATAAGGTTTACTTCAAACGTCTTTTGGATGTGACGTGTTTGATTAATTACTCTGCACGATTATTAAATTATGTTTATATGTAACCTGTTGGTCTCTCGTCGTTATCTATTTGTTTGTTTCAGGATATCATTAAGTACGCTTGTATGCCTTGAGGATTACGAAGACATTCAACAGTACACAGTGTACATACACCTGTACATATGTACAATGTGTACTGTTGAATATCACGTTTTGTTGATGCACCAGCTGGTAGTTGGTAGCTGGTAACCGTTACTGAGAATGTATCAACAGAAAAACTCAATAACACTCTCTTCCCGAGAATCGAACATACAGTCCCCACGAACCACTAAATTCCATGCTATCAAAGTGTTTAATAGTTTCCTTTCCTTTCTACGTAACAAATAATTGTTTCCATGAAAATGCTAGTTTAAATAGTAATCGTTCATACGTTCGGTCTGGGTAAACAGACATGCAATGGTATCGTTAACATAGGTACCAGGACTGGTTGGGTAATAAAGGAACCGTGTTTCCCCCATGCTCACGTACCTACGTCACTTAGGCCTTATAATTTACTTTCCTACACCGGATTATTATGTGGCCCCACGTAATTTATCATCGCGGTTGAATAGAGGTAGGTACTTAGTATTATGAACATTAGTTTAGAATGTTTGGAGGATAACAAAACTTGGTTGTTAATCATGGTTGTATTAAAAAGTTAAAATGGGATATACAATGGAAATGAAACCTTCGTATTTAGGTAGTCACGATTTCTAGAATAAAAAGGTTATATTATCAAAAAATACAGGCCGTTTACATTAGGTATAAAATTATAATTATAACCAATTTTTAAAGAGGAAAAAACGTGAAACTAGAAAATTAGATAGATTTTTTTTGTATCTGTTAAGTAATCGAATTTAGTTCCGAACCGAAAGTATTTTTTTTAATTGATTACTTTAAACAATAATAAATACGGAAACTAATAATACTAAAATTCTTACAATAAATATATATATATACAACCTACTTATTATTACTAACTACTAAAACACGAAACAGATTAAAGATAAAAAAATAAAAAAATATTATCTACGCGTCAAAATACTCCTCCGCATCGCTGTCAACCGGCATTGTTCCCAGAAGACTGGCAGCATTGCCACGCTGTATTTTTTTATTGATTACTTTATTCATAACTAAGTACGATACATATTGTGCGTCACGCATAAAATTACTTGAGAATCTTATGGGACAGGTGTATTTTCGATTCAAAATTCACTGACATTAACGATATGTCATCGTCATGTTCAACTACTATAGTTAAAGTAAACAGTACATCTGAATCCAATTCGTGTATAAAGAAAATTCATTTCCTTCCTAGTAAATTAACTTTTCACATAAAATTTCAATTGAGTAAATGAATTTTAATTGCGAAGCGTCCACTGAATGCAGAAGTGCTTCCAGTAAATTATTGTCAATTTTAAAAACCGGTATAAAAGCTGTCAGCAACAGGGTAAACGAGATTGGTCGAGAGCTGTCTTGAACAAATCAGACTCTAATCTGTTACATAGGTGTAAAATAACATATCATCACGCCTGTATACCCCCATTTTGGTGAGGCCGTCATTAATTTTTAATACTAAAAATCCTATATCACTTTGGTTCGACCCGTTGATCATATAACATAGCATAGCAATGCTGTTATGTTATCTGTTTCAAATGTTACAACACCAACTTCAAATAACAATAACAAATCTATATTAACACAACGAATTCAACCAATTCCATTTAAATTTTATTCTGACTTAAAATATCCATTAAGAAAATTAATTTTCTTAGCGAAGTGTCCATGAATGCAGTGCGACCAGTAAATCATTGTTAACTTTATTAACCAGTGTAAGAGCTGTCGGCAACTAGGCCACTTTATCACAATAGTTCTGTGAAATAAACTTTACAATGTGAAATATAGTATAGCTTGGGATATCATTGTCCATAGTCTGGGTGAGTTAAATACAGCCTAGTTATCAGCTAATGTTAGAACAGTTTGGTTTAGCCGTTTGTGAATAACTATTGTGTTGCTGTTTCGTCTGTGGCTAATAATAGGTGAGGTTAATTGCCGGTATCATGAGTATTTTAGAAGCCAGAAAAATAACTTTAGTCTGTTTCTTCTATTGTGTCGGAATGACCTTTCCTCGGTTTCAAAACTTGCTTATCAGCTTTGAAACGGAGCTAACTACTTAAGCTGATCTGGATAACGATACTAGTAAATTATGTAGATTATGAGTATTGCAACACAAGGAACGTTCGAGATCGTGCGTGCAAAAATATGACGTATGTACACGAGAATCAGTTTAATTTTATATTGCATTGGATGCATAAGATTTGTTGCCAACCGTCGACATACTTTCAGGTTTTTGTGATTTCTGTGGTGGCGTCACTCGTTTAAACCTGTTTAATCTGTCTCTTGATGACAATTTCAACTACCTGCTAAACGCAGACTTTTTTTTTTCATGAATATGTGAAACTTTTTGTTTATTTTACACATACCTACTTATTTTTTACAAATTACCAGAATTGTAACCAGTTTGACAATGTTTGACGACTAAATATTATCATACGATTGATGCGTAATCGTATTATAATATTTAGTCGACGCTTTTGATGAACTTTAAATTTTTTGGCCACAGTATAAAAAGCTACAACATAGTAAATAAAATAGTAGTTGCTTTTATTGTTTGACTAGCAAGAATTTAGGTTAATACGCTCATAACAAATTATGCTGTGGCGCTGAGCTCGAGTGCTATGAAAAACGGTGTTAGTTAGGTACTTTTAATCAATAAGAGAACCGTGGAATTGATGGGGTTATGTTTTTTTAGTGTAAGAAGGATGGTAGTTTTAACATAGCATTACGCCTGTATTCCCGGGTTAGGCAGAGGTGTACTATTGAACACATATTTCACCGATGCCGATATTGAGTTCCATTTATCGGGCACAGTTCTAGACCACTCTCTCAGAAAACCACACGCTCAGCAACCACGCCTGCGGAGACCAAAGCTGTTTATTTTGCTCGACTCTCGATCTCGCTATTTTTCAATTCAACCAATATGCGCAGTAACTATGTAGCCACGAGCCCCTAACTAGTACCTATTAATTTATACAAAGCTGAACTTTATACGAATTTCGATAATGTTCAGCAAGCATAGCTCAATGAACACAGACAAAACAAAGGAGATTATATGAGGACAACCGTAAAATGGCCTCCCATTGTCTCCCTGAACCGGACACATATTCAATTTAGGAAAATCATGAATGCTCCAACGTTGACGAGCAGCATACCAATTCTTATTAGTATGGCTGTAAAGTTGATATTCTTTTGTGTTCGATTGTTTAGGGGTCTAACAAGCTCGCGATGCTTGTCAAGCAGGATTTGGTCGCGCGGTTGTGACAGATACTGCTGGCTTTAGTAAGCGGAAGATTAAAGTCTTCGATCGAATTTGTATTCAAGCTTATGGTTGTTAGAGTTCAATTTTCTATGATAAAAGATAGTCAAAAAGTTTTCTCAAAGTAGCCAATTATTCATGAAACCTAAAGTTATTCGCTAAAGAAGTGACATGATGATTAATTTATGATGCAATAAATAATTTTAAACCGAAACAATAAATTACTGATCCTGCGTCATTGGTCTAGTAGTTGCGAGCGCAGCTGTTGAGCGTGAGGTCCTGAGATCGATCTCCGGGCGGGAAGTATAGTGGATTATTTTGATAGAAAATTCTGAGTATCCCTCTGCCTAACCCTTTGGGGAATACAGGCGTGTTATGGTATGTACAATAAATTACTTCGAACTCCATAAATATTAATATTACATTTTTTTTAAACAATTCGCGGCTTTCCTTAATTCACAACGTTCGATGTCCAAATAAATACGCACATTTTAAAGTCAGAACGAAAACAAATGAACTTAATTATATTTAAAAACGGGAATGATTTGGTTTGTTTGTTTTTTTACGAAACCAAATCTATCTATCCAACATTTTGTTTATGTCTGTGAAAACAAATCACTAACGCTTCGTATAAAACCGTCATGGATATTTAAAACAGACAGTTACTATTCTAAAATGGATTAGCTCGATTCAATTAAAAAAGGTCATAGTTTGAATATCGAAAATCGATATTCAAGAGGCCTTTTCGTATTGAAATCTAATATTCGTGTATTCCTAATTTGACCCAATTTAAACTATGCAGGTGTAGAAAAAAGTCCAAAGCAGTCTACATTTTGACGACATGGGTGGTGCAATGCGATTAGCTTTCTGCGCACGGAACAAATATTTGTATGATATACATATGGTTGTTTCAGAGGCCCTAGTGTTGGTTTCTTTCGACACTACATCGAACGCGTTCGGCGCTCCGATTGGCGAAGAGCACGAAACGGACCAATCGGAGCACCGAACGCGTTCGATGTAGTAAATCGAATTTGTCAAAAGAAACTTACACTAGGGCCTGAGGTCTGGTTATGTATGCATGTGACCTGTATGTTTGAAAATTGTACCCACGATACAGGCGAAATCCTAGTGAGGGGCAACGTTTTTTATAGAAAAACTAGCTTCCATCCGCGGCTTCGCCCGCGTGGATTATGAACCCGTGCATTTATTTTTTGCGTGGATGCTAGTTTTTTTTCTAAAATAAAAGTAGTTAAAGTTATTCCTTATAACTCCAGCTATCTGCCAGTGAAAGTCCCATCAAAATCGGTCCAGTTGTTTAGGGTTAAATTATTGCAATTTTGGTAGGGATCTCAATTTTTTTTTATTTAAATAAAATATGTTCCATATTACTGATAATGTAGCTTTCTATAGGTGAAAGAATTTCTAAAATCGGTTTAGTAGTTTTTGCGTTTATTCATTACAAACAAACATACAAAAAATCAAATATTATCTCTTTATAATATTAGTTTAGAAAAATCGGTCGCCATATTACTTTATTTTATATACTCAACAATAGACAAAAGTGGCCCATCATGGTGTTTATATCAGTTACGGTTATAATATCGATAAGGTTTTTAAGCATTATACTGTGTTCAATTCTTGTTGGCAAACATCTTGCTTGTTTGTAAACATTTTGTTGCTGGAGGAATGATGATTAAAGATCGGGCTTAATAGTCTATTGTCTATATGAAATACCGTATGGCGTGAGTGTGAATCAATAAAGAAAGAAGCAAAGGGAGGCAAGAAAGTAAGATTTCTAGAACGTGTTCGGTAGTTTCTGCCTGCCTCCATGGGAAAAAGGCGTAATGTATCATCATTCATCATCATTTCAACCCACGGCTAAGTAAGCCTCTTCTCCGTTACGCCATCTGTACGGCTCTATGCTTTCCACATCTACATTTTTTCAGCAAGCTTTACGGTATCATCCTGCTACCGTGATGCTAATACCCACAGATGGTCAACCAATCATTGTCCACCACTCGGATAGATTTCGAGCACCGTTCATACTCTCGTCTAGCCATGTGTCCAGCCACTTCAAGATTATTTTACGTACCACCTTTTGATATTGGAACACCTGCATACTACTATTAAAATTATAATATAAATCTTTTTTTTAGTTATTATACTATATTCTAGTTATTATTATATTATCTTTATCATATGAGTAAACATCTAATTGGAAGAAAAAAAAAACGATTGAGGTTTTAGCGAAACTAATTAATCTACATCAAAATATGATGAAAAATAACTCCGATATAATCACAATATGGTGGTTAGTGCCAATAAAATGTTTTCGTTCACTATCCATCATTATTTGCGCTTGCTTATTTACTCCCGCTGTTTGCACGATCGATCAAAGTCAAGACTAAAATCAGGTTATCTTGGTTCTTTTGGTCCGAACAAAGTTAATTTTAGATGGCTGCAACGGTTTTCATACAGGGTGGACATTTAAGTTGGGGCAATAAGGACCAAGACATGTATACTTACCGTTACTCGTACAAGAAAATGTACTTAGAGACTGTTCATGAAATTTGATATGAAAAAAAAGGTAAATTTAAAAATTGAAGGGTAGAGTAATATTGAAAATTTCTTTATTTTTTTGTATATTTGCAAGAATCGATCTCATTTATGAAGAGTAACAGCCTGCATGGCTCCAAATAAGAACAGTATGACCATAGAGAAGAGAAATTTCGGAAATGTAAAAGAGACTATAAGCAAATTTTGTAGGGGGAAATCGTACAAGAATATTCTTAGAATCTGCCGAAACCTCCCAAAATCTCCCTTGTTCAAATATTCTCATCAAAAATGTTACTATTATAACCACGTTTCACATCACGTAAATGTTTCAAACTTTTTTAGGGTCTAAGTTTTAAGTGGATCTACGTTGAGGCGCTACTTGGTCTTGTGACGTCATATACGTTATGTATGAAAACACTTTCGTGAATGATTCATTCATGTTTATGTACATCGTTAAGTTTTCACAACTAGATTTTGGTTAGTCTACGTTTCCAAAAATAACGGCTTTTTACATCACGTTAGGTAAAGCACAGGTGTACCTATTATTGAATACAAATATTTCGCCGATGCCATTATTAAGACCTATGATATGATATCATCTGGGACTCAATAACGGCATTGACGGGCCCATTTCTAACGGCTTTTTATAAAGGTTATTTTTAGTGACATTGTGTTGACAGGTCCGACAGAGCAAATTTTCCTGTCCCTTCTTCTGAAAGATTGTTTCAGAAAGAAATAACTACTTATACATTTATTGGTTCAATTCCGAAGAGAAAAATGTGTCCAATTGTAAGCCAGCGTTTATTCGTGATAGGGGAAAATGTCAGTTATTAGGTACATACACTTTGTTTTACTTAAGCTACACTCTTGGAAAACACAATGACGTTTGATGTTTGTTTATGGAAAAGTTATCTTAGCAAAATTACGATGATATAAGGGATGATATAATCAGACTCATGATCAGATCAATAAGGGCATCGTGGTTAATATTGGACGACACGGTTGGCGCAGTGGTTAAGCGATTAGCTTTCTGCGCTATGTGTCACGGGTTCGATCCCCGCACGGAGCAAATATTTGTATGATTTACAGATAGTTGTTTCGGGTCTGGTTGTGTGTGTATGTGACATGTATGTTTGTAAACTGTACCCACGACACAGGAGAAATCCTAGAGTGGGGCAACGTTATTAAAAAAATAAAATAAAATAAAAAAATAAATAAATGATTAACAATTATAGCATCACGCATGTATTCCCCAAAGTGTTAAGTAGAGGTAGGTAGACACCATAAGACAGTGTACACTCATTTGTTTGATGCTGTTATTGTACGTGTAATAAGAATACCTACTATAAGATTATAGACTATGTTGACGATAAAGATGTGTGGGGTTAATTTTCTTCTGTACATGTGGCTTCCCTGGTAAATGTCACATCGTGTCTAAACCCTACGACTTAGTTATCGTGATATCGCATTTTTTTATATTTGTTTTTATTTTAGATAATTTTATTGTATAACTGTTTTTCTTTTTTTTATTATTTCTTTTGTGTTTAGTTTTTTATATTGTATAATTTGTGTATTGAAGAAGATTGTAAATCAGTTTTTTGAAAAGAGTGTCCATGGAGTTTCTTGCCTGTCTCTTCTCCATAGGACCAACCCACTTTTGGAACCGCGCAACTAGAATCATAGCGTTTTAAAAGGCCCAGTTGAAATGAAAACATTTGACTTTGACTAGGCTGCGACTCTATTGCAATCTTCCGGGCACAGTTCTAACAGGCTGTTTGTGAGAATATTCTAACAATAAAACTCAGTAACACCTTGCTCGACCCGGGAATGGAACCCTTATGCTTAGCACCTGACTACCACGAGACCAATGAGACAGTTTAGATGAATTTTATTAATGCGCTTGATTGCTTTATTAACCTTTTAATTTACAAAAGGGTGCTTAGTAAAAAAGTACCACAATTGAAAGGTTTGGAAACCAAATAAACCAAAATGTAATAAAGAAAACGCTTGAATAAGAAAAAAACAACATAACATCACCCCTGTATCTATATCACGAAGACAGAGGTGTAATATTACACAGCCACATTTCGCCAATTACGTTATTGAGTCCCATGTAATACGAGTCGAGCCTATCGTCGTAGTCGAGTCGACTTCGTGCTGCTACTGAGAATTTCCATACATAAAAACACAATAACACATTTAAGAAAATATAAAACTTTTTAAACTCCTCCCAATATCCAAACAGATTAGGTACAAATTGAGCATGGTCACGACTCCATACCTGTACAGTTTCGAAAGCCAATATGTTATATGTCACCACCTAATTGTACCACAAGAGTGAGAAACCTTTTTCACTTCGGGCATGATGCCAAGTACGGACATTTCCGAAGCGGAGGCGAATGACATGAAAAAATAAAACCTTTAAGTTACTACGAAGAAGTCTCTAGATAACTCTGAGACTCCGAAAAAAAAAGTATCGCGAAAGGTTTAATTTAAAATGTACCTATATACCTACTTTTTTCGTAAATTGACTATGGAGGAGTAAATTCGATAAAAAGGTTATTTAATTGAGTCTGGTACGTTTTATGTACCTGTTAATGTAGGTTTTTGAAAAGGGGATAATGAAATGGGGGATTTCAGAATTAAAGGGTATTGTTTTGAAACATCTACTTCAATCTTGCAGTGTCTAAAGGACTCAATAAGAAAGAAGAAGAAAGAAAGAAGAAAACGGAACGTAAATACGAGTTGGTGAGATTTAAGATGGTCTAACTTTGTCATTTTAATTTCGTGTTATATATTTGTAAAATTTGTTGCCTTTTATTTTTCTTGATTTGTTTATGGTTTTACTCTTTTTTTATTATTATTATCTTTTATTTTGAACTGCGCAACGTATTGGTATGTACTGTAATGTTGTGTATGTAAATTTGAATAAATAAATAAATTGTTGAAAAAATTACGATAAATTTTGCTTCTTTAAGGCTTTCATAATTTTTAATTGGATATTTGTTAGACATAAATATGTAGGTATTTAAAGCATTTTATTATTAGTAGAAATACAACTGTCTCGTTGTTCTCTAGAGGTTGTAAGCGCGGTTGCTGAGCGTGATGTTTTTAGTTCGTTTGTATGGAAATTGTAGGTAGGAATACGTAGTCTGGAAATGTGCCCGGTAAATGGAAATATTTCATGGGGCTTAATAACGGCATCCGCGGAATGTTGGCGTACAACAATACACCTCTACCTCACCCTTCGGGGAATACAGGCGTGATGATGTTGTAGATATATACACTAAATGGGAATCGAACCACGAAAAGTATCTGCGACCACTTGCGGCAGGGCCGGGCAGAAGTCGCTTATAATTTTTTAAGTATTTTTATCCTATTTCTACAAAATTTTTCTATTTTAGTACCCACAAAATAAACATTCAAAAGTACCATTTAATGCCGAAACAAAAACTGTGTATTTGCACAGTGCTTTAACGTGTTTAATTAGGACGATCTATTTGCCCCACTGTGCACTGTTTTCTGTTGCTGACCTACAACACAGGGAAACACTTAGGATAGGTTACCCTTAAAGCAAAAACGTGGATAATTCAATCCCAAAATAGATATACGATTTTGCGATACTGCGGATATTGCGGCTTTTATGTAATTACTAGCTTTTGCCCGCGACTTCGTACGCGTAGAATTTAGAATCTGATATTTTCCTGCGGTAAAATGGAGCCTATATTTTAGGTTAGACCTCTAGCAATACATCGGTGAAAACTGCATTCAATTCCATGCAGTAGTTTTTGCGTGATGCATGTACAAATATACAGACAGACAGACAAAAATTCTAAAAACTGTTCTTTTGGCTTCTGTTGCTCTAATAAAGACCCCCCATATTAGTTTTTCTCCATTAACTATAATGTACAGACATCGGCCTGTTATAATTTTATTATATTTGTAGATTATTTGATAGTGAGATGTTTATTTACGTTTGATATTGCTCGGACACCGATTGTAGGATCTTAGGTTTGATTCTGTATCAGAATCTAAAGCCTAGATACCTCGAGGCTGCTCTAGAATACTGTGAATACACGTTAATAAGTTTGAAATATTGTTGCGAAAATAATGAAAAGTGCGAAAAATACCGACGGAACTGTGGGTCGGGGTCTCGATATGTGATAAATGGTCACCCATCCAAGGACTGACCGCATCAAGCGCTGCTTAACATCGCAGATCGACCGATCTGCGCGGTAGCTATGTAGCTACGAGACCCTCAGTCTTAACTAAATCTATTCCATTAACAATCCATATCTCTACATTGGGATACCAGTGTGAGAAACGTATGTTTCTAAGTATAAAAGGCAACCGAAAAACATATTAGCGTCAGAATGATTCATTATCATTCCCCATTCACGATTTAAAAACAGTTTTTCAGCAGTTGGTAGGGACTTCATATTGATAAAGTGCTTTGGGCTGGAATGCGAGTCTCCATTGATTCAAAATTGCTATATCATGTTTACCAGGAACGTTTTGCTGAGAAATAATTGAATGGACCTCCTCATTGGTCTAGTGGTCGCAACTGCTGACCGTGAGGACTTGGGTTCGATTCCCTGGTCGGTCAGTGTTATTGGGATTTTCTGTATGGAAATTCTTAGCAGCAGCACGGAGTTTGGAACCGTGTCCGATAGATAGCAATTATGGCCCCCTATTACATCGGCACTTCTGTCTAAATCTTCGGGGAGTGTAGGCGTGATGCTTTGCTATGTGATTGAATGGAGGTGCGTTTGATTATACCTAATATGTATATAGAAGTACCTATTGTTGATGTGAGGGTTTAGGGTGAAAGGTGGACTAGCTATGTGTGCGTAAGAGATTGTTACGTCAAATTCTTTGTTTATAGTCGCAGTTATTCAACGTTTCATGGATGAAGTAACATTGTGTATCAGTTTAATGTTTTATTAGTTGATTTGTAAAATATTTATTTGAAATATGTTAAAGAGTTTCGTTAGAGTTTTAATGCTTTAGATTTATACATGTGACGTCACAAAGCTTAGGAAGTGACCAATCATTATTTGCTTCTCACATATAACTCAAAATTATATACTAGTGACGGATAAGTTTTGTGCACTCACGCGCACGTTCGAGCGCGACGCAGCGGTCGTCTCCCTGCAACCGTATCGTTAGGTCGTTTATGTGTAAAGGTTATATTTTTCAACGTGACCTACATTAAGTATCCCTGATCTTCCCACAAAATACATAGGTACATATTACAAATGCCCTTTGATAAGACCCTTAAAGCTAAGTGTAGTTAAGTGCATCAGTTATTTAAACTAACCGTATCTCTATATATGTGAGTGTTTGATGAAATTCCGACAACTGTTAAGTGGATATCGTATGGCTTTGATCATTACCGCGTAGGATAAATCATCTGACGACAAACAACAGGTTTCTTCAAAAAGAAAGATATAAAATATGTATTTTAATTTCTAGAATTATTTTGTTTATAGTTTGTAAAATAACAAAATATAAGTATAAAGTATTTATGCCTACTACTTATTGTACCTACCTAAAATATAATGAAGTTTCAAAAGACTAGTTGTCCGTAAATAACGAGTTTCTAGTTCTATTAAAATTTCTGTAAACAATTTTGACGACACGGTCGACGCAGTGGCTAAGCGATTCGATTTCAGTACCACGTGTCGCAGGTTCGATCCCCGCACAGAACGAATATTTGTAAAATCTACAGATAGTTGGTTCCGGTCTGGTGGTCTGCAAGTGAAAACTATACCCACGATACAGGAGAAATCCTCGTGTGGGCAATGTTTTTTTTTTTTTTAATCGTGTTTGAATTTCACAACAATCAGTATCACCGAATAATGTTCCTAATTATTAGAGTAGAGGGCCTCACTTACTACACCAGCCAGTTCCACCAAAAGAAAACATGTCTATAATGTCAGTATACCTTTAAACCTAAAACTAAATTCGAATTTTAAAGATTTTTTTACGTTACATCTACCTTCCTACCTTCAAATTACCATAGTAACAGCAAGGATTATCAAAATGTATTCAAACTCCAAATTTAAATTACCAATGATCACTTTCAAACACAAACAGTTTGAATGACCACCAATCGCCGCAATGTTGATAATCTGGCGTTTATCCGGATACCAGTTAATCGCGCGGCGGACATATTGCGGTGTGACGTCACTGTCGCCTGTCACGTCATGTTATATAGAAATTGTTGGACGACATTTATTGTAAAGGTTATCATTGAATGTGGACATTTATAGGACTAAATGAAATATTCTCTCTAATCTAATCTTTGTAATAGGTATATTTTAATCTCCATATCAATAATATATATGATCTGCGGTCTCGGACTAGCTACTACAATTTATATTGTTTGTGAACAAATTTTACAATCAAGGTATCAAGGGATGTTATAGTCATTTACAAGAGGGTAGAACTTGAAACTTGAATAAGTTAATCCTCTGATAAGCCATTATCTGCCTAGCGCTATTCCGTTGGGATCGGCTCTCAGTCTAAGCAAAACGTGCTGTCCGAGGCACGGAGGAGTCTCGATATGTAAAGAACTCCCTCCAAGAACTGACCGCGACAAGCGCTGCTTAACCTCTGATATACGCAGTAGTGAGTCTGTCATTAAAAAGCCTAAATAATATTTTACATCGATGTTCCTATCACTCCAAGCACTGGCTGATCATTTTACTGTAAAAAAAACAAGTAACCCCAAGGTCGAGCATAGTAAAACCATCCCAAAGGGGATTAACGAGCTTTTTGACGTAAAGTACCGGCGTTATGGGGAAGCTCTGAATTCATATTATCTTAGCGTTCGCTTGTTGCTTTTATACTTTATAACGTAAAATACGCGAAATTGCGGCTTTCACATTACCGGAATGAGTTAGCGCACTGCGTAAAATACATTGCTTTGGGTTGAGGGTTCGTGTATTGTTACGGCTTGTAAGATGAATACATAGTTATAACCGGGGTACACGGAAATAGCCTCAAATGACTAATCATTAGAGGCTGTTTTCTTGTACCCTGACATCGTTGAGCGCTCCCTAGGTCTACCCTGAATAGGTATTGGTATTGCTGACTGGCAAATTTTTCCACTATGGAATGAGCGATTTCCATGTGATAGCTCGCACCGTTGGATGAAGATAATCGTTGTGGTCTGACATTTTCGCTGAACGAGACCCATTTAGCGCAACCGTGAAGCACACAGTAACTGACAATATATTCGGTCGATTTCTTCTTCAATTGATATGTTATAATACAATGCTTCTAATGAAAACTTAAAGCCATACTTAATCACTGTATTAAATTCGCTAAGGCCATTATTCACTAAACTAACAAACCACGTCGCAGACAAACTCCGCACCCAGCTTCATTATAACAAAGCAACACCGTTAAATTATCACCCGGCGAGATAAACCAGTGATATTATTTGAGAATAAACAAAAGACTGTTTGTTCAGCCAGTCGACCCGGCCGCTAGTGTTTGGTATAATCAATAAACCTGTTGATCGAACGAAGCGATAAAACGCCACACTCTAATATTAGCCGGTATAGCTTTACCGCAATGCCACAATGTCGCCTAGATAAAGTAGGGTTTTGTAGGTTCGGCCCTGCGATTATGAGTTGTAATGACGTGCTTGTACAAAAATGTAAAGAAAGTACACTAAAATGGTAAGTCCTCTTTACGTGTAGCGTTATAATAACTTTATATACTTATATAAAATTTCGGTGTGCGTGTGTTTGTTATTCTTCTTCTCCTAAACGCCTTGATCGATTTAGGTGTTTTTTTTTTGTACTTATGGGGTTACCGGGATGGTTCTTATCTGTAGTTGGATCTGGTAGGTGGCGCTGTTGTCGAGATCCAGAAAACAAAATACACACAGACGATGTTGTCTTTTTCGTTATGAGTTGTCTCTCGCAGTTAGCTCAGGGAGATATGTGGCGAGACCAGAAGGGCCTCCAGCCGAGCAAATTAAATAATATTAAACAACACTGCTAAGGGTGTCCCACAGTGGGACTCGAACCTCGGCTTAGGGCGTTGCTGGGGGACAGACAAGAGAGGACTTGCTGGATCTGATCGTGATTATTTAGGGTCATTTGATTTGTTACTACTGGCACAGTGCGGGCTGGCTCGAGCAAGGATAGGGGAACGGGTCTTCGCGACGGGCCTCGCCGGCGAGGACGGTATGACGGTCGGTTGTGTGTAGTGTTGGTAGTTTTCCTAACCAAATCGGAGCGTACAGACGATGGTGTGGGTAACGGTTAGTATAAGTACAAAATCATATGGATACTTCACGAGTTTTGGCTGCAGAGGCCCTTCAATTCCCGGGGAAACTAAATTGAGATGACAAAGGGTTGACACCCGCGTCGGCGCGTTAACAAAAAAATCCACCGCTCAGCGTACTACGAGGATTGGCAGAACACAAAATTATTTATGATTGGTACTCCAAAATGTCCTACCACCGCAAAATATATGTGTGATACAAAAAATATTATGAAACATGATAGTTTATTACTGATATTTTTTCTTTCGGTCTTGAAGTTTTTTTTTTTGTAGTTTTTATTGCTTGAAGAGAATGAACTGAAAGTTGTAATTATCTCAAATAGAGTCGTCGGTCTTTGCCAGCCTGGAGATCCTGGTAATCACGATTAGATTAGTATTATGTGTTTTGATATCTCTTCGATACAGGGTAAGATGGGCATTAAAGTATCAAAGGTAATTAATTTTTTCAATTTGGAATCCCATTTTTTGATCCCTTATTAGATAGCTGGTCCCTATAACTTAGCTATCGGTAGTTTACCTTATTGAAGAATTTGATAATATCTATATTATGCACGAGAAGTGGTGATACCTTACCAGTTGAACGCTTGCCTACCGTGCTCTGAGTTTGAAACCGTGGCCCGATTCCCTGACTATTCGAAATTCATGTGCGGATCAGAATTTGATTATCATTCGCGATAGCGGTGAAGGTAGACATCGTGAGGAAACCTGCACACCTGAGAAGGCTCCCTTAGGTAACCAAGCCAGAGTGGCTAATTAAGGCCCTACTGATTCCGAACCGAAGGCCCGTACCTAGTATTAGGACAGTAATTGGTTGAATTATTATCATACATGACACAAATTAAAGGCTAAGCGAGTGAATATTTTTACGTATTTTATACTATTCGTCTGTATAATTTTATACGTATTTTTAAATAATTACAGGCCTCACGGCCACTGGAAACATAACAATGAACGTAAAACGGACAAACTTTTATTTATAAAACTGCTCTGAGCCACATTGAAAGGCATTTGTTTGCTGTTGGCAAATATGTACGTACACGTTGTAAATATTTTTCTGTGTTCCGTTATACATTTCGTTTTAAGGTTAAATATTACATAGGCACAGTCGAACAAAGAGTACCGTCTCAGGGTCACCAGAGGGCCTAGTGTAAGTTACGCGTTCGATGTAGTAAATCGAATTAGTCAAAAGAAACTTACACTAGGGGTACTGGTCAGTTTTTCTATATCTCAACGATAGTTAACATAAGACAAAAATGTATGAATAAAATGTGCGCGCGTTTACGATAGGAGTTAACTCAAATGTGCGCGCAAGATTTTTTTATACGTTTTTGGTGTAACGATAACGCCGATCGGTGTAGAAGAAAATTCGTACTACCCCCTGTAACAGATGTAGTTTGTTATGCAAAGCGTAAGCTGTGTTAGCTTGAAATTAAAATATCAGTTTCAATATAGTTTGTATATTAAAATTAAGGCACGATAAAAAAATAAAATGCCGTCCGCATGCTGCGGTTGAGGGGAGCGAGTGGTCCGTGGTCGTTGGCCGCCGATGGGGGCCAATACCACGGTGGGGACATCGTTCCGAACCGGACCAAAGCGGTTCGTCGCAAGGCCCGATGTGACGTCAGGAACATATATAGTTTTCTCACGAAAATATAAAATGTTATTGAATTTAATATAAAAAAAGAAACACTATCCATCATCAGTTTTGATAATCATTTGGTAGCCCGGTTTACTACTTCTTAATTGATTACACTACCGATATAAGAAAAAAATAGGAGCGCAAAAAACAAAAGATTTTATAGAATATTTCGTCATAGTCTTTATGGCACTCAGGAACCAATAAAATTATAAAGACATTGGGGATTCGTTATATAAATGTAGTAGAGAAAAAATATTTTCAATAATATACGAGAAATTCACTGTAAGTGTCCCCGAATAAAACTCTAGGGACAACGTAATACGAATGTAAGAAAATAAAATACGTAAATGTTATTCTGTATTATGTCTGCGGAACCGGCGATGTGTCCCTAACTAATATAATAATATTTATGTTATTAATCTTATATTGAAATAGCTAGAGCTAGGCATAGTCAACTAGAAAGCTAGACGTGCGTTTTGAAACAATCTTTTTTGATTCTCCTAACCGGTTAAACTCATCACGGTGGTCCGCCTCGACACCATATCGTGGGCTTCGGCAACTCTTAGAAGACCGAACTGAATCCCACCACGGTGCAACGCTGTTAAGGGCACTTCCCGGAGGGGGTGATTGTATGGAGGCAGCCCCCTCGTGCATCGTCGTGAAACATAACCAAGACCTATATGCACGTTACGTTGTCTAAGTAAGAAATTCGAAGACCCCTACTTCGCAAGGCTGTATCTCAACCATCTTCTATCGTATCGCAAAGTAATCGCTCATGCCGTAATGGAAAGATAATAAAATATATAGAAGAGAATAAAAAAAAACTGTCAAAAAAACCTCTCCCATACACAATACGGTAGATGACTACTAGTAATCTGAGTTACTTTTTATGAACTGTCAAAAACGATATTTTGTTCTAAAAATGTTTAGGATACAAAAGCGTGACGTCATCGTTTTGCATTGCCATTTACATACTCATTTGTGTGATTTTTATAAATTAAAAATTGAAAACGCCAAAGATAAGCAAGAGATCAAGTTTTACTGAGTTTTTGGAAGGAAAACTATTTACCACAGCCTATTATCATAGCTTCTATCGTATTATATATATTATCAGTCTTAATACGTAATCAAATGAACTGTCCCCCGTTATGATAATAGGTGCCATCATCCGTATCTTCGTTTCGCAGGCGGCTCACGTGGCGACACTTCACGGAGGGAGCGTACTGCATGTCTGATCACCCGACACCTTGCCAAGTTGAGCGTCGCTAAATTGAGTGTAGGGAACTTTGTTTTCACTTACAGCTTGAATTACATGTGAGGAATGAGATTAAGGTAGAGTGTAGGATTATTTAGAAGTAACTTTGTTCCGAATAGGGATGTTTTACTTTTTGAGTGTTGTTTTTTTTTTGTAGGTAATTTAGTTGCGTAATGGCACACCCGTATTCCTCAAAAAGTATAGCAACATGTACTATGTTACAACCAATGACAACCCTTCTGCTCTCAAGGTCACAAATCCTGGCCAATCCTGTAAACTTTTAGTGAACCTTAAGCATCCGGATAATAAGAGTTATTTCTGAATAACGTCATATGGGCCGCGCGGCCCATACGCGAGTCATGCGTTAAGTTCTATGCGAACCTAAGTCACTTAACAGGCACAATCCTAAAATTTCCAGCGGCTACTGAGGATTTCCATTCAGAAAAATGTGATAACGGGAATTTTACCCAGGACCTCACATTCAGCAGTCGCGCTTCCGACCGCTAGACCGATGAGGTAATCAAAAAGTAATTTTAATATAATGATTATATATTTATTTCCGTCACTTACCCACTCAAGGTTACACTATAACACATCGTACTTAACTATTACACTTATACAGGAGATTTGCATCTATTCTACCTTATGTATTTGTTTACTTGTTAAGAGTGACCTAGGCATACTAGCTTACTCACTGGTGTGATGTTCTTTGAGCTATGACTAGAGATGAGCAGGCAGAGTCTCAGGTGGCTGGTAGTCAGGTCCGTCAGTCAGTCAGTCCGTCTTTATAATAGATACTTTAAAAATATACTTTAAATAGAATTGTCTACGATTATTCGACACAGACGATTTAAGTATAAATTGGGTTATACAAACTAAAACGACAAAAATTACAAATTGTTAAAAAAATATATCAATGATGAATGAATTTGCAATTTAAATTGATTAAACTAACTGTAAATAATATCAGTGTCAGCGAATATATTGAAATTAATTTTTAAAACAATATAACTGAAGCACGTCGTTACCCCAGGGGCAATTGCCTCAATCCGTTCAAATTCAAAAATTGCCACCTTTTGCTGGTATTAAAGTGCACCCAATTATACATTCATAGCGCATCGTGGCTAACAACCGGCCCCGTTACCTGATATCCGGATCGGATTTGAGTCTCGCCTTCATGAATATCGGACAACTTTAATTAGTTTGTTTTTCCCGACACCGCGTCGTGTTCTTTTACCAATTTTAAATTAGAATGTTGATGATGTTATCATGTTTCGTTTTTAAATTTGTTTCTTAAATTACTACACGTCATTTATTTAGGACTAGAGAAAGCCTTGCAGTGTTACTCGCATTAGGAGTTCCCGTAGGAATAACGAAAAATATTTTCAGACCACTCGTCTGCACCAAGGGAATACATGTTTCAATTTTCACGTTTTTTTCTTTAATACTTAAGGCTGTGCGTTGTCTTTCACCCGGGTGACCCGGGTACGTCTTAAAACTGCGGCCAGACAGCGGAGGATGGGCAGCAGCGTCCTCTGACTAATCGGTGAGCCACTGCGATCCCCAAGCCGCCTACCAAGCGTGGGGATTATTGCAAACCCCCCTTGCGGGAGGCTTTCGTTCAGCAGTGGACGTCTTCTGGCTGACGATGATGTTGTCTGTCACACAGACAGTCAAAGAACTGATATAAAAGTACAGATTAACAAATATGCAAATTTTTAGACTCTTTGTTCTAGAGGCCGCAAGCCCGGCTACTGAGCGTGCGGTCCTGGGTTCGATACTCGGACCGAGCTAACACTACTTCCTAGTAGCAGCCGGGAGTTTGTAATTGTGCCAGTACAGACTCACCCTCTATTACATACGACTTAATAACGGCGGGATTGTACAATAGTACACCTCTGTCTAACACTTTTTTTTACTTTAAAATGCGCCGTAAATATCGGAGAATTCAACAATTTTTTTAAACCTTTCAAAAATAGAATCACATTTCAAACAACAATTCTAACCGTAATCAAATTATTACACAACACATATACACAAAGATTCTAAGATAATCTAGTGTGGGTGTTGCTCTTAAACTTTTGGTTTGTAATTCTCTAAGAAAAACTGTATCTTTTCTACATATATGTACAAAGGTACATATATGTGCTAAGGTGGAGGAAGTAATCTGCAAAGATCTATACAAAGAGCTTATTCCGAACAAAACACGTCCATCCAAGTTTAATCCTGTTCCAAATTATGCGAAAACTCAATTTACCGACAAGCTCCGTGTACTGTCACTAACAAAATCAGATCCCGCATCAGTGATGGATTAATCAATCATGCTCCTCGCTTACTTGCATTTATGTCACCGTTATAAATGGTATCGTTAGTGTATCCGATTGTACTTGTATGTAAAAGCATATGTCCCTGTCTGTGGAGTGCGAACGGTATAATTTAACGTCGCTTATGTAATTTATGAGTGCTGCACTACCAGGAGATAAGTGGTTGACGCTTTGTCGCGTTATTTACTGGCAATGCTCAATTGTTACACCGTAATCAAAATCCTACTAATATTATAAATGGGTGGATGGATTTGTTAGTCAATCACGCCAGAACGACTGAACGAATTTGGCACAGAGATAGATTATAGTCAGGAATAGCACATAGGCTACTTTTTATCCCGGGAAAATGTACGGTTTCGTAAACCACGCGGGCGAAGCTGCGGGCAGAAGCTAGTCTTTTATATTTCGTGAGTACGTTGATGAACACGAATATTTACATCTACAAACAGCTAGACAACACGACTATCTGTAGGTTACACAAAATATTTGTTACATGCAATATTGGACCCACGACACGTAGCGCACTAGTCGCTCAACCTCTGCGCTAACCGTGTCGTATTGCATTTACTGAGCGCAATCCCAAATCACGGGCAGCTATTAAACAAAACTTAGCTCTAACTCACATAAACAACATTTTACAATAAGACCAATTATTAGATGTCTTTGTAAGTACGCAGGCGAGATTGCTGAGTGCAGCTTTTAGTTACTTTGAATTCGTTGCCTACATGTGACATGTATGTTTGTAAACTGTACCCACGACACAGGAGAAATACGAGGGCAACGTTAAAACTGTATTTAAACGACTAGTCAAATAGTATGTAACCTATGTGAGGAATTCTCTGTTAGTGTAAGTTGGTTAATAATAAATAAATAAATAAAATATCTAATCATAAAGCCTATATACTAGACATCGAATCAGAGACCTCACGTGTTTAGGCAGACTTGCTACGATAAACAATTTATAATAATTTCCTGCCTCGAAATCCGAGAATCCAGAAACAGGATCAGGGTTGCCAACCGTACTTTAAAATAGAGTATTGTACTTTTTTCTTGTAGGTGTACTTTATTATCTAAAACACTAATAGAGAACGCTTAAATACTCTTTTTACATAAACTGACTTTTTAGTATAATTTTCACTGATGCCATTGCCCACAACACAAAAAGGCTTTCTGTTTACTGAACTGTTGGAATCCTACAATTCTTTTAAAAACAATAATAAATTGTTATGTACCGCAAAATGTACTAAAAATACATTTTAATTAATTGAATAAATGGTACTCTTTTTTATTCATTTGTACCCTTTATTTACCCCCTCTGAAATAAGATATACACAATCTCTTCTAAAAAAATTGGCAACCCTAAATAGGATCCCATATAAGTCCCCGTAATTGACTTCATGGATCATATGGATTAAGCAGTTGACGTCGAACCGGATCAACAAGTGCTCGAAAGAACATGATATCCGGATATTGGGAGCTTCCTACGAGCTTTTTATTAAAATAAAATTTGACGAGATAAAATGTATTACCGGCTTGCCTGCTCGTCAAGTGTACAAACTCAATTATTTTGAGCATTATTGTCGAAATAAGCTGAATTTTCCGAGGCTCATTCCAATCGACATTTTGATGGTGGAGTTTTTATTAAATAAAATAAACAGTGGTATGAGTCCAGGAGAGTAATGAGAACAGAATTAAATTAAAAAGGTAAAGTTAACTGTATTTTTTATTATTAAGTATGATGATTACTGAGTATGGCTCATTGGTCTTGTGGCTGTAAGCGCAGCCTTCACTCCTCATCTATTTTAACCATGCATTTATTTTATTGGTATACGCAGAGGCCAACATATTAATTGTCTTTTAAGAACCATAATGATGATTTAAAAAAAAACGTTTAAAAAAAAGCTCGTTTCACCGTTCTGAAATAACCTGCTAACATCTATCCGCTAACACCTAACTCGATCGCGTTGCACTCGAACACAACTCTCACAACGTTTCGTTATACTTACATCACTAAACACTATCGGGCTCGCGCGACCCGCAGTTGAGTGCCGTAAATCCCGCTATTTGGTCGCTACTAAAATAGCGCGTTTTAACAACCGCTACTGATATTCGGTAGACCGTTGCGTTTCGTTATCCAACAAAGCCTTCATACAGTGCCGCTAGGGTAAGTTATCACCTTAGCGACTATCTATCGGTTCAGCAACAACTCTTCACTTCGTCCAGTTCTTACGACATCAGCTACCTCTCCGGTCTAGTGATCGCAAGCGCGCCTGCTGAGCGTGAGGTCCTGGGTTTGATTCCCGGGTCGGACAAAGTGTTATTGGATTTTTCTGTACGGATATTCTCAGTAGCAACACGAAGTTTGGAACTGTGTTCGGTAGATGACAAAAGGTTCGCCCTATATTGTATAGGACTCAACAATAGCATTGGCGAAATGTGGGTGTACAATTGTACACCTTTACCTAACCCTTCGGGGAATACAGGCGTGATGCTATGTTATGTTAGAAGAGATAATAAACAGTCAAAATATTTCGTATTTCTTGTTCTCCCGATCGGCATATAATAATATTTATGTAGAAAAAGGCTAATAATTCAGTATGGGCAATAACTTAGTACAATATACGACCTCACGACCTCATAGGATAGAACGGGACGTGCCCAGGGGATGAAAGAAACATTTTATATACGGTCAAAGGAAGTCTCTACGGATGTCCCTGTTACGAAACAATGTTGCAAATGTCAAACAAACAATGTTGCAACTATATTTTCATGCCAGGGATTTTAATAGTCTATATATATTGTATAGCAGTGATAGCCTAGCGGTTGAACGCTTGCCTTCCATACCGGAGGGTCCGCGTTCAAACCCGGCCCGTACCTCTGACTTTTCGGAATCATGTGTGGATCAGAATTTGATTATCAATTGCATTTACGGTGAAGGAAAAACATCGTGAGGAAACCTGCACACCTGAGAGGGCTCCATACTCCATAGAGTTCTCGATAGTGTGTGTAGTCCGCCAACCCGCACCGGGCCAGCGTGGTGGACTAAGGCCTACCCCTTTTCATTCTGAGAAGAGACCCTTGCCCAGCAGTGGGACAGTAATGGGTTGAATTTATTTATTTTTATATATAATGTTCTGTGTGTTTGTAGTGCTATATATATTATATATAATTATATGTTATGCTTCTTTATGGATATTCAAAGGTAAGTTCATGTTAATTTACGTAGCATATATTTAATTATCATGCCAGGCGATGGTTGAAAATTACGAGTAAGTGTTCTTTATATCGGTTATTTACTGATTTTGACTAATACATATCAACACTGTAGGTGCTAAGGGAAGGTTTACAAGTTTCGTAGCGGCCTACACTATTCATAGCAAATATTTAAGAGCCTACAGTATTCATAGTGCCCTATACATATTGTAGCAATCTACAGTATTCGTAGCATTCATTACTATTTAAAGAGCTTTATGCCATTCTCGACGACCCGGGTACGTCTTAAAACTACGGCCAGACACCGGAGGACGGACAGCAGCGTCCTCTCACTAATCGGTGAGCCACTGCGATCCCCAAGCCGCCTGCCAAGCGTGGGGATTATGGCAAACCCCGCCTTGAGGGAGGCCTTCGTTAAGCAGTGGACGTCTTATGGTTGATGATGATGCCATTCTCAGGAATCGTAGGCAAAGATTTCCAACTAGTTTCATAGTGTAGAAACAAGATTATTATATAGATTACGACACGGTTGGCGCAGTGGTTAAGCGATTAGCTTTCTGCGCTATGTGTCACGGGTTCGAACCCCGCACAGAACAAATATTTGTATGATCTACAGATAGTTGTTTCGGGTCTGGTTGTGTGTGTATGTGACATGTATGTTTGTAAACTGTACCCACGACACGGGAGAAATCCTATAGTGGAGCAATGATTTAAAAAAAAAAAAACAAAACAAAAAAACAGTAAAATGAACTAAAATTTTAATACTTTCTCCAAATAGTCATGATTATAACGTCGGTACATTTCAAATCGACTAACAATCAAGCTGGATAATCAATACAAAAGCGTGTTTTTAATAGCTCTCGGCCCGTGGTTTAGTGAGTCCAATTTATTAGTAATATCGATACGTCAGCTGTTTTTTATCGATAGCCTGAACAAAGTTTGCATCATGATATAAATCAACTATGTATCTATATCTCATCAACTATGTATATAAATAAAAATCAATTGCCACGTGTATGACGGAGCATCACTTGAGAACGGCTCGACCGATTTGGTTGATTTTTTTTGTTGTTTTCGTAATTTTCAGGATAATGTTTGTATGAAAGATTTTTTTTTGGAAAATCCACGGAAAAGTCTGAAATATGGATGTTATTTTTGTTTGAAATTTTTCATTTTCTTCATTAGTAAATTGCGCCCGTGCGAAGCCAGGGCGGGTCGCTAGTTTAATAAAAAAGAGGTTGTATAACTAAATAAATAGCAAAAGAACTTACTCAGCCTCTTCGATAGTCTCCGACATGGCGAGGAAGACACAGTTGAGCAGTATGGTAGCCATGACGATGTAATCGAAGTACTGGTTGGTGGACAGGTATACGCAGGCGCGGCGGACTGGCGACCACGGCGAGTACCAGAACAGCGACCTGGTCGCCGTGAACCGGTGGATGTAGTTCTTGCGAAACCGTTTTGATACCACGCAAAACGTCTGGAACAAAAGAAATAAGTTTTATTAATGTTTTTGTATAGAAAGAGATCGTCTTGCGTACTCTGGGTAGTCACTAGTCAGGCTCAGTAATATTGCAAAACAAATCGTTTTTCTTTAGATGTACACTGTAGTAACCTTTACGACCAACTATAATAAGTACAGTACTTATATATATTGCCAACACTGCCGCGCCATCTACCTGACACAATTCTAAACACCGGGGTGCTAGAATTTCATGCAGGAAAACCTAATCTTATCTTTTTTATCTTTTAAAAGAACAAATAAAACTTTCCCCAACGCGGAAATCAAAATCATCCTCAGCAGACCAATTCTTATAAATGAGTAAATATGACTGCAAAGTCCTTAGTTTACTTCGTACACTTCTAAAAAAAGACCTCTCATGACACTCATGGAGCTTCTTTCCTAGCAGCCTGCAAGGAAAGAAGCTCCATGATTGTCGGCACCTAATATGGTATGGCGCACCCTGAGCAGCCAGCCTTGATATCACCATTGCTGCCTAATCTCGCCACTACGATTTAAGCAATTCCCAACAGCCCGACGCGACAGAAGAACTACTAAGAAACACACAAAACTCCAGATAACACTCCGTAATTTGTTTCAGGTAGTATCGCCTTCTTATTATCTTTCATACTTAACAAAGCCTTACATAGCAACAATTATGAGCATGCAAATTAGCTTCGTTAATTGGCGAGTCACCTGCCACCACTGTCGGTCGTTAGGCGCGGGCTACAATTTTAATTACCAACACGGATTAATACCACGATCCAAATAAATGTTACGCTCTGTTTACCTGAAAATTACCCTTAAAGAATTAATTGGTGTTCGATTTTGAATTCAACTGACTGGTTCTGTGAGTCGTGTTTTAAGTGATGTAGGTATGTATGTGATAAATTTTGGGCTACAGGTATCAAGCAATTTGGTATTATTAAATTAAGTAACGCAAAAAGTTACATATAGAGTATATTAATTGTCTTTTGATTGAGAATTTAACTGACTGTTCCTGTGTGGAGACAACG
Organism: Shargacucullia verbasci; assembly: GCA_947562105.1. Lineage (NCBI taxonomy): Eukaryota > Metazoa > Arthropoda > Insecta > Lepidoptera > Noctuidae > Shargacucullia > Shargacucullia verbasci. The sequence goes on along the minus strand of OX387297.1, from coordinate 9,056,431 downwards.
ACGTGATAGTTTTCAATGAAGTAAGAATTAATGACCATCATCCCTGTGCACCCAAAAAGGAGCCATGAGCCATAAAAAGAAGGACGATTATGCCTTGCAGTGGGTTGATAATATATGATGATCCCTCTTCAAGAGAGGATGAGCCTTGGAGGAGTATTTTATATACTTTTTGCTAGACTGCCTCATTGGCTGTATGAGCGGCTGTTGTACGTGTGGTCCTGGGTTTAATTCTTAGGTCAGGCAAAGTGTTATTGAGATTTCTGTGACAAAATTGTCTCAGTAGCAGCCTGAAGTTTGAATGATGCCCGATAGATGGCAATAGACTCGCTTTTCATTTCATGATAATTATAAAGGACAAAGGAAAAGTTATTTTCTCATAAATAGTAGATGATGGTTAAATTATTAATTGAAGACAATTTTAGTTTCACTGTTTAAACTTTATATCTCTCACTAGCTTACGCCCGCGACTTTGTCCACGTGACCGTAATTTATAACCTATATATCACTCAGGTATAATGTAGCTGTCTATCAGTGAAAGAATTTTCGGAATCGGATCATAAGTTCCAGAGATTAGCCCCCACATACAAACTTACAAACAAATACCTCTCTATAATATAGATCTCTTTAGAGTATAGATGAAATGTCTGGCATTTAACACGATCTATATTACCCGTGGTCTTTGTGGCTTTAATATCGAGATCCAGTATTCAGTAGCTCGTTCGTATTGTTTGTGGTATTGCAAATTGATTTGATTGCCAGTGATTGCTATCAATTGGTCCGTATTTTCCTTCCAGTACAACTGAGCTATTGTTATGTGGGGGATGATTTTCACAGACCTATATATAACGATATTTTAGCAATAGGGTATTGTTCTATAGATATTTTTCTTTATTATGAAAATGTTCAATAACTGCTCATATTATTAGAAATTACTTACCTATATATAACATTACATAGCATCACGCCTGTATTCCCCGAAGGATTAAGCAGAGACGTACTATGTATGTATACCCACATTTCACGGATGCCCTTATTAAGTCCCGTGTAATAGGGGGCGAGCCTATTGCCATCAAAAAGCACAGTTTTAGACTCCCTGTTGCTACTGAGAACTTCCATATAGAAAAACCCAATAATACTTTCATCGACCCAGGCATCGAACCCAGGACCTCACTCTCAGCAGTCGCGCTTGCAACCACTACCCTATGTGTATAATGTATTTTCGCTTTGTACTTTTTTCTTTGATGTACAATAAAGTCTCTATCTATCTATAACCCTAAATTTTTTGACGTTATTACGATAGGTTTAAAATAACTTTGTTTCGCCTATATTAGATACTAGCTTTAGCCCGTGATTTCGTCTGCGTGACCTATATATTTTATATATTTTTTTATTATGTTTACCAACAGTTGTAGACAATTTTTCATGCAAAAAGATAAAAACACTAAAACAGAACAATATAAAAAAAGACAGTTGATATTAAAGCTTACTACACAATATACTATAGATATAGTAACTTATATTATAACATATAATAATAATAACAACTCTGGCAGAGATACAAAATTATATAATAGCCTATAGCACTCGGGGATAATGTAGCTATCTATCTGTGAAATAATTTCAGATTCGGATCATTAGTTCCGGAGATTACCCCCTACATACAAACAAATTTTTACCTCTTTATAGTATTAAAGTATAGAAGTAGAGATTTATAGTAAAATCTAGGCCGCGGTAAGATAAGTTCCACAAATATTTCTAACTAGAACGACCTATGACTTCCACCATCCACCATCAGCCAGAAGACGTCCACTGTTGAACGAAGGCCTCCCCTCAAGGGGGGGTTTGCCATAATCCCCACGCTTGGCAGGCGGCTTGGGGATCGCAGTGGCTCACCGATTAGTGAGAGGACGCTGCTGCCCGTCCTCCGGTGTCTGGCCGCAGTTTTAAGACGTACCCGGGTCATGATGGCCTATGACTTAGTTCAGGTCAAAAGTTGAATACATCGTATTTCACGTTTCTGTAGGATTCAGAAAAATCTCGCGTCACGGGGCCGGCGGACATAAATCATCTCTTAAAAGGCAGGGTATGCACTGAAATTTTACGTTCTTAAAGCCAGCGCTTGAGGGTGGACGATATTAGGTTATACGATCGAAATAGTCATAATATCGTCTAAAATATAACTGTTGTACATAAACGTTATTTATTTTCCGCTTATTATTTGTCTTTATCGTATCGTCTTATTGGTATAGTAGTTGTAAGCGCGACTGCTGAGCGTGAGGTCCTGGTTTCTATTCCCGGGTCGGTTCAAGTGTTATTGGGTTTTTCTGTATTGACATTCTCAGTATCATCAAGGAGTCCGAAACTGTGTCCTGCAGATGGCAATAGGCTAGCCCCCTATTACACGCGATTTAATAACGGCATTGGCGAAATGTGCGTGTAAAATAGTACACCTCTGCCTAACCCTTTAAGGAATACAAGCGTGATGTTTATGTTTATTGTACGCGCGTTGTTTCTTTGCTGATGCTGCCTTTGTCTTTGTCTGGAGACGATTGTAATTTAGTTATGCATTACATAGGTTGCAATTGCACCTGAGCACGTGCTTTAATTGTCATTAGGGGTAGACTTCACATGCTGTGCTGACTGTACCGTTGTTACAGGTTAAAACTACGTTAATGATATGGTTGTTCTGAATGGAATCACAAATGTCTACAAAATGTCATAGTAAAACAGATAAAAATCTCCCTACGTACAACAGACTAAGAATAAATCGGTGCGTAGCATATCGACAGTCTGCTACGACAGCGTAGCACATCTCGTAGCAATGTTTGCTACGACGTAGACATCATACACTTTTTCTCGGTTTCCAAATAATTACGTCCGCGATAGTTTTGTTCCAGTTTCAATACATTTTCAGCTTAAAAATCTACGAAAATACCATCATATAGTCCCAGTATGTTGCAACACTCCCAAATTGTACCTCATGAATCCTAAAACTATTGCAGTTGAAACGCTACACTAATTTGGGCACGTGTGTTTTAATTGTTAACAAAGGGACTGACAGTTGAGTGGAGTTAATTAGTCTGTTTCATCCCGTGGGACGATAAACTATAAAGTTGCTGTGAGTTGCTGTGAATTGCTTGGAGTTGCCAGGTTAACACTGCGACACAACAATCAGTCGTTCTTAGTTGAGGACGACGTGAGATACAGCCTCTTGGGACCAGATGTACAATGTGATTTATTTCGTGTGTATTATATTTCTCGAGAAAAGTACTACAATATTATTTAGCGATGAAGTACATACTTGGAAAGAAATTACGAATATACTGAAGACAGTGGTAATTGTCGAAACTCATTCGAGAAGCCACGGATTGATCCCACATGGAACAAATATTTGTAGAACAAATAATAAAATATTAGATAAACTGTATATTTTTTAATTGTACCCACGATGCAGGAAGATGTATAACAAAAAAAATAGCTGTCTATTAAAAGCCCTATATTCAACAGTTGCGTACTCGACCTTCAATGAGATCTACGAGTGACTGCGATAATTCTTTTCTAAGACATTTACGACTTCAGATAGACGATAAGCAGTTACGTTCTGTTTTTGTTTTGATTATAAATCAATGAAGCCCGATTCAATAAATCACTGCTAAATCAATACTCACACATTTAAAGAATTAACGCAGTTTGGGGGTAGTCATTTGTTTCTCTGTGGACTGCGATGGGTAGATTCATTATATCACATTGCATCACACATATATTCCCCGAAGATCGAAATCAGTCCCATTTATTAGGGAGATTTAAAACTCCAGATTGCTATGGGGAATTGCCATACAGTACCCAATAACACTGCTTGATCCAGGCATAGAACCTAGGACTTCACGCTCAGCTGTTTTTCTTGCGACTTCTTGACCAGTGACTCCAATGACGCAGTTCATCTAGCTTAATTAATTCATACCAATAAATATAATAATAAAAAAAACTATCTACGTCTATCCGTCGGGTACAGGAGTTCTTTTTTCGCTTTAACCAGTCTTAGGCCAGTCTCATCCACTCCGCCTCACAATCTTAACAATACCTGACATCTGAAAATGACTGACTTTAATTTCTTTAGAAAGTGATTTTTTTATTGTACTTATGAGAAGTTAAGGAAGATATCTAGTAACCAACTAACTATATGACGGTACTTCGAAATGTCTTTGATTTTTCCAAAAACTTAAATCTTTTAAACTATACAATATACAGAGAAAAACAAATCTTTTTTTCATAAAAACACGAAAAACAATATCACAAAAACTCTTCCGTGATATATATCAAGAATTCACATTGCATTTGCATTGCAAACAACCCCACAAATCTTTTTTTTTTTAAATGGTACGCACACTCCATCCTTAAAATTTTACTATGTTATTTTAGGTTAAAACATCGGCCTTTATAGCGGCCAGGGCCGGACTGAGGGTTTTTATGGAGAGCATTAAACCCCGCCGTTTGGCCGGTGGCCGCAAGTTACGTCGTAAAATCGGAAAATAATGGTCCTCTCGACCGTTATACGATTGACACATTGCGCATGAACAAACGGCTGTTTTCACCACGTTTATTGAATAAAACGATGGTCTTGTTATGCTGGTTTTAGTATTCTCTTTATTTTCTTGTATGGATGACAAGAGTTGATTACACTGAACTGAATAAATAGGCAGATAATTAATCAGATGTATCGGTAAATATGTATTAGATTAATGGCTCAAAAATATTACATTTATCAGGATACAAATTATAATTCTTTATTACGTTATAACATTACAATACTCGCGCGTACGTCGTCCGCTTTGACAAACCAAAAGCCCTCATTTTACTCACATGGGGGAAAGTTTTGAAAAAAATATAATATGAATATAAAAATATAAAACTTAGGATCCGCAAAATTCCTTAGGATCCGCGGACCTACGCCTTGCAACTTATCTGCCAAATTTAAGTTCATACATGTATCTAGTTTCTAAGATCTCGTGACTAGTCAGGGAATGAGTGATAAGTATATAAATTATGTAATTATTTATAAACATTATTTTCATTTCCCGCATCATTATCAATAAATTGTTGGTTTTTCATTTAATACCATAACATAATACTATTCTATTATTCATAATTTGTACAGAGCAGCAAAAAATAAGATAACAGGGATAGCAAATAAATTTTCTCACTGTTCCTCGCACGTTTCAGCGACAATGAAGAGGAGGAGTGTTTGAATATTTCAGACTAAGAAGAATATTATTCTCTTTGCCTTTCTTTAAATAAATATCTTGCAAACTTAGTGGTATCGTGATATTCATTTTTTTTTGTAAAAATATTTATTTAAGGTTTCAAATTGATCTAAGGTAGTCCGAAACGGGTTGTTTAGCCCGAATTTCGTAAGTAAAACGGTAAGTTAAGGGCACACGTAGGTACCAGCGGTTCTATTTTAATTCGGCCGCAGGTGGGACATAACTTTGTCCCTATAAAGTTATGAGGCATCACATAAAACAGGAGAGGCGGCATGTCGGGCTTTACACCGTTTTATAGCCCTCTACTTAACGCTTTGAATAACTTAAAATAGAAATTCTGCAAAATCTTAAAAATAACATAGCATCATGCCTGCAGTCGCCGAAGGGTTAGACACAGGTGTAGCTGTACTGCTGCCATATAGCCATCTACCGGGCACAATTCGAAACTTTGATCTGTTATGGAGAATTTTCAAAGAAAAACCCAATAATATTTTGTTTACCCGGTGATCGTATCTAGGACCTCATGGTCAGCAGCCACACTTGTGAATATTAGACCAATGTAAGAAAAGATAAAACAAAACTTTTGGAACACAAAATTAATTTATACAATATTTCGAAAACACACGCCATACTCGTATAAAATATAGGTGTCCTATATCGTAATTAGAGTAACCATGTATCAATTACCCCAATTAAAATATTGAGATTAACTATACGCAAAATGTAATAAATGAAACAGGCAGAATAATCTCATTATTGTATGAAAATAACGGTAATCGTATTACAAACGATGCCGCAATTTCTAGTTTTAGTTAATTATTTTGTGAGACAAATGAGAGAAATGACTGCCTCTTTGGCTGATTGCTAGGCGTGAGGTCCTGGATTCGTTTCCCGAGTCGGGCAAAGTGTTATTAGATTTTTTATATAGAATTTCTCAGTAGCAATTCAAAACAGCACGCAGTCTGGAATTGTGGTTGATAAATGGCAATAGGCTCGCTCCCTATTACGTGGGACTACAAAGTACATCACTGCCTAACCCTTCGGGGAATACAGGCGTGATGCTATGTAAATATTTATACTTTTGCGTCGGCACAAATATAAATCATTACTGTTCAAGGGATTCGCAATTTGTTGGCGTCAATTACAGGGGCGTAATTAGGGCACAGAGGGTGCAACATTGTTTGGAGAAATCATTTTGTAAAATCTTAATTGAAAAGACAATGGGCTACCATAAATTTCGGAGGGGCTAAGAATATTTTCAACTTGCTAAGGCTCTTTATAAACTTTGTTTTTTTTTTTTATCTTATATCAAAGTAAGTAATTTAGAAAATCTAGCTTTATTTTTTTAAATGCAGCTCTTAAGATAGCTGATTTTAAAATTAGAAAAAAAAAAACTAATTTGACACTAACTGTACTATACTGACAGATACAATTATTGGACTTCAAAAACTTTTAAACAGTAAAAAAGATTATTACACACGCTTAATATACATGAAAGAAGAACAGAGTACAATAACCTCTAACTAAAACACGGCATGCAAACCTCTCACTATCACCGTTGATAGGTACAATCGGTAGCGACCAACCCATCATGAATCTTGGCATATAACAACACGCTCCTATAAAATCAAATATGGCGGCCAACGTCTGTTTTCAGAACAAACACGCATTGAAACTGTAACACATATTACCAGACCGTTCCTAATTAATTCCGTGCTGACTGCCTCAAAGTTTTCTTGTCATTTCCACGTTTGTATTTGAATGCCCACTTAGATTGTTTTGGTTTTAAGATGACTTGAGTGAGAGTATCGAGAATGCCGAACAGTTGAAATTGTGATAACGTTGTAAGATATTTGTTTGTTCTAATTAAGCCTATTTGTTTTATGCTCTTATTTTAATATACGTTATGTATAATAACGATTTCATAACGATGACTAAAGGGGTGTGAGTTTGCTTGGTGTGAATCTTGTAAAACTATATTTAAATGCAGCACATGGACTAAAATAGACTGAAATACATATACAAGTGTAGAAAAGACACGTAATGGATGACAAATATAGCGACTGTCTACAGTTGATTCTCTCGTACCTACGTTATAAATAAATAAACAATTTCCCTGAGAGCTACAAGTTCTTTCAAATAAAAGACAATATAGAGATGTGGTTGAACAAATACAAACAGTAGGGTTCGAAGTAAATTGGAATACCTTTGGATATTATTTTCCTCCGATGTTACGTATTGTATGTATTTGCGTTACCTTATCGAGAACCATGCATTGTGATATTTGTGACAGCTTATAACGACGCTCTGTAGGCGTCGCGTAAAATATAATTTGAACATCGAATGAATAAAATGGATGATTGTTGTCTTATATTTGTATTGTGAACGATAGATTACGACAGTATTGGTTTTTCTGTTTATATCTGAAGAATATGTGCAAGCTACATAATACCTTTACTACTGTTCTAGAATTTGTTCCAAAATATTTATAAATAAAACTTATTCAAATTTACAATTTTTCCCGGCATGATTGATGCAGTGGTTGAGCGATCGACTGTCGCGCTGTGTCGAAGGTTCGATTCTCGCACAGAACAATTATTTGTACGATCTACAGATAGTCGTTTTGGGTGTGAGTGTATGTCGATGTGAATATTTGTATTCGTAAACGCAGCCATGATACATGAATTATCCATAGAGTGTTGTGACCAATGTTAAAAATAATTAGGAAGGTTAATTTCAACGGTCTAATATTATGAGGTTCGTGTAGCGCAGTTTTTATTTTATACTCGTATAGTATGTTGGCCTTTAGAACTAATTTAGTATGAAAGGTAGTAGTTATTTACTATCCTTCTTTTATCTACCCGATCTGGTTGGATGGCTTAAATTACCGATCAAAGAAATAAAATTATAATGAAAATATCGCCCAAAGCACCAATTTTGTATATTTTATTAATATTATTACTCAGCGTGATGGATATCAATCATGTAAATTGTATTGAACAAGGATCCTTAAAGTTTATTTTTTTCATCAACAGCGATCCGAGGCGTGCCAGAACCTGTTTCCACAGAATATAATACTCATACAGATAGGTTTACTTCTTTATTGTCTTGCGCCATTTTTGTAATAATGAAATCAAGATTCCTATGGAAAAACGCGACTGTGACAATATTTTCTACTAAATCCAAATCCTAACATGTGGCGTATTATTCTGTGTTTCCAATTTAGTACTGTTGGTAACTTGGCAATAGAATCATAAACGTTACCATTTTTAATTTGGCTGAAAGAATTTTTATTATGTATAACAAAAGCGACCCGTGGGATATGCGCCATATCTGAAATTTAATATTATCTTTGTTGTTATATTATCTGTGGCTCCGCAGACATAATGTAGTGGCTCCGATATACAATGGACAAAGTTTTGCGATGCGGATATTAATTGATAGGGACAGTTATCTAACATAGACATGTACATTTACATTAAATTGTTATCTTCATATACAAAGATTACAGAACTTTGTCCAAAATTAATTTCAAACGGACATGTAAACAGAATCTGAATACTAATTGGTGTTAAAAACGTAAAAATTAAAAAGGTTCGTCGTAACTCACAACCTTAATGAAAAAGATAAAATCGTGAAGAGTGAAAGAAGTAAAAAGTGAAGAGAGCCAGCGAAGTACCAGGAGGTCATAGCGACAAGCAGGTAGGTGAAGTAGGTCAAGACGCCCACACGCACTCGAGAGATTTTAAATTCAAAAGCCACCTCTTTGATTGCTCCGCCAATGAATAGAGGCATTGAACGGCTGTTTCCTTTTCGCGCCATTTCATGTAGCATAGCGTTTTCATTGTACCAAGAGCACAGAAATGGGAAGATAATTTTAGAGGTCCATTGTTTTTTCTGAGGTATTATAAATTTGAATAACAGAAGAGAATTTTTAATTTTAATAATCATTTATTATGTTTCGAGAGAGAAAAATTATTATGTAAGTAGGTCGTCCTTAAATGAACTTCGTGAAAATTCTTAGGCGCTGATATTATTTTGATATGCCTGAGAACATTATTAGGTCTGTATTATTTAAATTCTCAACTCCAATCACGACTCTGAGGAGTCTCGATCAATTAATCCTCAACTAATCAAAGCGGAGTAGATGTTTGGATATTGCTTAAGGCAATTTGTCTCTAGATACGAAAGACTCCGTTTTCGTATATATTAGTGGGGATTTTTAGCACAACTTCGAAGAGTTACATCCAAACAGTTTTTGATGAAAACTAAACTATTCACATAAGACAGAAGAGCTAGGCAGAAGTATAATATAGGGTTCCATTCGCCGATGCCGTTATTAAGTCCCATAGAATAAGGGGCGAGCTTATTGCCAATTACCGGAGACAATTCTAAATTGCGGACTAAGAATTTCTGGATATCTCAATATCATTTTCCTAAACCTAGAAGTCGAACCTCAACCCAAGACCTCAATCTAAGCAGCCGTAAGCGATCACTAAACCAGTGAAGCACAATAAATTCTCAATTACAACTTCTTTACTCTCTATAACATAATACCAACACTTCATAACACAAAGGCGTACGTAAAGTAATTTTCTTCGCTGTCGGTACAACATAAATATTTCATACGTGTAATGAACGTGGTTCCACCATTCTATTTCAACTGTGGCGCACGGCGCGCGTTTTGATCAATTAATTATTTAACGTGAAACATTGAAATCCACCGCTTTGCGATTATAACACCCGCGAATGCATAGTTGTATGGTACTTTGGATATCATATTTCGTGTTTGTGAAATTATTTCAATAATATATGTCAGTTTGAACACATACTGTGTGTCATAAGATGTAGTTGATCGCAAATTGGTGGCGTTACACTTAACGCCAAAATGTAATTGGAAACAATATTTAGCATTAATAGGTTTCATTGGTTGGTTTTTTAATTTACGGGATTAAACTTCCATTAAATTGCATTAAGAGGCTATATGTCGCCCGTTTACCAACTTTTACCCAGCGTCGGGATCCCTCTAGCTTTTCAGTTTTGGTGACCCTATTATGCAATGCCATATTAAACTAAATTCTTTTATGTAAATACTTATACATATGTATCGAAATAATAATAACTATTATAATTATTCAGAGTTAAACTTACAAGACTAAGCTCACATAAAAAAGTATTACAAATAAAATCGCTTAGTTTCGTATTCAAAAAGCAGTAAGTAAAAAAAAAAAACAAGAAAAATCAACTACTCGACACATTCATAAATCGAGCACTTAACTCAATAACTTCCGAGCAGTTTTTTATAACTCGCCGCATAAACTATTTAATAAAAACTTCAATTTATTAACTCGCTCACTCTAATAGCTTTATTAAGTGGCATTCTTGATCCTCCAACTATTTATGGTGGTGCATTCTTGCCGATCTTTGTTCAGCCATCTCTGCGGCATCTGGATTAAATTATTTCAAGCTTAGGCCCTCGCCACAGACCCGCAATCTCGCATAATAAAGGGGCATTTCTCATTTCCCTCACAAAAATAAGCTCCCTTTGTCTGCTGTAGGTATTTTTCGTTGCAAAACGCCAGAACAAGGGATGGTTATTCGCATAGTATTTGTCGTACGAATTCATCGCTGTACAGTAACATTGATAACAATGCGATGGTTCCCTTTCAGTCTTTTAAATGGTAGCTGTTTAGATAATTGGCAAGTTATCTAACAATGATTTGACAGACGAACAAAGGAAAGTTTCTTACATAACAATATGATATTCAAATTCTCAAAAAAAAATCTAAAGAAAATATTCTCAGTGTAGTTCAGATATTTAAAACGAGAAAAAGAAAATTTTATTTAAGGTAAATGGTAGTTTACCAACAAAGACAAGTAGGTAAATTCATAATATTTTATACAGCATCAGTTTCAAAAGGTACCAAACAAACATTTTTATGAAACAGTTCAAAACAACACAACAAACGAAGTTCTATAAAACAAAAACAATCCGAATTCCAACTTTAAAATTGGACCTTTGTGTTCATTACCAACGCCGCGGACCCTTTATAATCATTACCGGGCTAACGCTGAAAGGATAATCTGTCATATCATCAATCAGCGCTGGACAAGTGACGGCAGCGGTCGTCCCTTCGACAAATCTATACGTCCCGGATCAAAAACGACCTTTTTCTGCAATAATGTTTTTTGAGGATCATGTCACATGTCAAAACTGAGATATCGGGAGTTTTTAGAGCTATTAGTGAATAATGGAAAGGTGAAAAACTAACGTAACTTGATCTTTAAATATTTTATCTTTTCTTTCTTTTGCTACAAATGTTTTTTTTTTCGTTAACGAACTTTGATTTGCATATCGAAATTAAGTGTAACAAGATTCATCAAGGTGTCATAGTCATAAAATATAACATACCATCACGCCTGATTTCCCTGACAAGTTAGGCAGAAGTGTCCGAAAGCCCTTGCCGATACCGTCATTAAGTCCAATAAAAATCACTTACTTTTGAATTATTTAGAAAATGTAGCCATTGCGTATAGGATTCATGAAACCAATTAAAACTTATAGTACATGTATTAACATTCTCCAAAACCTCACTGCTGCTCTATAAACAAGTTTATTAATACGTTGGTACACCAATTTTAAATGAATACAGTTCAGTATTCGTGTTACAATATGTCGTATTCAGTTCGTCACCGAGCCCGCAGTTACAGTGGGACGGGCGAATCTTCCTGATTCATTCATGAGTTCGCTGCGGATGGTGGAAGGCGCACAAACTACCTAGTGTTAACACCTAGGTACCGTTTTTGAGCAAGATTTCAATGTAAGTTTTGGCCACGTGCTTAAAAGTTTTGAATTTTTTTATGCGAAGATTATGGGTTAGTAGGTACTCTTTGTCATGAAATCAAGCAAGAGGATGTTCTTTTCGCTAGTTTAATGATATCTGGTTATTACCATTATGGATTAAAATTTGGAATTGCCTCGTCAACATTAAAAGATGTCGTCATTAATTGTAATTAATAATAATATTTAAATTACGGTTTGCCGTTTTTTTATGGAATAAAATGTAAAAGTTTATCGTACTTATATAATAAATATTTTATTTCGACTCAATAAAAAAACGCTCTATTTTTACATTATAGAGATTTATCATAAAATCTTCCAACGGAGATGAACAGCTGCCAACTCGGAATCCCAAAATCAAGTCGGAAATTACTACCAAAAAATCTTTTTTACCTCACAAACTTAATCGGCCCATTTTATACAATGTGGGAAATATAATTTCAAAGTGTGTGGTCAAAGCGGTGGGGCAGGTGGCTGGGAGGCTCATTACCGCGTGGGGAGGGGGTTGTGACGTCATCCGCCATGTCGCATTGCCGTGATGCCGTTGCCGTGCCGCTAGGTTGCCGTGTTGCTTGCCGTACGAACGCAACGACAAATGGATACTTAATGCTTACACCGAGTTTATTTATAGGTTCTATGTAAAAATGAAATGTATTTTCAAGTGTGTAAGGTTGTTTATTGTTTATACTTAACAAAATAAACTGTAGTATCTTTATTTGACGCTTTAAAAAACCAACAATCTCGATTTTTATAACCTTTTCCAGTCACAAAATTACAGTTTTACTTTCAATTGACCACAACTTTTACACTATTCAGTTTGTAAAACGGTTGAATGAATTTAGTTCGATATGTGCAATTCCGAAGAGTTTACGGACGGTTTAAATATAAAATTAAAAGCTGCATTTCAAACAGGTGGTTCTTGCAAATACGAGTATTTGAAATGGTTAGCTAATAAAACATGTGAGTGGAAACATGTCGGGGTAAATAATAGAATATAAAGTTGTAAATGGCAACAACTTTGCTTTAAAAATAATGAATATTATGCGCAAATAGCAAGTGTCTGGCAACTTTTTTATTGGAAAAACAAGGTCGTATGTTTATGCAAACGATTTTTTTTTTCGTAATTTCAAATTCAAATTTCGAAGTTTTGCTGGAACAGTAATTTGATTTCGAATAAGTCGTATTTTTGATAACCCTGTGTTAATCATGAGTAGGGATGTTACGGAGGTGGATTTATCGGAGGCGGAATCGGAGTCGGAGGTTCTCGTAGTGACCTCCGCGGAGTCGGAGGTGAATCGGAGTCGGAGTCGGAGCAAATCTACGAATGTAAAATGTAAATAAATAAAAAAGAAAAAACTTGTCGCAACTCGTTCACTCTTCGTTCATCAGTTGCACACAACACATATACTCAGTCAGTTGTCAGTGTCACATAGAAAGCGCTCGGTAGCACTGCAGCGATAGCAAGTCATAACTTGTAACTCCGATATATACCTCCGTTTTGATATATCGGAACCGGAGCCGGATTCGGAGGTGTAATTTTAATCGGAGGTTCCGACATATCGGATTCGGAGTCGAAGCTCCGTAACATCCCTAATCATGAGTACTTAGGTACTCTATTTGTAGGCTATAAGAGGACGAACTTCAGAAAATCCTCTGCCTTATCAGAAGCTACAAAGGAGAGCTGACTTTTGCGATTATATTATTAAGTCATCATCTGTCTAGACTTTTTCCCAACTACATTGGGGTCGGCTTCCAATCTAACCGGTTGCGGCTGAATATCAGTATTTTACACGGAGCGACTGCCTTCCCGATTGACTCCCGCCACCCGGTAACTGGGAAACACTGATACTGTAAGGTTAGACTGGTTGTCAGACTTTTTGGGCTACTGACACCCGTAATGACTATCTATATATATAGGTCTTCGTATGACACCCGGGACCAACTCCTTAACGTGCTTTCCGAGGCACGGAGGGGTCTTGATATGTGAAAAATGGTCACCCATCCAAGGACTGACCGCGTCAAGCGCTGCTTAACCTCGCGGATCGAACGATCTGCGCGGTAGCTATGTAGCTACGAGCCCCTACGATTATATTATTAAGTATATATAACTAATTACTTTCCTCAATTCACGGCCCGGTACGACGTCAAAGTACGAACAATATTACAACAGAAAAAGTTGCGGTCTCATTAGCATGATCGAATAAAATATTACCATAAACCTTCGCAAATTGCTTTCCTATAAAAAGGAAATAGTAAACACTGTCCCTTCTGTTGATAACACCATTATAGCGGTTATTACAAAGCGATTATTGCCAACTTGATCATGAAAGAAAAATATAATATTTTCGGGTCAAGGCAATGGCTGAGAGAGTCAACAAAAAATGCTATCAGTGGTGCCAACCTCGTATAATAACGGTTTGAATATTTATCAAGGGGACTGTATCCATCGACAATGGTTTTTATAATGGAAAACTTTTTAATAGCCATAAAAACGTTTTGGCGGAAGTTCGTACAAACTAGAGTGTTATATTTAACAGATTGAATTATGGCCGTTTAATAGCCATAAATTATTATAACGCTTTTAAAGTTGCTGAAATTTAATTATTCATAAATTGTTTTGATTATAATATTCTAAAGTTAAAGTGCTTCTTGCAAATCTATATAATTTATGGTGTAGAGAAATATTTATGGAAACGAATCGGTATTTTGTCAGGGTCAGGTCAGGGTGTTTCGGTATTTTTGTGTAAACATTTTAATGGAGCTTAGCTTTTAACCTATGGAAGCAGATAATTCGAATATTTAAAATAAATTCAAAATTAAGTAACACTAGCGGTGCCCGCGACTTCGCCCGCTTTGATTTCGAATGGTCTTGAAACTTATTGAAATCCTTTGAGTAGGTAATAGCGTAGGTAATCACATATATTTATTTTTAGAGCAAGAAAAATGAAACACAATCTACAATCGGTTCACTAGTTGTTAAGTTATAAGTGTTCAGACAGACAACTTTAGACATTAATGATAATATAAATAGATGTCTCGAATAACCCGTAGAATTTATTGGACAACCAGTAAAAACTTCATAGAAAAATCTCCCCAAAAGTTGTAAAAACTACACATCAAGTTAGCCTCCAAATTGGTTTTATTTATTCCCCTTGCAACAAGAGTTTCGTTTCGCACAGTGGAGTCCGCGCACGATTTATGACTAAGATAAATTTTATTACTACAACATATCGTTGCTATGTTCTCCTGGTAGACGGGAAGGCAAACATTATGCTCTACAAGGACTTAATTTATTGATATAGAAACCAATTTGATGTTACACAAGTCAGAGTTTATATTTTGATATTATATTTCCATAATTTCCTGTTATTCTTTTTATATTGGTTCCTTATATTGGTTTATATTGGTTTCGGTCTTGTTATATTGGTTATGTTGGCAAAGGGATGGCGACGGCAATGGGTTTGACTCCTATCGAATGGGTCACGGTAACCGCATTGCCTAACTTCTGTCTAACCCTTCGGGGAATACAGGCGTGATGTTATGTTATTGGTCATATATTCTTGATGCAAATAAGACACAATAGGAAATATTATATTGTTTCTTGTGGGCAGGCGCCTCCTGTGTCATAATCAGTTAAATAAAACTTTGCTCAATCTAAGATTTATCTTGTGCAGTTTACAGACATGAATCTCACACACATTGCGCACTCCTAGATGCGCAAAAACTACATATAAGCACAAGCTGGGCTGTCAGCTTCGAGCTATAAAGCCCTGTTGCACATATAGGTACTTTACAGTAACATAATGTAACATAGCACTACGCCTGTATTCCCCGAAGGGATTTTTGTTTTTTTATTTGTTTTTGTGTTTTTTTTTTAAATATTGCCCCACGCTAGGATTTCTCCTGTGTCGTGGGTACAGTTTACAAACATACATGTCACATGCACACACAACCAGACCCGAAACAACTATCTGTAGATCATACAAATATTTGTTCCGTGCGGGAATCGAACCCGCGACACCGAGCGCAGCAGTCGATCTCTCAACACACTGCGCCAACCGTGCCGTCAAAGGTTAGGTGAGGCAGAGGTGTACTATTGTACACCCACATTTTGCCGATGCGGTTATTGAGTCCCATGGAATAGGGGGCGAGCCTATTGCCATCTACCGGGCACACTTCCAGACTCCGTGCTACTACTGAGAATTTCCATACAGGAAAACCCAAAAACACTGCCCGATAATCGAATCCAGGACCTCACGCTCAACAGTCGTGCTCAGCAGTCGTACCAATGAGGCAGTCAAGTACTCTATATATAGTACTTAAAATATATTTGTCAACCGTCCAAAACTATCGCTAATAAAGCACTACTTTCAAACATTCTAAATATATCCCATTAAGTAAGAAAGCATTCCTAAATAGCATCAAAATACATTTTCAATATTGCCTTCTCCATTTCTTGGCTAAAATTAGAAGTTTCCATTGAAACGGCAACGTTAAGTGCATGTATTGAATCCCAGGCGAGTAGCCAGAGTGGATAGTACAGGTATTTTACTCAAAGATAGCGATTGAGGTGGAGTGGAATAGAGGTTGCTACGCGAAGTATATCTGTCGGATACAAAATATTACGAGATAACACGTAGGATTTTAAGTTATATAGAACTAACTTGAAATCATTCTGTATGTACTTAAAACTGATAACGGTAGATTTTGATTACAGAAAGAGAGGCTCAACGAAACATGCGATTGCCGGGCGCATTCTAAGTTTTAAGATTCGATACAACTATTGATTGACTAATTTCACTTATTTTTTACTACTAATTTGAGTGCGTTTGGCAACTCTTCACCTGATGGTGAGTGACAATGCTGCCGAGGATGGATCACGCAAGCTTAAATAATACCTATTCACTCTCGCCTTAAAGATTCCTAAGTTATACGAAAGTGTATATAGGTATGTATATTTTTTTATGGCATAAGTGATTCCCATGTGAAGTGAGAGGCCGCGCCAACTTAACAAAAAATCTTTATCTGGCCAGTATAATAGTGAATTCGACCTTCTAACCAAACTCTAGAACTGCGTCATTAGTCTATTGGTCGCAAGCGTGATTGCGAGGTTTTGGGTTTGATTCCCGGGTCGGGCAAAGTGTTATTGGGTTTGACTGTATGGAAATTCTCTGTTCCAGCACGGGGTCTGGAACTGTGCCCGATAGATGGCAATAGGCTCGCAATATATTACATGGACCTCAATAATAGCAGGAAATGTGGGTGTACAATAGTACACCTCTGCCTAACCCTTGGGGCAATACAGGCGTGATGCTATGTATGTATGTAACCAAACCCTAAAACCAAAAAATTCCAGTTTTAAACTTAATGCGTTCTTAAATACAATCCAAACCAATTTTATATGAACATTTCTCATTTTCCATAAAATCTTTGTTCCTGGTACATGCTATTTTATTCGGGTAGACATTCCTGATTCAGATAACGTGAGGTTGGAACAAAAGGTTCGTTATAAAACAGGAGCCGGCCACACTAATGGCGTAATTTACACGTGGAATGGCATGTGATCGCAAATTAGAGTAAAAATTTTGTTTAAGGTACTATGGAATATATGTGTGCCGGTTTTTACATGTGTGGGTGGGTGTAAGTGGTTGTTAGATTCGTGTCTCTAAACACATACGGTACAGGGAGAAGCATTGCTTTCTGCACTAGGTTGGTACGTGTCGCGGGTTCGATCCCCGTATGGAACATATTTTTTTATGTTATAGGCGGCAAACGAACAGACGGATTGCCTGATGGTAAGCGATTAACGTCGCCCATGGACACCCACAACACCGGAGGAGTCACAAGTGCGTTGCCGGCCTAAACGTAATATTGTATGGCCTAATTATTAAATAATTAAATTTATATGAAACAATTATTTTTATAGGAGATTCTCTGTGGCCTATACCGCCGATTAAATTAAAAATAAAGTTAAGAAAAATAGCTATTATTCTGATATCGTAACCCGTTTATCAGAGCCGTGGGAAACGTTTCTGGCCATCTCTTTGACCAAGTTTTAAGAAGAATTACGAACATTGGGAAAAAAAAGACTGAACCCTAGGGTTCACACGGTAAGATTAACAATTTTATTTATAAAATTAGAACTCTTTTAGATCTCAACCTAATGACCCAGTAACCTTACTGGGCGCTTTACACAAAACAATATTTAGGGGACACGAATTACGAATAACACATATAAACTATAATATATTAACCTATGTACATATGTTATTATAAACGCTTTAAATTTGTTTGTAGCGCCTCCAAAATAAACTAACATAGTTAAATGTCCCTAAAATAGTTACCCTACTGGGCCAACGGTCTTCATTGCCATATTTAGAACTCTTGATTTAGACAGATGTTTGTTTGATCAATCATCTTTGTAGTTAAATAGTTTTATCTTAAGCCTTAAATATGACACCAAATAACAATAAAGATTTTGATGTATTTTGGTAAAACACCCGTTTCATTCTCACTATAGCTTTGTTCACTTGTTTTTGTAACAAGCTAGATAGATTAATCCTACTATAATATTATAAATGTGAAAGTTTGTGAGGATGAATGGATGGATGGATGTTTGTGACTCTTTCACGCCAGAACTGCTGAATGGATCTGGATGAAATTTGACACAGAGATAGATTATAGTCTGGAATAGCACAGGCTACTTTTTATCTCGGAAAATGTACGGGTTCGTAAACCACGCGGGCGAAATACTAACGTAACACTAGATTGTTAATCAAGAATTGCAAGTAATATATTTCACACAAGATATTTGGACACCGTAGTGCAATCTAAAGTTAGAGAGAGAAATGATTACTTTCAACAAATGCATTACGAACACCAGGAAAATAAAAAAAAATTGTGTAATATTAGTAGTAATACAAATGGTCTCCATGGCCATCGCATACGGTTACTGAAGGTTCAAAAAAATAATTCATAAATAGCCACACTAAAGATTTTATTTTAAAAATGAAGTCACCCAAATTGTAGCACTTTTGTACATAGGTTTTGGACCATTTTTTATGCAAACAATGACACACTTTCAGCGCATGAGTTATAAAACGTGGACTCCGTAATTAGGTCTAGACAGTACAATTTTAAACGTAGCGTTCAAATTATACATTTCAACTACTCTAGTTCCGAAATTGCGTAAAATTGCCTACATAATTTTTAATTCACAAGATTCTAGCGGATATTTTTACTATCATTATTATGGAGATAGCTTTTTAACACCTTTAATGTATTGAAATAAGTATGTATTTATTTAAATATTAAAGTATATGGTCACGGGATTATTAATTAGTGTAGTTATTTCACCGATGGCTTTTTAAGTATTCAATAGTCATGTGGTAGCTATTGGACTAAACTTATGGATTAAACTAACTTCATTGAAAAAAGTGTGTGCTCCATTTTTTTTATGGCTAACCAGTATAGTATTTCTTTATAATGGACATGGGAATATAAAGTATAGTACCTATGTTTTTATAAATTAGTAATTGCTTGCTTACAATATCACAATGTTTTTTTTTATTTAAATCTATTATTTTCATGAAATTCACTTTTATTTAAGGTGCATTTTCATTAGAAGAATATTTTGACGTAAACATGAAGTATTATAACATTTTACTTTAGGCACACATCTGAATGCACTGTGGGTAGATGAACAAAACTGCTGTATATCCATAGATATTGCATGTCGAGATGTTGGCGAGGCTGACCAGGGATGCCCCAGGGAGACCAATTGCTGTGCGCATGTCTGCATCATACGTCGCGGCACATATTGAAATGGCTCCGTATCCGTCAATTCGTTGCAATGTGCAATGAACATGTTACATTGGCTTCATACATAGATATTGCATGTGCTCTTTATGTAAATGAGGATTATAGGTAGCAATATAAAGTTCCCTGCGGAGAATTTCGATCATTATTAATATAGCTTTAGAATAACCCATCCTTTTAATAGACGGGTATACAATGAATATACATATTATAGCCGCAATGATGATGACATCGTATACGAGTGCACATGGGAACGCCTGGCCCATCTAGCAGGCTAAATCTGATCTAAGTCAAAATCTAATAGGCTAGAATTCTATGGAATATAGATATCAAAAAAATACTCGTATAAGACTTCGTCAACGCAATTTGTTAATCAAATTATCCGTATTGACAAGCATTTGTAATTGTTTGGCACTTAGTAAAGGTCTGGTGTCTACTCATCTGGTAAGCGTTTAATACAAACGATTGTTATCTTATATCTTCTACGTATGACAAGAGTATTTTCTTATTTACGTCGCTTTATTATTTCTAACAACGAGAAGAGAGAGATAAAGAGAGACAGAGAGAGAGAGAGTGACGGGTCTTATGTTTACCCATTTTTATTTACCTAACCTAATATGAAATTTCTCACTTGACCCAAATCAGAGCACGTGGCAAAAAAACAAATCCTATATTGAGTTACCGAACGTTGAATTCACAACACATTTTAAGCGACATTTTCTGGAAAAAATACGATTATGAACAGAGCATCCGAAATACGATTGGGCAAAAAATCTGTAATAAAAATGACTGCGAAATAGATAATGGCCGAGGCATTTTGAGTTATCGTCAGAATCAAATTTACGGTTATGTGTTCCGGCTGACTACCGGACTTGGATGTACGATTGCCAACGAATAACCAATTTTTAGCCGAATTTATCAGTTTTACAGTGGGCGAAAAGCGGGACTATAGTCTCAAACAAACGCAGGACAAAAGCTCTTGGTATTAACGGGGAAACCTTTGTCCAAAACTAGGTAGGAAGTACCTAACATGTACGAGTATATTATTAATAAAATATGCTGAATTTTATTTCTAACTTCTCTAGCACATCGAGATTATAATGTGCTTGTACCCCAATAAGCAAAAAGATATAACCTCACTTTTTTCCTCTTATAATTCTGTCTATTTCTCCTGTAATTTTATTACAGCGTGAACTTATTTTTGGCTACAGACGACTTCACGCGTAGCGGTGGTCGTTGCGCGACGTAAAGGTTATTGAAACTAGCTAACGTCACAATAGCGGATAGCTCGATTCACCGTTCTGAAATAACCTGCTAATATCAATCCGCTAACGTCTAATTCGATCGCGTTGCACTCGAACACAACGCACACAACGTTTCGTTACACCTATATCGCTAAACACTATCGGGGTCGCGCGACCCGCAGTTGAGTGCCGTAAATCCCGCTATTGGTCGCTACTAAAATGGCTTGTTTTAACAACCGCTATTGATATTCGGTAGATAGTTCCGTTGCGTTATCCAAGAAAGCCGCTACAGGCCACCGCTACTCTCGCATATGTAAACCTAATATGTAATAAGGTAAAATAGGTCTCTTCAAAACAAGAGAATGTCGTCGTGCTTCAATAACTTGTTTAATTTTGTTTTATAAAATAAAAATAACATTTTGTTATTTATTAAATAACACAAAAACATAGCATCTCGCCTGTATCCCCGAAGGGTCTGGCACAAGTGTACTATTGTGCACCCACATTTCACCGATGCTGAATTAAGTCACATGTTATAGAGGGCGAGCCTATTGCCATCAACCGAGCACAGTTCCAAACACCGTGCGATGCTACTGCCCGTCCGGGGAATCGAACTTAGGACCTCACGCTCAGCATTCGCGCTTGCGACCACTAGACCAATGAAGAAGTTATATAATATTTAGTGACCATCATTTAAAAACAAAAAAAAGGAATTTATAATACCTATATAAACCACCTCTAACTATACTGTCGCAAAGAGGTCAAAAGACAAACTAAGAATAGATAATAGAGGCGATTACTCCAACGAGAACTCTCGACAAGCTCTTAAATAGACACATCTTCCGCATAGCTAATAGCAACCTGTGCTTATTTACTTACATAATGTATTATACCAAGGACGAGCCCGGCGTTATTAGGCAGCTCCGTAAAAACAACTGCTCTATATAGGTTGGGCACACAAATGCCGGTCGCACCGTTGTGGAGGTAAATTGAAAAAGGTTCTATGTATTTGCATGCCAATATTTTCTTATTAAATATCGGAGCTATGTTTTAACGTAAACGACTGTTTGGTATTGAATTTTTACGCACGAAATTGGGAAGTGGTTTTAGATAGTACAATTTATATTAAAATCTTTATCTATATTGCTTGTGCTGCATCCATTTTTAGATACGTAAAGTAATACAGTACAAGGTGTCCATCAGTCGGTTTCTTCAAACATCATTTGTTTTTTACAATATAGGTATCTGAAATCACCTAACTCATTGGTCTAGTGGACGCAAGTGCGAATGTTGAGCGTGAGGTTCCGGGTCCACAGTGTTATTGGGTTTTTCTGTAAGGAAATTCTTAGTAACAGCGCGGAATTTGGAACTGTGCCCGGCAAATGCCGGTAGAATACGATCGCCCCCTATTATATAGAACTCGAATAACGATGTCGGTGAAATGCGGATGTACAATACTACACCTCTGCCTAACCCTTCGGGGAATAAAGACGTGATGCTATGTTATCTGCCTATGTCTATGTTATAGGTCTGAAATCGCAAAAAAAAATACCAGCTGTTCAGTTAAGTTGAATGGTTTGTATGGAACAGATGATTTGGTTTTTGCGATTTCAGCGTTGGTCCCATACTAAAAGTTCTTCGTATTGATGAGTATAATAACCCCTTTAAAGGATCATATACGTATACTTTATACATAAGTATCACTGTATCGGAATTCTTAAACAAAATTATTTGAAAAGCTTTTAAAGCAATTGTGAATTTGAAAATTTTGAGAAACCCGTATGGCTTCACATGCCTTTATTTCTGCAAATAAATACCGTAAGTACTCGCTTGGCTTTACTAAATTCCTTATTACAGAGTATTTGAAAACTCACGATACCGTGTTGAAGTATACTTCTTTTGGCGCGCTTGATAAGAGTGAATTCTTACGATGCGCGCGCAGACCGACAGATAAAAGCGACACCGTGAAGTTGGCTGGTAAATGTCTCTTAAATTTTCTTGGGAATTGATAGCTATATTCAAGGTAGTTATTGAAATATTTATGCATCTGTAACACGTGTTTCATATCAGTGGAAATAAATAAGAAGTTTAACTTCTTACGTACGCATTTTTTTTATTAAATAAAAAAACAAAAAGTTTGGTCAAAATTTATTATCCGAAATTATACAAAAATATTTCCACGTATTAACTTAACAAAACAGTCCAAACAAAATGGCGTTCTGCCAACACTTCCCCCTATATGATGGGTAGTTAATCATTAACTTACATGGAAGTATGGAAAACAATAAAGAAAATACATTACTTAGTTACCAGTAGCAGAGCTAATGTTGTTTTCTACTCTAGTTAGAAAAAATAACTAAGTTACAGTAAGTTCGCCGTTCGCACTTCACTTTGAGTTTAATGGCCTATTTTAGTTGTATTTCTAATTGTGCTGCCTCATCGGTCTACTGGTCGCAAATGTGACTGCTGAACGTGAGGTCCAGGGTTCAATTTCAAGGTTGGGCAAGAAGTTATTGGGTTTTTCTGTATAAAAATTCTCAGTAGCTGCACGGAGTCTGTAACTGTGCCCTCAATGGCAATAGGCTCACCCCCTATTACATGGGACTCTAACGGCATCGGCCAAATGAGGGTGTACAGTAGTACACGTCTGCCTAACCCTTCGGGGAATATAGGCGTGATGGTATGTTATGTTCTAATTGTGTTTACTTAAGCATTATGGTTTTTCAAGTTATATAGTTTTAAAGTTAATTTATTGCTCTATTGGAAGCATACGCGTCTTCGAACCATTATACAAGGTTTTTCATTAAAGGCGTCCCTGTTTTATAACGTGGGGTAATTTATAAAGACACATACGGCCGCCGGCACCTAGTTTTTTTATTGGGTCTATTTTGCCTCACTCGATTGATTAGGTAATTACTAAGCGTAGTGACCCCTCCAAAATCATTCGTCATAACGATTTAACGTTACTTACAAAACACCTAAATCTTCCATGATTTCATAGTACATACATAATCTCACGCCATTTTCCTACGGGACTGGGCAGAAACAACAGACGCACGGTAGTCGCACGTTATTAATACTACTTTTAGGGCTATTTCGTAGTCTCCTTATGAAATTCACGAAATCCCTAATATCATCATTATCGTGCGACATACACTTACTAATGACTTACTACATGATAATCAACAATTAGTTACAATGTCCCTCAGAGAAGATCGTAGCCAGTAGTTGACAAGTTTTCCAGACTTGGCAGAGTTTGTTAAAGTTCTAGACATCTAGTCTGTAACGATGTTATATAGTAGATTACAGTGTGTATACCAAAGCTGAGATAATTACGAAAATATGGATTGATGGACGACGTGGATTACGAACCCGTATATTTTTTGGGATAAAAAGTAGCCTATGTGCTATTTCAGACTATAATCTATCTTTGTGCCAAATTTCATCCAGATCCGTTCAGTACTTTGTGCGTGAAAGAGTAACAAAGATCCATCCATTCATCCATCCATCCATCCATCCACCCTCACAAACTTTCACATTCATAATAATTAGTAGGATTAGTCTTTTAATTCGCATTTATAATATTAGTAGGATAGCAGGATAAAGACAGTAACAATAAAAGCCTACAGTCAGCAACAAAAGTTGACAGTCGTCAGCAAAAGCAAACCGAGTTATTTCAGATATAAAATGCTCTATATTAAAGCTGCACATAGGCTCTATAATAGCAATAAACATTTTTTTGACACATCCTAAGAATATTGTATATGTTAGCTATAGACTGTACTAGACTAGTATAATTTCTTATTGTCCTGGGCGAATTGCAAATTAGAAAGGATTACAACACAGCGTTTGTAGGCGGACAGTTAGTAGTATATCACCGTTTAAACGTGTGATATATTGGTGTCCAGTGACCTGTTGTGAACTCAACATCAGCATAGGAATAAATGGATACAATTCGAAGTATAGTAGAATGAGGAGTCTTTCTGTATCTGGGCGTACCTAAGACCACGTAGCGTTGTAATGACTTCCTAGTTCTCGAGAGAAAATCCGGCTCGTAGGACCAAAAATGAACTTCAATGCGACGTGCTGCGCCTTTTGTATGCGCGGTGTGTAAAAATCTAGACGTATAATTAACAAAGGTCGTCAGATGAATGTCAAAAACCCGTTGGGGCTAATTTGCGTTGTCAAATGCAGGAGAGTATGGACTATCTTGGGCAGAATAATATGAAATGTATTATGGTTTCGAGTTTGTTTGAATATTCTCTATACATGAATATAAAACTGGTTTCGAGCTTGTTACTGAAATATAAACCTTATGTATGTATAATTTCGATGTGAAAACGTGAGCCATTTGTTTTTTTTTATGCGATAGGCGGCAAGCGAGCAGACGGATCGCCTGATGGTAAGCGATTACCGTCGCCCATGGACACCCGCAACACCGGAGGAGTCACCAGTGCGTTGCCGGCCTTTTAAAAAGGAGTACGCTCTTTTCTTGAAGGTTTGAAGGTCGTATTGGTCCGGAAATACCGCAGGCGACAGTTCATTTCACAGTTTTGTTGTGCGAAAAGTGCAGAAAGTTACATATTGTTTACATATCGATTACGATTTCGTTTAATTAACAGAGTTTCTCATAAAATACCACATCCAAATATTTCTACGTTGAATTTATTGGGTATGGTAATTCCATGTTTACTTGTTAACAATTGTACAGATATATCTGAACAGTTGCAGGTGGCAACACAATGGCAGGTGGTTGCGGCTTTTAAACTAACGAATTGTTTGTGTTGAATGCAAAGTGGGGCGAAACTAAACAAGTGTCGACACCGCACATTGGGCTGCTTTTAGCCAAGTTTGTCTTGACACCCATGACGTAAACATCCAAACATTGCACGGACGAACACATTATCGGCCAGCTGGCCGTACATATTGAATGTGTTGGCAGATATTGAATATTCGCATCGTAAGCTGCATTTTGTAGCCGTTTGGATGATATCTTATTATTCGCACGATGTCTGATATATTTTGATTATATACATGTGAGAACTACTTGCAAAACATGAAGAGTCTAGTGCTCTTATATAAGTTCATGCGTTTTTTTTGAAGAGTTAGACAGAGGTATATCATTGTACACATACATTTCGCCTATGCCTATTCAGTTCCATGTGTTATGGGGTGAGTTTTCACATTATATCATTAAAAAGTTTCTAAAAAACGATATTGTATGCACTAAGTCCCCCTGACAAATAATTTCATCAACGTCATATTTCCGAATATAAATATGGTTATGATTTCTTTATTTATAGTGTGTTAGTTTTGTTTATATCCATTCAAACAATAACACCATTTAATCTTTGAGAAGAATATCCTTCTAATATTCCTACTAATCCTACTTAATATTATAAATGTGAAAGTTTGTGAGGATGGATGGATGGATCTTTGTTACTCCTTCACGCCACGGATCTGGATGAAATTTGGCACAGAGATAGGTTATAGTCTGGAATAGCACATAGGCTACTTTTTTCGTCCCGTGAAAATGTACGGGTTCGTAAACCATGCGGGCGAAGCCGCGAGCGGAAGCTAGTATTAAATAAATCGACATTGGCCACTGAGGTGCTTCTATGGTTTGCCAATTTTTGAAGCAATATTCTACACAGAATTCTACTACCAAAAAAAACACAATACGTAAAAAATACGCTTTTTCAAAAGCATTAACGTTTCGCAAAATTCCCTGATGTATACAACAACACACAGGGCGGTGTTTAGACTGGCTGTCGTTTGAAAATAGAATTATATTTATCGAAGAATAAGCCATGTTCGGCTATAATTGGAGCTGTTCAATTGTTTAGGGAACATTTTTGTTCAAATGTTTTTAGCGATTTATTTTTAAAAGAGCAATAAAGTATTGAGTATTTATTTTTTTTGCTTAGAAATATTATAATATGATCACATAGAATGCAGAATGTAACGTAGCGAATTTCTCAAACTTTTGTAAAAAATAACTCATAGCATGTTGAAATCATTAGTGTTCACATGTGATCATCATCATTCATAGACCTTAAATAAATGAAAAAGTTTATGCTACTTTTTTAAAGAAATTATAAGCAGGTATTCCTCGAAGGGTTAGGCAGAGGTGTACTGTTGTACACCCACATTTTGCCAATGGCGTTAAAAAGTCCTATGTTATAGGGGACGAGCCAGTTTGCTATCTACCGGACACAGATACAAACTCGGGGCTGCTAATGATTTTTTTAACAAATAAATCTCAATATTTCCCCGGGTTTCAAACCCAGGATCTCACGCCTGCGACCACTAGACCATTAAAGCAATTAGTTTAAATAAATAATGATTATAATAATTACCAGCCGCAGCCATAGTTTGGCAGTGGATTTGGTGCATTCATTCTGAAGTTACTCCGTGTAACCATAAGGTACTCCACCGTAACACAGGACCAAGGCTTATCCCAACTACATTGCGACCGGCTCCCGGTCTAACCAGATGTGACTGCATCTGTATTTTACATGGAGATGTCACCGTGAAATTGTAAATACCGTTCGATTATAATTTATCTCGCGAGATTGTAAACTGTCGAAAGATTAATTAGGTGGTAAAATAGGTAATATTTTGTTCTACGACCCAATTATTGGAAAACACTGACACTCTAACATTCGATTAGTTGTCAGTTTTTGAATTGCTGATACCCATAACAACATGTTTATATAACAACCGGCGGCCTTATTACTGATGTAGCAATCAGTTTGCGACAGGCGTAGATCGCGCGATAGCTTCTGTCAAACATCATTTTTGTGTCATTTATGCTTGATAGAGAGAAGTGGAAGGAGAGTAGGTAGGCTTTTGCCCTGCAGTGGGACATTACGGGCTATTAATAATAATAATAATATATTGGCCAACAGTGGGGCTGCTGCCGTGTGACTGTCGCGTTGCTTTCGCTATTTTTGCGCAATTAGGCTGCGGGACCAGCTTGCGGGACTAGTTTACGTACTTTCCGAGGCACGGAAGGGCGTCGCCTCTAGATGGACTAATAAAACAGTATACACATAAAACCGAGATAGATACACACTGCACAGTGGGTCCAACGCTGTAAACATTGTAATAAAATTGCAGTTACAGTTGCAATTTATGACTATTGCACTCTCAACGAGTTTTCGTTCAATTCAATTTTCGATATTGAATTACCTACGGCGTAATATTAATTAAAATTTTGTACGAAATAGATTTGACTGCCTCATTGGTTTAATGGTTGCTAGTGCGAGTAAGCGTAAGGTAGTGGGTTGGATGCCCGGGCAAACCGTTATTAAGTTTTTCTGTAAAGAACTTCTCAATAGCATTACGGAGTTCGAAACTGTTCCATGTCGATGGCAAAGGGCCTCTATTACATAGGACTTCATAATAAACAACTAGATTTTGCTATATCATTTATAGCATATCTGGTTATAGAGCAATACACCTCTACCTAGCTCATTGAGAAATACAGGCGTGACGGTAGTCTGTTGAAATAAGGCGTACAATCAAGTTTCAAGTCAAGTTAGCTTTCTATCTACTAGAGTACATAAACATTTATTATATAATTGCACACTACAATTTCTAGCACAGAGGTCCCTAGACTTGCTACGGCGTAGCTGACTGCTACGAGACGTAGCTGTTCGCTGATCCGTAGCCGATATTCAACTTGCTACGAGCCTTATCATTTACATGAAGTTTTTTGTGCTTTTAAAATAGTCAGGTAATATTTTGTTATGAATGTACAGTTTAATTAGGTAAATCATCCCATGTCCTAACAATTCACTACAGATAATAAAAGCTGCTTCACTAATTAAAGTCACACATATTAATTAGCAGCAACGAAATACAACCAACATAATGACATCGACTCGTCTTAGTAAGTAGATCGATAGCTCGGCGTTCAACAAAGGAGGAGAAATCAAATCTCCTTCATTGCTGTTTTATTATTTACGTTTGATCACCCTGTAGGCGTAGCGCGGCACCAGCTACGATTCTATAATATTTGTATTGATACAATATATAATATTTGTATTGATACAATATATAATATTTGTATTGATACAATATATAGTATATGTATTCTATACATTGTATCAATGTTGGTCAGGAGATGCATATTGTATCATGCGAGAGCTTGTGAAGACCTTGTAAGTTGTAGATACTCAATTTTTTTTCATATGTATTTCTCCTGTTTCATATACATAAAAGTAATAATGAAGCAGCAAAAAATATAAAAACTACAAACAAGGTAATAATTAAGCGTATCATTAGCAGTTTACAGCTCGAAATGCAATCAGGAATGACTACTGGAATTTCTCTATGTAAATGAAAATTTTAATATTTAAACTAATGAGAAGATATCAACATTTTCGATGTTAAAATTATTGTTAAATACGTATTACGTGTATTTTATTTTCATTTTTTTATTTTACTAAAACATGAATTAGATCAGTAGTCAAATCAATAAGCAAAGAATTTAAAAAAATATTGGCTAGGGGTACCTAAATAGCTAATTTTAAGTTTGTTATTCATAGTCCTGCCATGTCATGGACTCACTTGAATTGAAAATAACATATTCAAATTGCAATTAGACGAACCGTAACTTTGTAAAAAGTTTTTTTCCTGCTTCCAGTTTGGGCTCACTTTTGAGTTTTGTCGGCCTACAAATATTACCTATTCAAATATTTTTGTGTAATGAACTTACCTACGCCATAATATTTATTTTGGTTACAATCAAATGAATTATCGACTTAGATAAAAACTTATTCGTTCAATAATTTATTTGCCAACGAATATTTAAATTTTGAATTACGATTAAACTGTTATAAATTAATTTTATTTTGCTTCTTTTGGAAAATATACTACAGATAAACAAATTGGAGGCAAAAAGGTAATTTTAATGTATTTTAGTCTGATTCTTTTCTTTTTCTTTTTTTTTTTTAAACTTTGCCCCTCACTACGAATAATTCCTGTATCGTGGGTGCATTTACAAATACATATATTTACATACTCAAACACCCAAACCCGAAAGAATTATCTGTAGATCATACAAATATTTGTTTCGTGCGGGGATCGAACCCGCGCCACTTAGCGCAGAAACCTAATCGCTTAGCCACTGCGCCAACCGTGTCGTCGCATTAATAAATTGTTCCTATTATCGGCACAGGTTAATATAAAAAGCTGTTCTAATATCGGGATTAGAAAACTAAAGGAACAGACTTCTGTAGCAATAAACACTAATTAGAAAGCTTTAGATCTAGTTTTCCTAAATTCCCATTACGGTAGTCCACAGATTAAACGGCTAAAGTTTGTAGTATAATTTTGGAGAGCTTTTAAGTCCAAAATACGGATCCAGTTTACTATTCAAGGATAAATTAATTATTTTGTTTGTGGTACAACCAGCAACAGAAGTTGTTCTTTTATTCTTTCTTTTTTAAAAAAACGTTGCCCCACACTACGATTTCTCCTGTATCGTGGGTACAGTTTACAAACACACATGTCACATGCACACACAATCAGACCCGAAACAACTATCTGTAGATCATGCAAATATTTGCTTCGTGTGGGAATCGAACCCGCGACACGTAGCGCAGCAGTCGATCGCTCAACCACTGTGCCAACCGTGCCGAAGTTGATTAACGGTTGAGTTTCTAACATTAGTATTTTAAAAAAGGTTACGTTTTAGTGCACCAGGCCTCTATGACAATAAACACAAAATAATATCAAACTTAATGTTTATTTAGCCGATGACATTTTTAAGACCAGAATTGGGCCGCTCCCCGTAGAGGCTACGCTTGAAAGTCGCGACAGCAATATAGTATAACCTAACTCTGAAAGAGACAGTTGTAATAGTAGTAATAGTAAGCTACACAATTATTCCGTTATATTAATACTGTTCTTCGTGTGTCGTTTTGCGCAAATTGGCTTGCATTGTACTCGCATAGTCTTTACCGTTAAAGATTGTAACCAGTTTAAAACTATTATTTTAAAAGAGTATCCATGGAGTTTCTTGCCGGTTTCTTCTCCATAGGACCTACCCCCACTTTGGAACCGTGCACCTAGAATCACAACGTTTTGAAAGAGCCTGTAAAGGCCTACTCGAAATAAAAATATTTGACTTTGAATACTAGCGACATATCTGTACCAATGAGACAGTCATCTGCAGTAGTTGTGGCGAGTTTATAGTATTTTATATATTGACGACTCAACACTACGTACCACGAGATTATTCTCCTCCCAAAAAAAAAACATGTGCATGTGAGATGTATTTTTGTATATTGCTCAACAATGCAACAATGCTCAAACTAAATCGACAGCAATTTTATTACAAAAAAAAATAAAAAGTAAATCAAGAAATATTTGAATAACAAAATTCCAACCGCAAAATTATTCAAAACTTTTAGGGATTCTATTTTTATCGAGCCCTGTGTAGGTCGATACCACCTCTAGTGGATGTAGGATGAAAAATGCATGCTATAACGCCCACGCGCATGTATGACCTGCGGGTCAAAGAAATTCGAATAGTGGTTAATGTTAAGTCGTTGTGTAAAGCCAGACATTCTTAATAGATGCGAGGTATTTATTTATTTGATAATTAACGTGGTCACAAGCGTGGCTTTTGAGCGTGAGGTCATAGATTTAATTTCCAGGTCGACCATTGTGTACACATCTACAGTACACCTCTGCTTAACCCTTCGAGGATTACATACCTTCATATTAGAGCCACACAGTATCTTCATACAAAAACACCATTTATGTATAGAACTTTCACATCATCAGGGCAGCATCGTCCTCTCACTAATCGGTGAGCCACTGCGATCCCCAAGCCGCCTGCCAAGCGTGGGACTTATGGCAACCCCCCCCCCCCCTTCGTTCAGCAGTGGACGTCTTCTGGCTGGTGATGATGATGATGAACTTTCACCGCCAAGCTACTAAATAAATCGTAGCTTACTTTTTATGGAATATCTTATCATTTACCCTTCTTCGGGTTTACAGTAACATATTGCTATGTAACTGAACACACACTGTATAAACAAGTCAGGTAATTATTGGAAACTAGCGGACCATGTTTCTCAAGGTGTAATTTTAAAATATATTTTTGTTTACCTCAGCGCGTAGCTACATAGCTCAGTCAGTCCTTGATGGGGGACGACCGTTCTTTACCTACACATCAAGACCCCTTCGTGCCTCGGACTTCACGATGAGTATAGATATTCGACCTCTTCGCAAATTTATTACGTCACATTTTTCCCTAACACGGGTCCCACCTCTGACATTTACCGAACTACCCTATACACTTCCGTATTAACATCTATGAGCTAGTTAACAACATTCGGAATTCATTAGTCTAATTATTAGAGTTCAAAACTTTCCCCCACCATATGTATTAGATTACCGTTCTACCCTTACTATCAAACTGAACTAATATTAATTACACTAAACTGTAGACAATCCATAGGTTTTAAAATTTAATAATGTTATAAAAATAAATTAGGGCTCCTTGCATGCACCCTAGCATTGTTGTGGGTAGGAATTTCTCAAAAGTCCTACCCACGACCATATACAGGCTGATTCACAGTTTTAGACTATTTTAGTAAAGATATTACTACACTAGCTTATGCGGTATCGTCAGGATACCACAATGAATTCGTGACTCGATCTACAGTTATACTGAAATAATGCTAATAATTTCCTAAACCATACAAAATCGCTGAACATACATGGGGGTCTAATTAATGTATATACAAATCCCCCTGTAACCATGTTCGGTTTGATCTATGCTCCGTAAATCACCCCGTATATCTAGTGGTCCTGTAAACTCTGTATGCTATTTACACCCAAATTTTCTATATGTACATATGAAAAAGTGCCTTATGTTTGATTCAGCGAATGTTAGTACGTATAAATCTATATATATAAAAATGAATTGCTGTTCGTTAGTCTCGCTAAAACTCGAGAACTGAATTGGCTAATTTTGGTTTTGAAATATTTGTGGAAGTCCAGGGAAGGTTTACGAGTATATGGTAAAGAAATGATTTTTTGTAGCGTTGTGTAGTGTAGTATGTAGTGCAGTGTGTAGTGCAGTGTGTAGTGCAGTGTGTAGTGTAGTGTAGTGTAGTGTAGTGCAGTGCAGTGCAGTGCAGTGCAGTGCAGTACAGTACAGTGCAGTGCAGTGCAGTGTAGTGTAATGTAGTGTTGTTCCTAATGCGGACAAAGTCGCGCGGATCTCCTAGTCGTTGATATATTATTGTAGAAGAAATCTTATCTATGTACATATGTCTTTGTTCGAATTAAGTAAGTTTATACTGCGGCTCTGAATATACTTTAAAGGTAGTTACTTATCTATAATTATTTGTCGTCAAATATGGTATCTAATAACAACCACAAACAATTTTCCTTGTACATACATGGAAATAATAACAAAAGCACTATGCTTTTGTTATATCGACGTGAGAGAAACCGCAAGGCAATATCTAAATAAGTTTTGATATAGAAAAACATACTTTCGGATGTAAATACAGATAGGTACATACAAACGTGACTCGCTCTCAAACAATAGTGATACGAGTATGGACAATGGACGACCTGAATGAGAGTTTTTGTTTACAGAAACTTATTGTAAATAATGTACGATTGTTTTGCTTTTAGGTAGAATCATGATTTATCACGAATTTCTTATATGTTGGGCATTTTGACTCGGAAATTTTACCTGCGATGGTCAAGATCGAATTATGAAGACAATCCAATCTTTTCATGAGTATTAAAACCGATGTTTTTTAAAGGATTAGGGTAAGGATAAGACGAAGTTGTTTTTAGTTATTAACTTACCTTTATTGTTGTTTTGGGGGTAATTTACCATATAAATGGTAACAATACTAAGAAAAGAGTATGATTTATCTAAATATACCTAAATAACAGTCAGCATCAAAAATATGTATACACGTAGCGAAATTCAAGCGATTATTCTTGGAAAGGTATTGGTTAAAATCATAAAATTTAAATGACCATGTATTTTTATATACTATTTTCAATCACTATTTTTTCTAAAATTCGCTTTTGCATTTCGCTACGTGTATACATCTTTTTGATGCTGACTGTACCTACATGATTTCAGCTGGATATCGATTGCAATAACTGAAAAGAAGGATAGTCTCATACTAAACTTGTAAGGATTACTTAAAAATAAGACAATAATGGGCAACAAAATATAATAGTATCCCTTCACACTTATTAAA
Organism: Shargacucullia verbasci; assembly: GCA_947562105.1. Taxonomy (NCBI): domain Eukaryota; kingdom Metazoa; phylum Arthropoda; class Insecta; order Lepidoptera; family Noctuidae; genus Shargacucullia; species Shargacucullia verbasci. The sequence continues at coordinate 9,022,011 of OX387297.1, read as the reverse complement.
ACTTGCGAAATAGTATAATTAAGAAAAAAAATGTCACAAGAATTAAGTCACACAGTTCCAATTTGTCCAAGTGAGTCTTAACAGCCGGAAAAATGTTCTAGCGTACAAACAAAAAGTTATTTTAATTCATCTAGGTGGCGCGCACTGACAAATTGGCGCCCACCGTGGGACCGCTACCCGGCTCTTATAAAATATTACTAAAACTCATAGTTGTTACAACGCCCGCTTGTTTTTCTTTTTCTTATTTTCTGAATGTTAGCAAGGTCGCAAGGGTAGCATTTGTTATTAAAGTTCGCGATATTCTCATGAATAATTAGGATCTGTTAACATGTAGGTTGTTTTTATACACATGTAACACAACACATATATTTTTGTCCTGGTGAAGCTCGTAAAAATCTGCTCTAAAGCTAGGTTTGTAACAGTCACAAATACTGTTAAAAATATAACGAGTTTAATATGTAAATTTTTATTACCCAATTGTAAATAAGCTTCCTTATCCAATAGCCTATACCTATTTAGAATATTTATTTATTTATTTATTTATTTATTTAACTTGCATGGAAGACTTACAGCTATACAGAGCAGATTAAAAATAGTAAATTTAACTGGCAGCCAATTACAAGTCCTCACGTCTAAAAAACAGTGTAATAATAAAAAAAAACTGCGAACAACACAGTAGTACACACACAAAAAAAAATATCAATAATATTAACACAAAAGAAAAAAGAAAAGTACATACAGTAACATTTATACATGCCATACTACAACTTGTATGCTTTCCAGACTACAAAGCCACTTAGATATAAAATAGTGAGTAGGTATGTCTGTCCATTAATTAATATTTAAAAAACGTAAGACTTAAGCACTTTCTGGCTGAGGACACACCTGTTGTGAAGGGATCGAAATCATGCTGTTTACACATCCTGTTGAAGTTTCTGCTTGCACGCACAAGGAATGAATTCTGCCTGTAATTAGTCGAAGCAAATGGCACACGTAGTGGTAGATTAAATCGCTTCGACCGCCCGGGGACATTAAAATAAAATTTGGATAAAATATCTTCACTATCTATGCAGTTATTAAAGGTCTTTAATAGAAAAACGCAGTCGGAGATCTCACGACGATTAGTTAGGGGTAATATGTGAAATTTCTTACAGAGATCAAGGTAATTTTCGGACTGGTAGGGTACTCCTTGATGGTAACATAAATATTTAATGAACCTTTTTTGGATTCTCTCTATGCGGTCGATGTATTTATAGTAACAAGGATTCCATATTTCAGACGCGTACTCCAAGTGACTTCTAACAAAAGTACAGTATAGAATTTTTAATGTTTTGGCTTGTGTGAAGCACTTGGATAGGCGCATTATGAAACCCAGTGATTTAGATGCTTTAGCGACGATTGAATCAACATGCGTTTCAAAAGTGAGCTTGGAATCGTGATATACCCCCAGATCACGGATTGAATTTGATAGGTAGGTAGGTTAGCTAGGTAATACTTGATCCCCAAGGGTGTAGGATGAAACTATGATTGAGGACTTTCGAGAATATGTTATGACCGAGCATTTGGTGGGATTGAGATCGAGCTTATTTCTCCAACAATATTCCTCCAGACGACGTAGATCATCTTGAAGTGCTGTTATGTCCTTCTGTGATGACACTGTGGCATAAATTTTCATATCATCAGCGAAACATAATAGATTAGATGAAATCAGGCAAGAGTCGATGTCGTTAATATAGACTATAAATAGCAATGGTCCGAGTAATGAGCCTTGAGGAACTCCACTAGGGACAGGTACCCAACTAGATATATAGTTGTTTAATACAACGGCTTGGGACCTGTTCTCTAGGTAAGATGAGAACCATCTGAGTAGGTCCCCACGTATCCCCATGCCATTTAGCTTTGATATTAGGATGTTATGGTCTATTCGATCAAACGCCTTACTATAATCAGTATAAACCACATCGACCTGTTTGCCGTTATCCATGGCGTCAGTGACAAATTCATTTAGAATGATAAGGTTCGTGACAGTAGACCTACCCCTCAAAAAACCGTGTTGGAAAGGACTAAAAGAATTTTTGAGAGCGGCATAAACCTGTTTATATATAATCTTTTCAAAGACCTTGGCTACTATACACAATTTGGATATCGGCCTATAATTGACTATGTCAATTTTGTCTCCTTTTTTGTATACGGGCGTAATAAAAGCCGATTTCCATAATTCGGGTACAAGACAAGTATCCAATGATTTCCTGAACAGAATTGAGATAGGAACGGCAATCGAAGGTGCACATCGTACAAGTAGTTTAGATGAGATATTATCAGGTCCTGCCGCTTTTGTCGTATCTAACTTGCGTAGCAAGTTCGCAACTTCTTCATCACTAACTGTGATGCCACTAATATCAGATGATAGGTTGGGGGGTTCGGTAAAAAGAATAAGGGGAGAAGAAATTATCTGACTATGACTAGTATCCAGAAAAGTAGAGTGAAAGTATGCGGAAAATGCCTCACATATGGATTGTCCGGTATGCAAAGATTCATTATTGTAGTTTAAAGTGCTTGGTATTGCATTTGAGTTGTGACGTTTTTTAACAAAGGTCCAAAAATATTTTGGGTTGTCTTTAATTGATTTTTCTGTTAATTTCAAATAGTTGTCGTAACAGTGAGATTCTAATACTTTTACCCTTTCACGAAGAAGCTTAAATGTTAATTCATCAGATTTATTCCCATATGTCTTAAATTTTTTAAAGTATTTGTGTTTTTCTTTAATTGTTTTGATCAGTGAAGAGTTATACCATATAGGATAGGCATTTTTACGAAATAATTTCTGTGGGATATATTTAGCCTGCAGATTTAAAATTAATTCATTAAAAAAGTATACTGAGTCATCAATTGACCGCGCCGAGAACTCGGCTTTCCAGTCAGTCCCACAAATATCTTTGTTAATAGATTCATAGTCGCCCTTGTCGAATATAAATTGTGTCCGTGGGGCACACACAATATTCAATGGTAAACAAGCCACTATATCGAACGGAACTTTTTTCATCCGACAGTCCATTAGGGTGCAATGCAATCAATATTAACAAACTGGCGCCCACTAGCAGCGAACTCATAATGAAAATAAATGAAGTTATACAACGTTATTTTTAGTATAGGCAAAAGCCGATGCACCTGTCGAATATTTTCATTTTAGTCGGTATAAAAAAAAATGTATAATAACAACTCACAAAGTTACAAGCTTGTTGTGTTGTCTCGTATTCCTACCATAAGCATGGTCATCGACAGCGCGCCAGCGCCTACCGTGGCACTACCGCGGTTCCCCGCCCATAGCTTCATAGCACTCGACTTGGTAACAAAAAGTCTCTGTATTCTGTGGCTTTTTCACTTGTCTACATAGCCGTCTTTAAATAATATTTTGTTTACAAAATTTCGGTTTCATAGAAGGCCAATAACAATTAGGGCATTTGCGGGTAGTTTAAATCCACGCGGTGAGAGTCGTCGTTTAGGCTGTCGTGACATTTGCGGCTGTCACGCGATGCGCACGTATTAGACAAAGGAATTTATTGTCAGAATGCTCCTAAATGCATTTTTGTTCTATCAAATGTTTGCTAGCTAGCATTAATAGCTTTTATTGGATTTAGTTAGTATAGTATAGATAAATAAATACTATAAATACTAAATAAGTATTTTTAAGGTACATTATGTCGGTAGGTAAATAAAGCAATAATAACGGTTAAAATTAACTAGCGGCCTCTTGCAGACCATTCAGGTAATATCACTGTTGCTTTTATGGGTAGGTACTGCGCATGTACGAGTATAACTTGCTAGGGAAACCGATATTTTAGCGTCTAGCAATTTCATTAATTGAAATATTTTGCTCATGCTAAAAAGTAATGTCACAGTTTTTGAACAATGCTTTATATTGCATTATTATCAAGGAAATTGAGAAGTGAATGAGGATGATCACCACGGATAATCTTTCAAATACCCTAAATCTAACATGATAATTCGTAACTGTTTTATAACGAAAAAATAAACCAATATTTTGGTATGCCCCATATGTGGGTATATAATTTTTTGTTTTATTTCGTTTCGTATTCATTTTACTTTGGGACAGACAAGGGGAACTGAGCCTATATAGCCATAAAAGAAAGATATCTACGAATAATCAGGGTCAAACCAACAAATACTTTTGGGTTTTCACCCTCCTGCTAAAAAGTCAGCTGTTACGCAAAGATCTTATCTTTTACAAATAAAACCATCACGGCTGGACGAATAGGAAAGGAAAAAAGAAGATCTGTTTGTAGTAGTTCCGTATAAGTATTTATTTAAACTTGTATATCTGGCTCGCCTACGCAACACCACGTGCTTCTCGGTTGACGGTCGGACACAGACTGCCCCCCACTCCGTCCGCACCTTGTGACGTATGCGCTCGAGACAAATAATAAGTATTCTACATACACTACATCCCTCCCTTATTTTAATCTTTTTCTATGAATATAATATAAATACTCATTTTCAATTTATAGGTGGAAATGATATGTTTATTAATTTCTTGTATGTACTTTATTTAATTAATTATTTTAATTTATGTTTACTGAAATTCTTTGATCAACTTTACAATTGTATGTAGTATGTACTCGTATTCACATATCCAAACGTTACATTTAATATTCGATTATCACTATCTTTAAACAATCAATACAAGTAATAATTTGGTTTCATCTGTCAATCATAATCTTAACTTAAGCAATGTTCGTTGATTAGTTATTAACTATAGTTCCCTTTTCGTTTTAACCAATTTTTTATTATTATTCTTTCTTGCTTGAAGTAGGTGTATCTTCTAGATTTAATTCCTTATTTTCTTTATCATTTAAAACTCTCCATTGGCCTTCAATTTTCTTCAAATGTACCACGTTTCTCCTAAATACTTGTCCTGTAGAATCATTTCGTACTTCAATATCTCCTCCAGTACTTTTTTCTACTGTATGGGGAGTTGGGCCATAATTTAAACTTAATTTATTATCCTTAATGATATTTTTCAAATATACTTTATCTCCTGGTACCAGATCACATTCCTTTGCCTTCCGTTTCTTATCTGCATATTCTTTTCCTAACTGTTTCTTTACCTTGTCCATATCGCTAACCTCTGAGTCTTCTAACTGACGATTGATGTCACCCATCATTGGAATTTTGTCGCGAAATTGCCTTTTAAAGAATAACTCAGCCGGAGGTTTTCCTGTCACACTATGTGGTGTGCTGTTATACATGACTAAATATTCTTCCAAACCTTCCTTCCAATTATGTTTTTCGGCCTGACTAATTTTTAGACGTTTCAAAATATCTCTATTTTGACGCTCTACTTCCCCGTTTTGTTGGGGCCAATACGGTACAGTGTTAAATAGAAATATATTTCTTTCCTTACAGAACTGCTTAAATTCTTCACTACAAAATTGTTTCCCATTATCAGCAGTTATTGTTGACGGATTTCCAAGTCGGCTAAATACCTCTTTTAGGTTTGTTATAATATCCGCGCTAGAGATCTTGCGAATAATCTTTACTTCTTTATACCGGCTAAAGTAATCCACTACCACTAATATGAAATCTCCACTTGGAAGAGGCCCCATCAGATCCATAGATATGTCTACCCAAGGCTCACTTGGCAATTCCCGTCTCTTGAGAGGATTCGGTGCATTTGGGGCTGAGACCAGAGTGCATCCTTTGCACGACTTTACCAAACTCTCGGCATCTTTATCATACCTTGGCCACCACACTTTAGTCCTTAATCTAGCCTTCATGAGGACTATACCGGGATGACCCTCGTGAGCTGCTGTAAGAACTTGAGCTCGTAGTTTATTTGGAATCACTATTTTCGTTCCTCGCAGTAGAACTCCTTGATAAAAGCACAACTCATTTTCGAATAACTTATAATTTTTTACTTCATTGTCCCATTTATTATCATATATACCTTCCTTAACCTTAACAATTTCTTGATCTTCTCTTGAACATTTTATAATCTGTTCCAGTGATACAGCAGTAGGTTTTGCTACCTCCACAATCTGATGTATGTAATTGTCTATTTCACAGTCTGAAGTTTTTTCCAAATTGCACAATCTAGATAAAGAATCTGCAATATTATCTTTTCCAGGTTTATAGATGACCTTAAACTCATATGCCTGAAGTCGTAAAATCCATCGCTCTATTCTGGCGCATGGTTTTGCTTTGGTCCCAAATATAACCTCAAGCGGCTTGTGGTCGGTTATCAGTTCAAATTGCTTGCCATAGAGGAAAACGTGAAAATGCTCCACAGCCCATACCAATGCCAGAGCTTCCTTCTCTGTTTGGCAGTATCGCCGTTCGCAATCTGTCAATGTTTTATGCCCATATGCGATTATCCGTGGTCCTTTGTGGTCTGTCTGAATCAGTACTCCACCCAATGCTACTGGACTGGCATCTGCTATAACCATTGTCCGATCCTTCACATCGTAGTAGCCTAAGGTAGGAATGGTAGATAAAGCTGACTTTAGTTCGTTAAACGCTGTCTTCTGTTTGAATCCCCAGAGTTTACTGAGTTCCAATCCTTTTGCTTGACCTTTGTTTCGTAATAATACTTTAAGTGGTTCAGTTTTGGTTGCTAAATTAGGAATCCATTTTCCGACAAAGTTTATAAGACCCAAGAAGCTCTGAAGCTCACCTAAATTCTTAGGTGGTCGAAATCCTTGTATACTAGATACATATTTCTGTAAAGGTTTGACTCCCTTGTCTGACAATTCATGTCCAAGAAATTGCATCTCAGTCTTTCTAAATAAACATTTATCTTTCTTTAGTAACACATCGTTCTCATCTAAAGTTTCTATTACTCTTTTCAATCTTCGGTCATGTTCTTCTTTATCCTCCGCATACACCAAAATATCGTCAATAAAATTGATTGTTCCCTCGCATCCTAAAAGAATCCGCTCTAACGTCTTCTGAAAGATTTCAGGGGCGCATGTGATACCAAACATTAGTCGTTTATATCGGTAAAGCCCTTTGCTTGTAATAAAAGTAGTAATATAGCGAGAATCTGGATGCAATTCAAGTTGGTGGAATGCGTCTTTAATATCTAATTTACTAAAAAATTTAGCATTCTTCATTTTTGGTAACAGTTTGTCCATCGTTGGTAATGGGTGATTCTCCCGCATGATTGCTCTATTAGCTCGCCTCATATCGACGCAGAGCCTAACCTCTCCATTGTCTTTCAAGACGGGTACTATCGGAGATACCCATTTTGAAGTACCGTGGACCTCTTCAATAATATCTCTATCTATTAGTTCTTTGATCTTATTGTTTACTTTTTCTTCAAGAGGTATAGGAATTCTTCTATGTGGCTGTGAAACAGGTTGTACATTATCATCAATAGCTATATCAATTTGAATATTCTTAAATTTTGGAAATGGTTTATTGGTTTCCAGTTGATTTATTCCCAATCCTAGTCCAATCCTAAGTACTCCCATATCAATGGCTGTCTCTTTACCTAATAGGTTTCTTGTTCCGTCTTCTACTATGTAGAAAGCTACACACTTTGACTTATCAGCTATTGTGATGTTTGCCTCAAAAGATCCTATAAGTTTTAAAGGTTTACTACATCCATATCCATAAAAAGTTTTGTTAGGGTTTTCTATCAGGTTATTTATTTCTATTTTATTGCTTCTCATATTGTGCCATGTCTTGCCTGTAATTAGATTACATTTACATCCCGAGTCTACCAACATGTTGACTTTCACCCCTCCTATATCACATTCTAATTCGCAATCATCATCTATTCTGAATACATAGTGTATCTCATCGGTATGTCTATTCGTCTTTTTTGTGTCTTCTTTTTGAGTTTGTGATTTAAATCTTTTGCTGTCAGTGTTATTATTCATTTCATTCTTCCTTTTTATTGGTAATTTTGTTTTGCAGAACTGTCTAAAATGTCCTTTCAAGCCACATTTGAGACAATCCCTATCCCTGGCTGGGCACTTGCTATCTTGAGAACCGTGATTTTTGTTTCCACATCTACCACATCCTGATTTATCCGTCCATTTCCTATAATGCTCTTTACTGTCCCTTGTGTGTCCTTTTATTTTGAAATCCACCTTATTAATGTCCTGGCTTTTAATTGTGCCAGTTCCAAAGTCCTCCATTTGTCGATTAACTGCCTCAAAAGCATTTGCCTCAGCTACGATGTTATCCAAGGTCATAGAATCTCCAGTTTGTAATATTTTCTTCCTCAGTTCCTTTAGTGAACATTTCTCGGTAATCTGATCAATAATTTGGTCATCTTTATCTTTAAATAAGCATTTATCCGCTTGTTGTCTAAGGCGGACCAAAAATTTTTCAAACTTTTCATTTGCATCTTGTTTAATTAACCGGAATAAATGGCGCTCATAAACTTTGCTTTGCTTCGGGGTAAAGTAAGCATCAAGTTTATCTATTGCAATCTGGAAAACATCTAATCCATCTGTAGCAGATACATTGGCGTCAGGAATATTGTAAAATATCTCTTGTAATTCTAAGCCGCCGAAATGCAATAAGCTAGCTCTTCGCTTCTCACACTTATCGATACCAGAAGCATCGAGATAGATAAAGAGTGCTCTTTTCCATCGTTCCCACCTGGTACCGACCGATGAAGGTTCCCCTTCACAGTCGAACTTCTCAAGCGTCAGTTGAGACATGTCAGTGTGATATCTGAAATCAACCAAACAGTTTATCGTTTGCTCAATATCAATTTAATGATCAGTAAATACTGGTTACTTTTAACACGTCAATTTAATGACCAACAATGCTATTGCGGATTTGTCTTGTAGATCTCGTTAAACGGTATCAATTTAATGATCAGTAATACTGTTTTCACATTGTAATAATGTCGCCGTCAATTAAATGACCAGGCACTCTGCTGCTATACAAGAACTATACGGAGGTCTCTTGTGATATACCTATAGGTACATAATATATTTATATGTTACACTAGTTATTAGTCTTCCTGTCACTAGACGGTATTCCTATAAGGAATAATTCAAGATAATAAACCCATCACAAGAATTGCCGTAATATGTAATGTCACATTGCAATGTCGTAAGAAAACGATGGACGTAAATAATATAAAATTAAATAATCATCGCTTTGTCTCAAAATCTTACAAGACTATTTTGATATTTTTGTATTACTCATCGATGTCAGTATACCTAAGTTTTAAACCAACATAATATTATTTTAAATATTAACTAGTACCGAACAGTTTAATATTATCAGCACTAAGATGAAGTCACACTTGTCTTTAAATCGTAATCCTATAGAATACGAGTAAGTAAATGCATTAATGAATTTATCATCCATAAAAAGTTATCAGTGCAGCTGCACAATTCTATTCAATTGCGTGTTTAGGCATTCCGTTGCAATGACTCATAGCACATCCTGATGTAAACAAGTAAGGTTTTCGTATAAGGTTAGAACAAATTTACCATGTTTTTTAATGTCTGAACCCTACTTAATAAATGAGTTATTTGTTGTATAAATAAAATAACAAACTTTCAAACTTAGAACCATGTACCTCGCTATAGTTGAGGAGTTCAGATTGAGTTTCGTGGCGTACTTATTCGGATAATTATTATATGTTACTGGTATACCAACTACACTTTCGATGAAATACTGTCTGTGACAGTGTTTTTCCAATAGTTAAATTATACAAGTCAAATAGACTACCACGCCAACATCATCTTTTTTTTTTTTTCTGGATCCAATAAATAAAATCTAATTTACTCACTGTTGATTATGTTTTAACCTCGTCGCCAAAATGTAGTAGTTCCGTATAAGTATTTATTTAAACTTGTATATCTGGCTCGCCTACGCAACACCACGTGCTTCTCGGTTGACGGTCGGACACAGACTGCCCCCCACTCCGTCCGCACCTTGTGACGTATGCGCTCGAGACAAATAATAAGTATTCTACATACACTACACTGTTCGTTATCGGTGTCTGAATCTTTTGGAGCATTAATAATCCTTGATTCAACTTTATGCTTAATAGAATCTGTTGGAATAATTGTTTCGGTCATTCGATTTGAATACTATAGATTCGAAATTTTCTCGTCTGTGACCTGTAATTACAGATACAGATGCAATTTCAAAGAAATAAGTTAAATTGTGTATGACTTTATAGCGATAGGAAGAGATATTACAGATACCTACTTTATAGTGTAGAGTCATGGCGGTTTTAATGTGATTTCTGAACGAATCTTTTTTGAATAAATATATTTAGGCTATCAAAAGCAAGCAAAGATACAGACACCATCAAAGCTAGTATCTAACTGATCATAGTAAAAAGTTCAAGTTTTTTTATCAATGAAAACTTTAAAATGTCATTATATCAGTAGATACTTTTTAAAATTAATTATTATAGAATAGCGTGATTTTGTCGACCAATGGATAATTATATAAAAAAATATCTTCTTTGTTATTTAAACGTGTATTATAAAATCATGTGACAATTGGAAGGAAAGAGTTGCCAGTTTAATTATAATTCGTAAATTTCATCTACTTCTTTTGCCGACAAATTTAAATGCAACGGTTGCACATTTTAATATGATTCCAGAGCTAGAAACATTAAGCAAGGTACCGTACACAAAAGTGGAATCTTTATTAGGCACCTACCTCCATTCTCCATGTTGCGCACTACTGCCGTACCTACACTTTAAAACTAATGATATGAGTTTCTGTTGCACTCACATTTCGCTACTCATTGACCCACTTTCAAGCTGAAACGTAGTTAATAATTTGAAATTCATTTAGGACTAATTTTATTACAACTTGAGAAACAGGACACTACTTAGGTTTACTTTAGGACCAAAACTAAAGCTACTACATGACTGGGTAGTTATGGCTACAGCCGGTACAGTAATTTATCACAATTAACTTGAATACAGCCCGGGAAAAATATATTTCTGTTGGATTAAGGTTCACGATTGTACGCCAAAATAAGTTCTGGTTATATATAAAAATAATTGCCATTCAAAAAAACAATATTAAGTTTGTAAAAAATGTTATAATTCTTTTTATTTTAGTGTAAGTTTGGTTTGCTGAAAATTTGAAAGCAATGTTTAAATATAAATGTACATGACTGTAACAAATTTTATCAATCAAGAATTTAATTTTTTATTATATAATACTGACGTTGAGCCGGTCCGGGGTAGACTAAAATTTTATTTGGTAATAATAATCGAACTCTATACGCTTATGATAATTCTGAGGTTCTATTCTATTCTACATTTGGTTTATGGCAAGCGATGCCGTCGATGCCGATGTCGACGATTCTGCCAATATCAGAAGTGAAATGAAAAAGCAAGTTTGTGATGTAAATTTAAAAAGAAAATAAAATCTGAGGTTATATTTCATAATTTCATACGACAATTTGACACGGTTACAAAAACTGCGTCAATGTCAAATTGTCATAGGTAAAAAAAAGATCGCAGCGTAATTTGTGCATGATTGATAAAGATAGGAAGGCCCTTGACAATAATTGCCACAAGTTAACTCGAGAAATTAAAATTTGCAACAAATTAAAGTTATTTCAAACAAACTTTGTAAAACACGAATTCAACGTCTCAAGAATAACCTCCATTCTCATTAATATACTACGCTCAATGAATTCCAAATGCAGCACGATTTGAAAGTGAAACCCGGGTATAATTTGCATGCAGATAAATACCGTACACGACACCGGATGTGTCACAGACATCCGTGACATCGGTGACACTAGTTGAATTGGCGGTATACTAATTATTTAAAGTTCGATTCAGATAATAGACGTTAAAGTTGGTTTTGATATTTTGTAGTTAGTTTTTAATCCAATTCACGGAATAATCCTTTTAAACGTGCGTGAATCGGATACAAATACAAAATAACAGCTGAATCGAGCACGTTTATACATGTGGGCGCCCCTATTTATGTTGATGATAAAATAGCCAGTTAGTAAATATTACACTTGATAGAAAATAAGAATTGAAGACATCTTAAATAAAGTGAACTCACTTTTTTATTAAGATTCAATTTACAAAATCCTACCAAAGAAAACATGATAAAAATCTATAGATCTACGAATCAAAAGCAAAATGTCAGAACATCCGATATTTCTCGAAACATTTCAAAAATATTCCCAGTAGATACAAAAACCAATACGTCTCGTGTAACAGGCTGACTTTAAAACTTCGTGAAGCCTGCTTGGTAATCCTACATTCCTAGTACACGATAGCATGGCTGTTTCAATTAACACAGCTATCGTTTCAACAAGGTAACGTTGAACAAAGGTAGCCTTTGTTAGCGGCGTGAATTAAGTTTAACTGATAAGCGCCGGATACTGATGGACGACTTGATTCTATCTTTTACACCAACGTTTCCCTTCTATGTAGTCGGACCTATTTAGTGTTGAAACAGTTAAAATTTAAACTTATATAAGTACGTACAAGTAGATCTCTTTTTTTTTTCTACATAAAATTATAACTGTTACGGATTTCGAATGTAGATGAATGATTGGTAAAACTGCAATTCGAATTTAGCGAACATTTTTTTTTTATTGATACGTATAATTAATAACATTTATGAAATACCTAAAATCTCGATATGTACTTAAAAGTTAAGTAATACTGGCATTTTTTTTAAACTTTACCCCGCACTAGGTATAATTTCTGTACCGTGAGTGCGTTTGGAAACATAAATATTCACATGGTCACACCCAGACCCGAAACAACTATCTGTAGATCCTACAAATATTTATTCCGAGTGGGAATCGAACCGCGACACGTACCTATCGCAGCAGTCGATCGCTCAACGACTGCGCCAACCGTGTCGTCAAATAATATTTCTTAGTATGCAACATAAAATTGCAATATTCCTTACAAAATGGCTGTGTTTCTAAATTCAAATAAAACGACAGGTACAACAAAATTAAAAAAAACTATTTATTTACAAATTTTATTTTATCTTAACTTTACCTGAATTAACTCTAATTATTATTATAATTAAACAGCGCTATTCCGGATGGCACTGAAAAGCATATGTATTTGGAACGGCAGAGAGAGATAACGCTATCTGTATTTAAATGCTGAAAAGAGAACAGCCTATATCAATGAGTTTCATCAAAAAGTGTTTAATAAATGTTATATAAGCACCTATTTTTTAATGAAAAGAAACCTCATTGAGTGACAAAACCTACGATCATCTGGCGCACTCTGGGCAGTCAACCTCGATACCACTATTTCTGACTGGCTCATCTTTCCACTAAGGCATGAGCGATTCCCCAGTGGCTGAAGAAGAATGAAGGAAAACATATTTTTTCCAAATATTCACATTTACAAATATTCTTTCCTCTATCATAATCATCGGCCGTATCACAGCCCACAGCTGGATATAGGCCTCTACCAAATTCCGTCACAACACTCCAAAGATGCTCATACTGCTGAGTTTTCACACTTCACAGTACCAGGTAGTAGGTCTTTCAATAACGCTCTTATTTTCGCTAACTCTTCGAGTATTCCCTCTAGGGCTTTTGCCTTTCTCTTTTCCACTGCAATTTTCCTTTTCTCCATTTGGAAAACCCATTCTGGGGAAGGAAGGACTACACGGCGATCTGAAAAACGAAATGAAGACTGATATCCTAACGTATGTAGGTACTACGACTACAGACAGACTATGAAAAGAAAACGATCTACATTTTTGAGTATTTTCGAAGATTGCAGAAGAGAAGAGAAAGGGGTGAAAAAATATCTTACGAGAAAAGTTATACATTCTATTTTGAACTTTATCTCTTTTGCATGACGTACAAATTAGATATCAGGCAAAAAGGTAGAGCGTCGGATCGAGAATTCTCGAGCATCCTCTAAAAATCCCGCGCCTAGGTACTGTCGACGTCCCGCTTTTGTTCTCACAAAACCTCACAATTGTGCTCCAATAATTCGCTTCAATTACCTTCCCTTCTCTTCCGCTGTTATGTGTACACCCTACAGCTGCGCCTCGTCAAGTCCCCGCGCACTCGACGTGCCAACCAACAGATCTATCTATTGGCATTGATTAACAATACCGATAGTTCGTGCGAATGTTCTTACAGAGTTTTATTAGATTCTCAACAGAATCTCCCACTGGCGTTTAGACACAAGTCTAGGTGCCGGCATCCTAAAATAGAAACCATACAAAATAGGCTGATCAACGTAACTTAGACGTGAATATGTTTTAAACCATATTAAAACCATATAAATTCACATTAAAACACAACAGACTTACTTTTTAACTATCACAGTAGAAACTTGTTTTACGCCACTTTCGCCAAGTTTTACGCTATATAATCAATAATATTGAACACAAACAAACCTCGTTTTCTTGTCTTGATAAAAATTTATAAATTAAGTAGGTACTAGGTACTGTCAAAGACAAATTGTCAAAACGTCAAAGTCAAAACAAGAGACCACAGACTACGAATAATGTTCGGCATATCGCATCGAATCACAGTTCTGAATCTTTCAACTGTTCCAAATGACTGGAACATGGAGCATAGGAAAATCGATGTACGAGTCAAAATTATCCGATTCAACCGTAGTTCGGCTGACATCAGAAATTTGATAGGTGGTGCGTCTCCGACCGTGAAAAACAGAAGTCGATATGTTTAATTGAATATCTAAGTATAACACTTTTAATGTCTTAATATAGATAAGTACCTAGGTATATTTATTATATTTTAATATAAGTAAAACCTACTTAAGTGCCCAACCCAAATAAGTACCTATCTACACAAGTAAATACATAAGTAATTTTTTTGTTTATTCTTGATAGGCACGCGTTTGACCACTATCTCACCTGATGGTAAGATAGTGGTATATTACATTAAGTAAGACTTTGTCTACCATCTTAGATGTTTTATGACATCTCCAATAACTTTCCGATTACAAGTTTCTATTCCGAGCTAGTAAAACATTCCAAGGCGTACCTAACTCATAAAAAAATCACACAGTGTTCCAACTTATAGACCATATTTACTGGCTTGTTAAAGAGGCTTCTGAGGTATCTGGGTCGTGGAACGAAGATGAATGGAGTATCTGTTTAATATTCCACAGTGTTCCCTTTGCCGCGGAATGAATTAAAGCCGGGAACAAGATCCCACAACCTTCCGGCATGGCGCGTACCGCTTTTGTATTTTAATATTACTTTCTGTTCCTACAGAAACAATGACTCCGACACGGAACTTGCGAATGAAATTATAGAAATATCGGCAAACGTGACGAGAATGTTATTCTTCAAAAACTGGGGATAAATGGATCCAATTAACTTAATTTACATTTTCGTAATATTGATGGAGGAGGAAATTGCTTAGAGGTGGTTATTGTCTTTGCCATGTACCTATCAGAAGATGGTTTTATAAAACAATCACATAGATAGATTAGCCAACGTGTTTGTATATGTTCACTTTTCTATTAATGCTTAGTTTGAAAAAATTAAATATAATGGGGTTTTTTCTTGCTCTCGTTGTAACGGGATCGGCCATACCACTGGATTATTTTCCCGATGCGAAAATCGAATCAATTACTCTAGTCTTTGCACTGAAGAAGAGCTCCATTACTTATAGCAAGGTTCAAATGTACAATAAATTAAATAGATAAGTAGGTAGGTACTTACTTAGGTACACAAAAAGTTTCACAAATTAATTATTCACTGAAACCCGCTTTGTAAATACGATCAATGAAAATGTATACTTACTTATAGAATTAATCGCGCTGTATCGAAGAAACGTAAAAGCTTTATTGTAAACCGAACCGCGGGGGAAACACTTACAGGAAAATAAAAAAGAGACTTAAATGTAATAAAGCAACAAACATTCAGCGCTAAATTAATATATCTACAGCATAGGCAGCCTTAAAATTCGATTTAAACTGAGAATTTGCTCAGTTGCTCAATATTCGTGAATTCTATTTCGCTCGAGACTTCTGAGTGCCGAGTGTCGGTGTTAAGTTTAAATTATCAAAGAAAACTAACTTGCAGCTCCGCTCGACGTGGCTGTCGTGTCACAGAAGTAGAAATTCACAGGAAAAATAATCGCCAAACGAAATAGCGCCAATTAAAATAACAGAAATAGACGTCCGCAGATGTTATTTATATATTCCGCAGCAAAACACAATTCGACTGAAGTTTTAATATTAACGTAATTTCCATAGTTACTTTAGTGCAATTTTTTTATATGCGCGCCCGATTGTATCCTGCAGCGGCGGGATGTTTCAAATTTTATACGCATAAAGACTATCACGAGAAATAAATCGAAAAATAACATAAAATTATGAAGTTATCTATTCAAAAATGATCATATCAGAATATAGAAAGATTCAAGAACTAAAAATAATTTTCTGATGTACCCACTGTATATTGATAATTAACATTTTTAGTCGCATTGTACAATGTGTACCTAGATGGTAGTTCAAAACTATGAGAGCCAATAATGGACCCGCAGCCTAATTACCGATGTAGCAATAGGTACACACAAAAAGACCTTTGACAGTAGCTATCGCGTGATCGACGCCTATCGCAAAGCGATTGCTATATCGGTAATTAGGCTTCAATTACCTACAACAAGACGTGAGAGAGAAAGAGTGCCTGTCAAGTTAAAACAATGCGACATTGTCCCAAGTCATTGCAACGACGTGATATTAAATCTATAGAAGAACAATACTATTTAGTAGTTACATGATTAATAAAAAAAAAATGCATTATAATCTATCGTTTAAATATTCGTTACTGCCTTAATACCAAACAAAAACTAGACATCAAAGATCAAGTACGTAATTCTACACTGTGACTCAACTAAATACGATTTACGACGTCAAATAGATCGGTGGAGCGAATAAATCCGTAGCACGACGAGCCGAGACATAGTCGACTACTAAATAGCTAGCGATAGTCGGCGTACTTTATCGTCCTTCTGCTTCATATTTTATAGGCTCTATTGTTTAGGCTGAATTATGTGCTGAGCCTTGTCATTGCGGATTAGTTTTTATTTAAGGGTCGATATATAGGTTTCGAGCGTGGGGTCTATAGCTTTTAAAACTTTATGTTTGCTGTAAAATTACCATATTTCCAGTACCGGATTAACCACGTAGCAAGAGTAGCAATTACAATGGGCCCCGCGCAAAAGGGGAACCCGCGTATCCAAACCCGCCCACCTCACTCTGAGCGTAATTTTTTTATTGAGACTTATTGAACGTGGTATATTGAATTTACTTGATGTCACAAAAACGTGACACGTTACATCTGTTTTCCGACTAAGATAATCCACGTCAGGCAATCTGTAACCGATTATTTTGGCGAAAATAAAACACAGAATTTCATCCGGTAAACGCACAAGTTCTACAAAAAGTCACTTTATACTTCAGAGCCCATAGGCTCAAGGGCCCCTCGATAGAATTTGCTACGGGCCCCGCGCTTGCTTAATCCGGCGCTGCATATTTCAGACACATAAAGATACTTAATATATCTATCCAACAAGGTAATTATGCCAATCAAATCAGAAGCTTCCAAAATAAATAAAAAATCAGTCCCTGAGCTCCCATTACGTATACATCACGCCGCGCATATTAAAAGAAATCTACAATATTACAAAACCAAATATTCTCATTAAAAAGGTACATACATGAATATGAAGTTAGATATATAATACGGATGAGAACGCAAGACCGGGGTACTCTAAGCAAAGAGCTACAAATGTAGTGGATATATTGTAGAATGTAAATGATGATGATAACACAATCCTTTTGCCAGGTCCGGAAAAAAGGGTCAACGTTTAATATTAACCCCCTTAATTACAAAAATATTTTATATTCTACAGTAAAACAGGAAATAACACAAAAGCGACGCTTACACTTGTTTTACGTGGCAGGTCTATAGCTCAGAGCTGTAATAATGAGATATAAAATCAGTGGCCTCCACTGGGAATGTTCGCGGAACAAATCCCAGCTTCCTGTAAAACATGTCACGGGTTGAATCCCCAGTGAGAGGGAATAAAACTAAACAAATCTCGTGGAAAGCTGCAAAGAGGATGTAGATATATACAGAAAACCCACTCATCTCAACGTACGAAAAGAAAATCAAAAGATGTCTCTTTTCTTAAATTTTCATTCAAACACTGTTTTCTTTAATTTGCTATACTTATCCTTTGGCCTTTATTCTCTAGGAACGCTCACTGTACCAGTCTAGAAAGAAATAATTATTGGCATCATAAAGAATCTCGTATAATTACTACATTAGAAAAAGTTTTGTTTCTCAAAATCTTTTGGTCCTTCGAGCCGGATTGAGCTTAATCAAGTAACTAGGATGAGTACCGCCATAGCTTAGCGATAAATTACGAGCTCGATACACGAATGTGTGTGCATGCTATCTTCATTGTACCTATGTAGATATGTATGTGGTAGAACTTCTGAATCCATTTATTTCATGACAGCAGCTAGCACAGCGACATAAGGGGTTTCTGCATGTGACAGGGCCAACAAATTGCGCCGAATGTCGACGTATATTTTAACTGGCAACACCTACTGATACGGACTAAGGCTCCGGATAAGGCTGTGAGTGGAGTTAATGATGTGTTCTATTTTGTGTGTTGTGCTGAAAACATTATTTAAGTTGTTAGAGGAATTTCGTTCTTGTGGACTCGTGAAACTTATGGCTATGCATCTGATCGTGAAAGCTTTTTGTAGAATTCCAATAAAGTAAACATGTGGTTTCTTGGAATGACCACATCCTTCCTCCCATAATGTGGTAAAAGGCGA
Source organism: Shargacucullia verbasci (assembly GCA_947562105.1). NCBI lineage: Eukaryota > Metazoa > Arthropoda > Insecta > Lepidoptera > Noctuidae > Shargacucullia > Shargacucullia verbasci. The sequence goes on along the minus strand of OX387297.1, from coordinate 9,003,202 downwards.
CCCTTAAGCCTTTTACGAACCGTCTTTTACGAACGCCTCGTTTTAATATGTCAAGACCATGGGTAACTACATCCTCCTATTTGGTAACTACGTCTCCTGCAACATCTTCATATTAGTCTGCCAACCATCGTAATTAAGCAACATTTTTCGCTAAAAGTTAATTGAGCGAAAATTTATAAGAGCCATATTTAACAATTATCATATCTATATCCATTCCATTCGGTAATAATTATGATGATTAGATTAGAAATAAGTATTACGTTAATTTAAAAACATCGCATATTTATAAGTCCCACGATGACAAATAACTTAAATCCTGCTAAGTAAAGGGAAAAAATTAAACTTCTAAGAGGAACTTAACTTTGCAACACGTAACTGAAAACATTTGCTTTAGCGAGAGAAGAAATTCCAGCACATCTGAGCATAAATCTTACAGGAGCACCGAGGCAATGTTCCTAATAGATTTCCCCCCATTTCTCACTAAAAGCCAGTAAAGTTAGGTATCTAACACTTGATATAAAGCGGATCCCCTACATTAAACTGAAATGATCCTCTTTTTAGTTTAAGCATTTTAATTGGCAACTTTCCGAACCCTAATCGCCATTTAAAGCGCTGTGGAGCATACGAGCGATGAATAATAAGATAAGTTTTAAACGATTTTGATGTTTTTTTCGCTGACGCAAGCGCGCAATGTAATGTTGGCAGATGAAATAGAGGGCGCCAAAAATGTAGGCGTAAAATGCAGAAGCAAAAGCGTCAGGAGCACTTAACCAATCGATATAAGTTCTTTTGTCGACTAGACGTTATCATAAAATTGCTAACATTTACGTGAATACACTTACGAATAGCCAACCTTTGCCTATGTTAATCTACGGTCGTAAAATCGACTGAAATGTGATTTGTTTTCAGAATCTGTAACGGAGGGTAATAAAATGCGGGATTCCACAAATTACAAATGTTTGATGGAAAGCAAGCAACTGCCAAAATGGAAGCACTTAGAACGTGTTTTGAAACTCACATATATTATAGTTGGGTAAAGTACCTGCAATTCGACCAAATGCCTGAGGATCAAGTTCGAGTTTTCCTTGACAATTCGTAGTCAAATATGTATGAAAACGTCGTGCGCGCGCATATAAGTAAAGTCGTATCATTTTTTTAATACATTTTTGGCAACCTATAATTATTTAAAACCATAAGTCCTCTATAGAACGTCTTTTAAAACTGGTGACCCTGTACCTATGCCTTTTGTTCTACTTCACATAATTACATAATTTTAAACTCGTACTGAACAACGACAAAGCAATAAATATCTAGAACATAAATCTGAGGCAACACACTGTTTGTTTTATAGCCACTTAAAAGGTTTATAGTGCGATTTAAGCGGAGGATACAAATATCCGCATCCCGGGTTCCCGGTGCTTTCCATCCTCATTGCTGACTCATATCCGCTTGAAGAAGTCTTTGAATGTAACTACTTGCTATTGGAGTGCAAGTCTGAATATTTTTTCATTCATGTCTATCGAACTTAACTACCTCATTTTTTTTTCTTTTAATAAATTCATTGGTCTAGTGGTTGCAAGCGCGGCTGCTGGGTTTAGGTCCTGGGTTCGACCAAGGGTCAGGCAAAGTGTTATTGTATTTTTCTGTATGGAAATTCTCAGGTAATAGGTTTGCCCTCTGTTCCATGAGATTTACTAGCGACGGCGAAATGTGGGTGTACAAATAGTACACATCTGCCTAGACTGCCTGGATTTCGTGGTATACAGGCAGGATACAATGCTCTGCTTATCGAACTTTTTATCAAAAGTCAAACATTCCATTTCTCTATATTTTACGTACAAAGATCGCAAAAGCTGACACAACAATGTTAAAACTGCGAACTTTCGATTACGAACAAAATTGAAAGACGCTATAAAATGTTGTTTTATGCTTTACATGAAATATTAGCGGCTTAAAAAGCGACACTCTCGACCTCTAAGGTCTTCAGGCAGAACAAAGTATAACAATATGTCTTAAGCATTTTATATTCTGAATTGTAAAATCGCGAATATTGTGGTTAAGTAATATTAGCAGACCCTTTTGTATGGTCGTTTCATGATGTCGATTTTATTGAGGCATAATAGTTTGGTTTTCTGTTCGATCGTCAACCATGCATCACGCCTGTTGTCTCATGAAAGCTTAGGCAGAAGTGTGTCGGGTGTGTCTTTTGCATTCAGATATTTTCGCTGTTGACCGTTCTCTAGTCATTGTAGAAAAGAGCCTATTGCCATTTACAGGGCATAAGTCGCACTCCAATCTGCTACAGATTTCCCATTAAAAAAACCAGTAACACTATCCCGCAACCAGGAATAAAACTTCTTCTTACATCCAGTAGCCCAACTTGCAACCACTAGACTACTGAAGCAATTTAATTTTTGTAGGCGACAAAATCTTCATATAAGTACCATATACATTTTTCATGACCTATTTACCGAACTAACGAAATATTATGCATAATTAATACTGCTAAATAATAAATATTTACTCAGGCACCTTGAATACCCACGTGAATATAAACACCATTAAAAGTGACAATCATAAATAGCCATATAAAATTTTAAAATGGCTTTTGCGTGCAACTTTGGCCATATTCCAAAGTGTTATACGGTTCATTTGGCCAACGGAAATTTCATTGCACACGATACTTTGTAGATAATATTTTTCCCTTGACATTGTCATGGAAAGCTTTAAATTGAGTTATGCATAATTATACGGCCCTGAAAAGATGGAGAGTGATTTGTTGTTCTTCGAGTCCGTTATGATCCCAAATTCGAATGATTTTTGACCAGTACTTAGCCACGTCCACAGTCTTATCCGCGGCTTCGTGCAGGTCTTTTAGAGCGCATGTGTTGGTTTACAACGAGCAAGACAGAAGGTGAGGCATTTTGTAGTGTGCCACAGTCATTTGTTTTCATTTTGCCTGTATATTGTAAAACTTGTGCCCTGTAACTAAAGGGTTACAGACTAGTACCTATCTACTTTTGTAAAACATTAATCCCCATGCTGTTATTAAGTCCCATGAAAGGATTCTCAATAGCATCAACCAGGAACATTTCCAACTACGGACTGCTATAAAGAATTCCCTATCAGAAAAACCTAATAACACTTTACACGGCTTGAGAATCGAAACTGGGACCTCACGCTCAGTAGCTACGCATGCATGCATTAGGTCAATGATACAGTAAAGTAAAGTGACCCATATAGACAGTGATAAAGCATTAATATGGTGTTTATGCGAGTGTAAAGCGAGGCTATACCACGGAAAATATCCATATGACGTCAAAATACACGCACGTAGCGACGTCATGACGTCACATTGCAATGACAGCTTCTGTTGAGTGCCACAGATTATGCAAAACGATCTTATTTGCTACAAATGCAATACTTATATATCTTTTTATACACTAACCAACGTAAAGATGGTAGGTAGACGTTTACAAAGTTAACAACTCATATTTATTTCCACTACCAATCACTACCGAATGCGCACTTTAGGTACTGAGAGAAAAATACACATGCATGTGATAAACACATTACACTATCTAAATTAAGAAACACTGTTTCCTGCCATACATAATTACGAAAGCAATAGAAGATAGTAAAATTAACCAAACAAAATACAATCGTAACCTTAAAAAAACAGAACATAAAGCTTTTATTTACTCACAACATTCCTGATTTCGCATTTATTTGTTCAATGTCAGCTCTAGCGGTTCCAAAGTCACTTGAGTTGACAACAGCCCATTGATCGACACCCGGCTTTCCGGAATAAATTAAACGCCGCCAATTGCGACTTTCCCGTCGAAAACCGGACGATTTTATTTTACGACAGTTGGACGATTTGCTGGAGGAGTTTTTTATTTATCGCCTGAGGACACGGCACTTGAATTGTAAGCGAGGGATTATGCGGGCCCGACAAGCTGTAGCTGATACAATGTATCATTTATAGAGGTTTTCTTTTGATTAATAAACATTCGCTTTTTACGCGTGACTAAAATTCGTATCTTATGTTGACGCGTAAATAATTCGTTACCAATGTTTGTACGTAACAATGTTTTTCTCAGATAAATGTATAGGTACCTACGGTCATTTCCAATCATCTATATAAATAAAAATCAATTACTACACTGAGAACGGTTCGACCGATATGGTTGTTGTTTTTTTGCTGTGTTCCTATTTCTCAAAACAAGGTATGTATGAAAGAAAGTTTTTGGAAAATTACCGAAAAACTTTTTAGATGGTATTTTTATATGAAATATCTCATTTTCTTTAATAGTAAATTGCCGAGGTGGATCGCTAGTTTAGGTACATATAAAATATCTGTTGTTGACTTGTTATTATTGAAAGTAGTTTGACATTATTATTCAAAGTATCTTGCGTCCTTTTTCAGGTATTAAATTGGATTTTTTAGAATATTTCACGAAAAATGGTTCAACAGAAAAACCAAAATAAACGATATTAGAAAACAGCTATTTGTTAAACATCAATGAACTAAGAACCTTTTAAAAGCCTATAAGGCCAGTCAAGAGTCAATACTAGCACTATGGAAGGCCAGAGAGACCGTCGAGAGTCTCAAAGACTCTTCAGCATGGACCGAGTACTCGCCTGAAGTGCACTAGGAAAGTGGATGAAGGAGAGAAAACGAAAACGCTCTTAGCTCTACAATTGTTGATACTTTAAGGCTTTATACATCAACTAAATATCCCATACTTAATCATTCACTACACAGATACTTTTTAGCTAGATAGAGTAAATAAAAAATACAAAATTAAAATCATTTTTTGGCGGACGATTGCATACGAATAGCTAAGACGGTTGTTTCGGACAAAAGATAACATTGAATTGTTCTTTAGAAGCTCGATAGTCCAATAAACAGTCGAACCTTAGTGCGAAAGTAACCCTGTCTGTCTGTTTGTTACCTCATTACGACTAAACCACTGAAACTGATTTTTATGAAATACTACCTTCCGCCCGCGGCTTCACCCGCGTGGTTCACGAACCCGTACATGTTTTCGGGATAAAAAGTAGCCTATGTGCTATTCCAGACTATAGTCTATCTCTGTGACAAATTTCATCCAGCTCCGTTCAGCCGTTCTGGCGTGATTGAGTAATAAATCCATCCATCCATCCATCCTCACAGACTTTCGCAATTATAATATTAGTAGTTTATAATATCAGTAGGATTAGTAGGAAGTAGGAAGTAGGATAGTAGAATATTGGTAGGAAGTAGGATAGTAGGATTACAAAGAGGTAGACTACCTGGAGAAGAACATAGGCTTATTTTGACTACTGCAAAATACACACAGACAAAATCGTGTGCTAGTAATTAAATAATAGTAATCATTGAACGATATCTGATGGCCTATTAGTGATTGTGTCAGACTTGGATTGACATTGTAATCTATTTATTTATAGTTTAACATACAAAAAGGTTTTTAAGATTACTTCACAACGGGCAACAAACCATGCTATGTTTACTACACAAATATAGTGAAAGAATTGACGTGTTAATTCGTTTCAAGCGATCGTGATCACAGACCACGTAATCATCATCATTGGTACCTCAGAGGCCCTAGTGTAAGTTTCTTTCGACAAATTCGATTTGCTACATCGAACGCGTTCGGCGCTCCGATTGGTGGACAGCACGAAACGGACCAATCGGAGCGCCGAACGCGTTCGATGTAGTAAATCGAATTTGTCAAAAAAAACTTACACTAGGGGTACTGTACGTGTTTATTGCAGCAGAGTCAACTTAACTTCAGCAATGATCAACAATCTGATATGAACCAAAAATTAATATACATATATTGAACAATTTATCGTGAGATATCTAGCTTAGGGATACTTCAATAAATATAGTGCAACAAGTGGGAAGGCGGGGTGATCTGATAAGCCCGTCGGGGCAGCCACGATAACTCGCCGCCTCTACTGCAAATATTTAATATCGACGCCAACTAGATGTCTAAATCTATGGCAAGGTTAGTTGAACCATAGCTTTATAATTATGGAGAATGGATTTTAAAGGTTTGAGTTTCGATCCCCGCACGATAAAAATATTTGTATGTCCTGCAGATAGTTGTTACTGGTCTGGGTTTTTGTGCATGTTAATATTTGTGTTTGTAAACGCACCCACGATATTATTCAAAATATGGGGCAACGTTTAAAAAAAATAAAAATTATTATAAATGATTTGGTTTATTGATTATTCAGATATAGGAATTGCAAACATTTAAAAATGAGTTTTGTTTTCTTCGATAGTATTTTTGAAACATTCTCCAAAATGCATTATGTATCCTGCTACATAGACCATGATAAAAATTGCAGTTTCGCAAATGTCTTTTTCGTGTTTCTTCTCTGTTTTGTATAAATAATTATAGAGACTATTTCATTAATAGGTTGTTGTAAAACAACACATAGAAGGTTGAGTACACTCAACTGTATCGTCTATACACGTATAAAATTCTATCAAGATATCACTTCAGGGAAAATAAAGGAATTTTTTGAAGTAAATTGAATATTACTTTTCAAATCCAGTAATGGGGGTATTAACAGTGCTATACTGCCACGTCCAGCGTTAAGTCATTATTTTTTACGGTTCGCAGTTTCGTATACCACTTGTTACGTGTACCTATCAAATGGTCAACAACCAACAGAAAATGACCTCTACGTGCTTCAGATGCCTTTAAAACCTTTATAGGAAAGTTGGAGTCTGATGGATTGTTATGGCTCAAACCAAAATGGTTGCTGGAACACGTCGAGTTGTTAGTACCCCCCTGTGCAGGTAATAGCGGTCTTAAAAGACATAACAGCGGTAAATGGTGGTTAATACAGGTAATAATAGTACGTTCATATTTTGTTACTGCAGAATTTGGTTAAATATGTATTTAATGTTGAAAATGTTGTGTTATGGTCAGTCTCCCAGAATATTTATAGATTTCTAGAATATTTTAAGTTTTTTTTTACTAATATGTTATGTTCGATCAAAATGTAAGTCATTCTGCATCCTTATTCCGTCATACATTATTTCTTTATTGCGGTGAAGACGCCCAATTACTTTTTCTGCTACTTTCGTGACGTCCTCGGTTTGTATGGAGACATAAAACTCCTCTCTTCGACCTCACTCGTCCCTATTACCGGTGGCAAAATTCATAGAGCACATAAAGACATGCAAAATTTAAACGAAATCGCGGCTGAAAACTGCGCTTCTCCCAGAGTATTTCCATAAAGAGAAAATGTACAAAGACTTTTATGATTACGAGCAACTTTTGAGTTATTATGCGTCAAGAGAATTGACAGCAAAATGGAACAACTGCAGTGAGGCGCTTTTCTATATTTAAAATGTAAATCTGTGGAAATTCAGAGTTAAATAAAATTGTAGTGAAGTAGGCTGTTGGAATAAAATATGGGTTAAAGTCTTACCTCATCGTAAATAAAATTGTCGATCTCCTCGAGCGGTCTTCCGTAAAGCTTGGGAGGGAAGGGCTCGTACTTGCGGGGCAAGCGCGCGCCATCCTCGACGCTGAGCCGGCGGCGCGGCATGAAGCCGAATTCGCGCACCAGCTGAGCCCCGCGGGAGCCCGCGCGGCGCGCTGACTCGCGCGTGAACGGCGTAACTGCTGCGCGTGGGCCATCGCGTTCCCCGCCACGGTCGCCGCTCGGCTCGTTCGCGAACGTGACGCCCTCCAGCGGGATGCGCAGCTCCTCCCGCCGCGGCTTCTCGCCCTCCACGTGCAGCGCATCTCTGGACTGCGAGGCCACCAGCGGCGCGGCCGCCTCTGGGTTGGTGGCCTCGAGCGTGCGCACGATCTCGCTCAGCAGCCGCGAGCCGTCGATCTCCTCGCCCGGCGAGTTGAGCGGCGCCGGCGGCGGGAACGAGAGCCGCCTCTCGTCCTCCTCCATGCCGCGCGAGGCGGGGGCTACGCGTGCGCCCGCCACATCGCCCCGCGCACCCACTCGCACTCACACTCACTATTTGCGCACCGATGACGCCATCCTCTAATGTTACTGCCACCTGAAACAAAAACAACCAGTTTAGTGCATCATTCAGCTGGGCCCACTCACAAACATAATTATTTCACACGTGGTATAAATAAATGATGCTCTATCATATCCGTTTATATACGTGGAGGATCTTGAATAAACAACATTTCTAGCCAACTAATAAACTTATCTTTTTCTTTGATGTATAGATTGAGAAATATGCATGTTTATGAATATCTGTCAATGTGTAAGCTTTCAATGAATTCTGTTTATTAACGCTTAGTCAACTTTGCAATGAAAGTTAAAGTAAATAACTTCATTACATTTATTTTAAAAGTTTCGCGATTAATGAACACAACTCCAACTTTACGGACATTGTTGACGTACAGAGATTCATTGAGCGTACCCGCGCTACTTTCTTATTCAAATAAAGGTGCAAAATGTTGAGCAAAACTGGGAACTGCATAGATGAATTGAAGTTATGAAAGTGTTTTTAAGAGTTACGTTATCTCCTCCCCGCGGCTTAACTGGATGAATATTGTACGATCTCCCGGGTGTTTTGCTATGAGCATGTATGTATTTTGTTTTCCTGTACGTAGGTACTCGTCTCAATTCCATTAGTGGCACCTTCGCGCCGGATTCCATACTTTCTGCCCTAGCTATATTTTTCGCACACTAATTGCTGAGGTAGCGAAAGGTTTATTCAATTGATATTATAAGAACTATTTTACATAGTACCTACTTATTCAGTTGCGTTAGTTATCAAATGAGAAATTGTTATAAAGAATTGCATTGCAAACGGTATTGCTTTCTTTTATTGGAAACGCTATTTCTTAGTAGGAATCGGCCGCTATATCTTCATGTGTTGACGATTAAATTATCGATATATACCTAATACCTACGACATCATAACTCATCTCTATATTCAGCAGTGCATGTTTACAAGGTGATATGACAATCTATCGTTCACACCCAGAAACCAACACATCCTCCACAACACCTCTACTAGGACCTTCATTCTTATCTAGCACACCACATAATATGTACTGCAATGTTCCAGGGCAGTAGCATACGCTCGTATAAAGGCATAGTTATTGAGAGAGCTCCGCGAATCATCATTGTGCCATTGTCTGCCGCTCCCAGCCTCGGAAGTATTTTACACAGAGAAAAGTTCGTCTTTTCTCAGTGCATTCGCTTATGAAAATGATGTTTTTAATTTAGAAAGATTTTATGCTTTTGTGGGCTTGAGTTCTCTTTCTTAAGTTTGTCTGGTTTACTTTAGGTAAACGATAAACTTGTTAAGCTCATTGGCAAACAAGTAGACCGTGAGTAAGACTTGAATATTTATTAGATTTGCATTGATATTTCACTCAAGCAGCTCCATCGTCATCGCTAAAGACCTAGTACGGCTGCATATAGGCTCCTTAAAATCTTTGCCTTATGTAACCCCATAATGTAAAACCGCAATTACTTTTTATTGCCACAGTCCTAGGCGGTTCCTGCTACTTGTCTGTCCCGTAAATTCCACATATTACGCGAACGAGATTTACGCGCGTAAAAAGGACATTAATAGGGTGATTCATTGACGGTACACCAGTTAACAAAGGATGCGTGAAATGGATTGTATTTAACAACCTTGATACTTTGTTACCTGTTTGTGGAATGGAATGCTTTGTTTGAGTGATAAATTATTACCAATTTTGTTTTGTACGATAAGTATTTGTTGAATTTTTTTTGTATTTTGCGTCAGACATTTTGCAAATTAAATTGTTATTCCTGGCTAAAAATGGCACCACAAGTGGCCCTTTTCTGTCACGATATTATTTGTATAAGATTAAAAATTGTCCTCAGTCAGTACATCATAAATCGTCTGAAATAGAAGAAAAGGCTTTGACAATGAAGTGGTGAATTATGTTACAACTTTGTACCTATTAGGTTGGACGGCATCATCCACACACAGACACACGAGTTAATTAAAATAATTCATTGATGCTCTGCGCATCGTAGAAAAAATTATACTCCGAACATAATTCATGAAGACATCCCCTCTCTCACACAGGAAGGTTAAATCCTAACCATATAACCATTAAACTCAAGATAACTGGCTAAAAAAAAACGATAAAAGTTTCTTTGCACAAACTACGAAACTACGAAAGAAAACAACCGATTATAGAGCCATTTACTCAAACCTATAAAGCGATAGTTTAGCCAATAACATGAGAAACGAGTCATTCGACAAATTGTCTTTACGAAGCAGAAGTAATCGCGTTTCGAAGGAGCAATCAAAAGTATCTCTATTGTATCGGGCAATCAATTTGCCATATAACGGTCGGGCAATGTTTACGGGCTATCTCCCCGGAAGGGATTGTGATAAGCTTGCCCCAGCCCCTGTTGCTCGCAGTTATGGCCGGTATTAGGTTAATTGGTTTAAGAGATATGTTAGGATAATAATTTATATTAATAATTATAGTACTGCTTCGTTGGTCTAGTTAGGCTTGGCTGCTGAGCCCGTCCCGAGTTCGATTCCCAGGTTGAGCAAAATGTTATTGGGGTTTTCCGAAATTCCCTGGAGCAGCCTCGAGTTTAGAATTGTGTACAAGTACACCTCTACTAAATTATTCGGGGAATACACGGGTAATGCTATGTGAATAATGGTGGACGTAAATGGGCCATGGACCTGAATCTGTAGGCCACAGTTATTTGTTCCATGTCCAGCACATCGAACATGGAACCCGCGACACGTAGCTCAGCGGTTAATAAAAAACGACCGCTCAACTACTCAACCTCAACCCTGCGCCAACCATGTCGTCATCCGCTTTCAAAGTCAAATTCTAAGTTATTATTATTATTATGAGCCTATTGTGTCTCACTGCAGGGCAAAGTCCCTCCCTTCTTTCCATTTATCCCGGTCCATTGCGATCTGGGGCCAACCATTTCTACATTTTTCTTCTTTTAAATTCTAAGTAGCTATGTAATATTAGTTTCTACATAATCACGATAATATAGGTAGACTCAGTATATTATATCAAGATTTATAACGGCACAATTGGCGCAGTGGTTGAAAGACCGACTGCCGCATGATCTACATGTGAATATATGTGTTTGTGAACGCACCCATGATACAGGAATTATTAATAGAGGGGGGCAACGGTTCTTTTTTTAAAGAGAGAGTAAGAGAAAAAGAGATTTATGCCCTGTGAGCCTCTTTAAATCTTTGTTACTCTGTCCAGCGTCGTTTTCCTCCGTTCGTCAAAATCATATGATTCATCATAATAATTTCATTACCTATATGAATTTACGCTTTATTACTTGTAAAAACGTTGACTTTCCAATATTCCTTAATTCGACACATGCTGTAAATGAACGGTTAAAATTATACCACGTCCTAATGACCGTTTAATATTTTTATAACCCTGCAACACCGCAATTTCCGCTAAACCAATCCATATTAAGCTTCCATAAACGTAAATACATAGAAAAAAAAAGCGAATCGCAAATATCATAAAGATTAATGTGTTATAGAAAACGACAGTCGCTTTCGCTTAGGTACTGTCTACACGTGCCGATCAATTTGGCGATAACGTACGCGCCGACATTTAAGTGCCAACACTTCGGATTTTCCGAAAAACACCGATGTTTTCCGAAAGCTACGTACATAGTACGTACACTTATGGCGGATTACGATTAATACGAAAGTTGTAACGCGATAGCATTACGCATTACCCGAAGGGTTAGGCAGAAGTGTACTGTTATACACCCACATTTATATTTCCAATTAAGTTCGACATCAGTCGTAACATTGGAAATAATCAATGTATCAAACTCGCAAAAAGAACGACGCAATCAGGACGTCAAAGTTTCATCATAAAATGTATCTCTAATATGTAGGACAGATCTGCCAATAAAGGCCTTTATAGATGACTGTTACATTTCCATTATACTAATCAAACATCCAATGTTATAGATACTCCTGCAATACATGTATAGCATCACGCTTGTGTTCCCGGAGGGTAAGGCAGAGGTGTACTAAGGTACCGACATCTCGCCCATGTTATAGGGCGCGAGCCTATTGCTAACTTCCAAGTGCAGTTCCAAAGTCCAGGTTATCAATGAAAATTTCTCAACAGAAAATCCCAATAACATTTGGGCGCCACAATTGGCGAAGTGGTTGAAAGATCGACTGCCGCACTACGTGTCGCGGGTTCGATTCCCGCACGGAACAAATATTTGTATGATCTGCAGATAGTTGTTCCGGGTTTGGGTGTATGTCCATGTGAATATATGTGTTTGTAAACGCACCCACGATACAGGAATTATTCCTAGTGTGGTTAAAAAAAAAGACTTCCCTGACCTGAGAATCGAACTCAAAATATCACGTTTACGATTCGCGCTTGCCACTTACTGCTAGACCAATATTACAGTCCTTTGTTTCCACAATTTTAACGAAATATCTAATAAATGATTAAAGCAGTTCTTTTATATCTTGTGACATTTTCAGAGATTTCTGGAGTGCCTCACTCCAAAAATAGCACTCCAAATATCTTCGACCAAATCTGTAGTCCTTTGTATCCTTTCACAGACTCATCGTTTTCCCAAGAGATGACTAAACACTAAACAGTAATGGAGTCTTGTTATTATAAGCGTTCAATACGCCACAAATAAGCCACGGTCTTAGCTTTAAAGCTAACAGACTGTGGTCGCCGAAATTCGGCTTAAATCGAACCAGCGCCACATAATTACTAAATATACAGGATTATATGCATACTCTACAGTATTTTGTATTTATATGAGACGATGTGCCTGTAGACGAAATTTCAGAACGATCTGAACACATTTAGCAGACTGGTCATCTTTGGCCCACAATAGAACATCTTGCAAATCAAGGGGCGAGGCCTTTGTCCAGCACTAGGATGCGACATGCTAACAGTAAAAGATTTTAAGTAGAGGTAGAGAATATGGTCTGTGATCAACGATATCAAGTTTCCGATTTATTGTGCCGTAAAATAAAGCCTGCGGGCTATATATGGTAAATTGAACACTCCACCAAATACATCTCCTATTTACATAAGTATCTATTCACCAAAGTTGAGATGCTCGACCACAACATCCTGCCCAATATTTTGGGTCACAACCATCTTCAATCAACTTGCTTTGATGTCAAGTACGCCCTTTATACGAGTATGAGATAACCCTCAATCACGTGCTTCCCAAAAATGATTTGATCCCAAAAGGACAGGCAGGACCAAAAATATACACACAACAACTGATTTTATAAGTACATTCATATAAAAGCTAGTGTTTTAGTGCTCAGATACGAATTGTTAGAATTCAAATACTTATTTTCTGGTCCTTAATGCACCACTCGAAATACAATCCATGCAGTGAAGCAAACAACGGATAAACTTCGAAGAACCATTGCACGTTAAACAGTAGAATCAAAACATCTCGAGGGAAATCGCAACCAATTTTATCGTTTCATCTGCGCGAGAATGATCAACATTCGTCGGGTCAAAAGCGAAGATTCACGAGGTCTAAGTAAATCCCAGAGGCCCAGAGCGTCTCAAAACTGTTTGTGGTAGGTCGAAGGCCATTCATCATAAGCTATCTGTTTGTTCAGCTGTTTTATGTATAGCTGTTTAGTTGGTAATGGTTAGGTTATGATTAATGAACACCCTCGGGCATCATTGATACGGCAAAAGGAAAACGCCAGTGATTTCTTGGCGGATTTGTAAGGAGGAATATGTTATTCATTCCCGCTTAAGGGTCTTGTGTTGAACATTCGGATAAAAATCCATCTTCATTTTGATTTATTACAGAATACAGACAATATTACAGTGTGTAAAGGCTAGAATTTTCGTGGAACATGCCAAAGTATTAATCTTTTCACTAAGAAGTAAAAGCAGTACGTTTTTTTTTTGCTCTTAACTCCATGTAGGCAATGTATTTTTTCATGTACTAATTTATCTTTTGAAGGCTAGCAAAGGTATACTATTGTATACCCACATTTCGCTAAAGCTGTTATTAAGTCCAATGTAATAGGGGGCGAGTCTATTGCTATCAAGCGGGCACAGTTCCAAACTCCGTGCTACTACTGAGAATTCTATACAAAAAACCTGATAACACTTTGCCCAAACCGGAAATCGAACCCCAACCACACGCTCATCAGTTCGCTCCACCACTACACCAATAAGGCAGTTATTCAGTAAAAACAATCAGTGTGTAATCAACCATCATACTTGTAACACGCGTGCAGGCTTCAGAATATGGTGATTCTTCTTTATTACGAGTATTATTTCAGTAGTGAGTGTGGCTGGCTGTGAATGCGGTTTCATTACTCCGGTGCCGGTGCCGCCTGCGTTCGAATGTCCCGGAATTAAAAGCGGTATGTTATTCTGCACTTACTTGTACACGCTTTCAATGTTTTGTCGGATGCTTCTGTTTTTTTATATGATCATTTTGTGTTTTGTTGGAGCAATGCTGTCACGTTTGATTTGGTGTGCAGAGATATTATTAATATTTTACTTATATTTTAGTTAAATTGATGATTACCTCCATATAATTCTTATCATGTTTTATTACTCAAAAAATTCTTATATATTTTGGAAGCACGGTTAGTTTATACGAAATCATTAAACCTGTTGTTTCGGATTGAAAATTTAGACACGGCAAAAAATTATTACATTTCTTACATAAGTAAAGGCTATATACAAAGGAATACAAATAAACTTAATTAATTAGTATTACTGCGCATTGTTCTAGAAACAAAAAACAATCTATTCTTCCCGATAGCGACTTCCCATCCAATTCAAGCAGGATTCAAGTCCATAAAACATCAAACAAAGGAAAATTCGTCGGTTTTTGTCGGCGGCCGCGGGTGTTGACTCTCGAGGCGCTGAGAGCCCTGCACTGTAGCGTGATGTCAAGAGGCCGGCTACGTGACGGAGATCCGCTCATGCAGGGCATTATGTCTTGTGACCTCAATTGCAGGATGATAGTCTAAAAATAAAGCATTTTAGGACGTTTTTGGCGAGTATTTCGGTTTTAGCTACAAAATACAAACTATATTTTGTACTCAAGGAGCTTTACATAAAATTTTATGTTATCGTTGTACGAGAGTTTCGGTTTTCCAATAAATTACTTTTCTATTTTTATTATATAAATTAATTAGCCTTTCTCTGTTCACTTGTTCAATGAATATTTTGATTATGTATTTAGCTTATCGAAATAATGACATATATTGTCATTACATAATACAGACAAACAGAAAAAAAACATGGTCTTGAGATATAAATGAAGTTTAGTAAAAAACTGATGTTTTTTTAAATATTATTTATATGAATTAGGTCTACTAATCTATACAAATAAATAAAATTGAAATGTCTGTTTGTATTATCTAAATAACAGCTTTTACTGAATGCATAATATGAAAGTAATATACTTTCATAATCGGATAATCTCCGAAACGGCTGGACCAATTTTGACAGGATTTTTACTGGCTGATGTTATATAGAGTAACTTAAGCTACTTTTATTTTTTTTAAATGCACGTGTTTGTAATCCACGTGGACGAAGTCACGGGCGGAAGCTAGTTAAATAAGATATTACATTACTCGAATGCATCCATAATTTCCTGACAAAATGGCATCTATTTAATTATTTATTTAATGGCATTTATTTATTTAGTGACTCTGTGTCATATCTTTATGTTCGATTGTACATGCATTACGAATCTATGAACTACGTTTTATTTTCACTAAAGGTGAATGTACCTACCACCATAATTTTGAAGGATTCGGGCTTTTTCCCTCCATGTGCGCTATATAGAGGTGCCTTGTCATACTCCCGTGGTTTATGGGGTTAATAAACCGCTAAGGGATTATACTTACATCCTCATATAGTAGTACAGTCAGCGTGAAAAGTGGCTGATCATTGTACTAAATTTTATAAGATTTAAGAAACTGATGAACTTCGCTTCATATACATACTTTTGGAGTTAATTAATATAAAATAGAGTAACTTTGTCGACGCAAGTATACTAGATACTTAATGGTTAGTAAATAATAATTAACTTCTTTGATAAATTAACTTTATAATTACGAAAAATTTATCTACTTATGTCGCTGACTGTATAGATAAAAATAGTTAAATTCTTTTAAATTAAGAACATTCAAGATTTAAAATTACTATTCCGTTTTAATTTAAGAAAATACGTGAAACAAAATAAATAGAAAGTAAAGGTTTTTGATTCCCGGTATTGGGGAGCGAGCTCGTTATATAACAAGGCAACGTAGTGTTGGGGACTCCATTGAATGTTCTTTGAAAAGGTTACAATACCAGGCTGTCACCCTATATCTACGTCACGACTCCACAAGCAATGAGGGGTCCAACCACGAAGTATTCATCCACACTATTATAAATGCGAAAGATAATAATTATTAATGCGAAATATTATAAATGCGAATAAACTCTGTCTCTTTGTTACGTCATTAACACTAAACCACTGAACTTTATAGAGATAGCTTGGTACTTATATAGAAAATAGGCTTATTTTTACTACTGAAACCAACAGCTGGTTTCAAATTATATTAAATGTATAGTCGTTACAGATGTCAGTAGCCCAAAAAGTCTGACAACAAGTCTAACCCTAGAGCATCAGTGTCTTCAAGTAATTGAGTGGCGGAAGTCAGAAGGCAGTCGCTCCTTGTTAAATACTGATATTTAGCCACAACCGGTTAGATTGGAATCCGACCCAAATGTAACCGGGAAAAGGCTAGGCAGACGATGATGTATGTGAGATTTATACTGTCTAGATTAACAGTATTCAGAGTTAGAAAATTCTGAAATCAAAGTTCTTTATGAATGATTTGAAGATTTAATCGAAAAATGTTTCCTCAGTCATTTTATTCTTCAAGTTTGCACCAATAACATTTTCTTTCACAGAATATATAAACGACGTATACAGAGGCTGGTTAATTATATTATTATTTGTGTTTGAATAAATCTGACAAGTACTGCATACCAGTATTCATTTGAATCACACCCGTTGTTTTGAGTTCTAAACAAAACAGTGCAATGTTCCACATAATTCCATATTCAATGTGTAAAAAAGAAAAATATCTCGGGAAATCCACGTAGGTACACCGACGTACCTCCTTGAAATGAAAATTATATTGAAATAACCTTTATTAATGCCTATTCAAGATATGAATCTGGAGATTATACTTGTTCAGTGCAATCATTGTAAATAATTGATGCGCTATGTCCTGTACCTACCTCACATAACGCAATAATATATTTTTTTAAACCATGACACAATATAACATTGAAGAAGAAAAATATACATTGCATTCTCTGAAGTAGATGCTGAGCATAGGACCATAACTATTCCAATCTATTTCAGCAATTTCACCAAACTCTACAACATTAGCGATTGATACGAAAAGCAATATAAAATCAAAACATTTAACAAAGCAGGTGTAACTTTCCTCCTATCTTAAAATCTGTCGCACCAGAGTGCGCTCAAATTAATATTCCTCAAGCAAATGTAACTGAATTGCCTTTTATATTTGAATTTTCGAGACAAAATGAAAGTATTCTACGTTTTATGAATTTTAATATAGCGACGCCAATTTGCTTGACCTTTTATGAGCTACATTATTATTGCAGAGACTCGTAGCGGTTATAATTTAGGTAGAACTTTATGATCAGAATGCAATAGATTTTGAAATGAGAATTACTGCGGTGTGGGTGGTGCATATATAATGGGTTCTTTAGCCAAGAGCCCATTCCTTTCTTTGATCAACGAGACATAACCAACGAATTAAGAGCATCCATTAACACTAGATACTGTACAAGGTTATAGAAAAGTAGTCGACCTTATTGATACAAATTGATGGGTATGAATATATGAATGTCAAGACTATAAACGTACCATCGAAAATTGATGTCTCAAAAATATTATAATTGAAAAAAAAAAAAGTAAAATACCGTGTAAAACTTAAGCGCAAAGTTGGATTCAAAACTAATGCCTACATACAGCTCCAAGACCGTAAATTGTATAAAAGCGTTTGGGCGTGAAGCCACAAGTGGAGCCGAAACTCGAGCAGGCGAGATCTCGTCAGTGACGAGTGTTGTTTGAGGTGCACTCACACGGGACCAGGATTAGTGACGACGAATCCCTTTCGATACCAAACCGACAGTTTTCGTTGAGATTTTCGAAGTTGGGACCGACATTCGGTTAACGGCAGTTGGGGTCGATATGTCTGAACTTTTACGTATCTGAGATCGGTTTATATATAGATTTCTGAACTCGATTGGGTAAACTGAAGTTGAAAATAATGACCATGCACAGCTGTTTTTGAGTACGTACAATTAAACAAGTAGAGAAGATTCATCTTCTTCTTCATTTTAAGTTCTAGGCACTGGTCGGTGTAGCTTTTTCCATTTGTTCCGTCCAAAGTTCCGTCTGACGGCACGGTTGGCGCAGTGGTTGAGAGATCGACTGCTGTTCTACGTGTCGCGGGTTCGATTCCCGCACGGAACAAATATTTGTATGATCTACAGATTACAGTTGTTCTGGGTCTGGATGTATGTGAATAAATGTTTTTGTAAACGCACCCACGATACAGGAACTATTCCTAGAGTGGGGAAAGGTATTTACTAAAAAAAAAAGTTAGCTCCTTCATTTCTATATATAGAAAAGATTCTAGGATATAAAAATTGTATTTTTACCCTGTATCATCCCACGGCTGGGCAAAGGGTACCCATAATATTTTACCAGAAACTAATGTTATAACCTAATGCGCAGAAAGCAATTAACAAAATAAATCATAAGACAACATTAAACTTTTACCTACATATACTAACTAGCCTAGACTGGCCTTATTTATAGACGTTCTATAAATGATTCTTAACGAAAACGCTCTTTAATCTATTGACGTCGTTTGGCGTCGTATTGAATAGAATATGACAATGAACCTGCATGACATTATCGACGACTATAGAAGTCAAGGTTCTATAAATAAACGGCTTATTATATACCTTTATTTTTTTACCATTTTATTTTTTGCCCCACTTTGCACGGGTGCAATTCACTAATGAAGAAAATGATAATTATTGAAATTTTCATACAAATATACTATCCAAGTTTCCGATGGATTTTCCAAATATTTTCTTTCATACAAATCTTGTCTTGAAAAATATGAATACAAAAAAAAACAACCTAATCGGTCGAGCTTTCTCAAGTGATGCTCCGTCATACATATGGCAATTGATTTTTATTAATATAATTTATGTAATACGAATGAAGTTAAATGCATCAATATATTAAAGGAACCACTGACCCTTTGTTTTTAAAATACTTATAATTAAATATTTTTAATACTTTTATCTATGTTCAACAACAATATTAGAGATGTTAAGAATGGAAACGGCTGTTTACTCAAACGGTGGTCAACAGATGATTGTTTTTTATTAGGTGAACTTGGGCCTATACGGTAATATGTTCTAAACGACATTTTTATTGTACTTATACAATTTTTCACCTCGATTGCAGTACCTCGGGTCAGGTGCGTAGTACTTATAAACTGCGTACAGTCAGCGTCAAAAAGATGTACACACGTATATATTTTTTTTTCCTTTCACCTCAATATATTTATTGCTTTCCACAATGTATGTAATTACGTGGTAAAATTAATTATGAGAACCAATTGTGGACCCTGTCGAGCACAACACATTTCGCTACGTGTCATCTTTTTGAAACTGACTGTACATGTATGAAAAGATGCATGAATGTAGATGAACCAAAAGGGGTATGTAAGAATCATAGCATGTGACATTCCGTTGTTTCTGCCTACCCCAATGGGAAAAAAGCATGACATTATATATAACTTCCGATATATGCTTTCAAACATTTCCATTAGGTAAAGTTTGTTTGCCTGCTGATATCAAACTAATACATGGTTAGGTAGTCCCTCTATTGCAATGGACTGAGACATATAATTTTGATGAGCTCTTTTAAAACAGCAAGACAAAAACCGTAAATCGGAACACACGGTTAACGCCTTGTCTTGTATAGCGTACGAACCTTTAACTAAGGTCATGGCCACGAGTGAGCCCTAGGCCTAATTATAAGCAAAGTAGACGTACGGTAATCAATACTACGAGTATGTACTCTGTACAGTCGGAAACTATGGTAAAACAAGCGTTTAATGAGGTTTTTATAAATGAAAACTTAACTTACTATAAACAAAATATCATAATATTTGTATGTATGTATTAATAATATTCACTAGTGACCCGCCCCAGATTTCATACAAAAATATCATTCAAATTTCTGAAGCTTCCGGTGAATTTTCCAAAAAAAATCTTACATAAAAACCTTCTCCTGACAATTACAAACACAACAAAAAAAGAATTAGCCAAATAAGTGCAGCCGTTCGGAAGTTATGCGTTTAAAAACACATTTGGCGATTCATTTTTATTTATATAGATTAATTATTATTTATTTTAGTAACCGAAGTACTTATTGTTTGATTTATTCGTGAATGAAAAAATAATATATATATATATATACAACCTACTTATTATTACTAACTACTAAAACACGAAACAGAATAGAATATAATAAGTTTATTAATCTCATAAATTATATGATTTTAGAAAATTATGAAAAGTTCCTCTACATATAATGTCGTTCACTGTATTTGAATAAGATGTCAAAATTTAATTTATTTTACGCTGATCATACGCAAATTACATATTGGGAGTGTTTGCTCATTAACACCACACGTTCAAAATTAACATTATCTTAATAAAAGTAAAAACTGGCTGAAATATTTTATACGGAACAATATTATTAGAAAATAGCTTATTCCAATAGTAAAACCGAATCAAAATGAGACCAACTGTTCTCGATACGAAAATCAGGAGACATTTTATTTAAATTAATTTGCATCAAACGAAATACACGTCCAATGCAGAACAAAGTTCAACAATAACTCGATTCTCGATACGGAGTGGCTAGTTTATCTGCTACAGCAGCGTAGAGCGTAGCTGTCGTAGCGGTGACATTATGGCCTCGGCTACGTCGTAGCACGCGTGCAATATTCCGTAATAGCTGTGAAATCACCAAGAGCATTCATTGTACATTTGAAATGAATTGTTACTACATTTTTGTTGTGTTATCTTAATTTGTAAATGAATTATTATTATTTTATTATGCATCTACTCGCTTTCTAATATTACAAGGGATTTAATAACTATATCGGGTAGATCAGGTGAACATACTAGACGCATCAACCCTCTATTGATATTGAGTAACAAGTACTGTAAATATTTTGTTAATAATGGCAAGTTTCTAGTTTAAGGAGCACACAGCAATTATGTAGAATTGTTAAATAGATTACGAGGCAATTAATCTTACAGTATTGGGTAATATGGCCAAGGGTGGCAATAAAGCATTGTTCTGATCGCAAAATATTTAAACTCAGATTTACATTGAGCCAGTTAATAACATAACATATCATCCCGCCTGTATTCCCCGAAGGGTTAGGCAGAGGTGATTATTGTTCACCTACATTTCGCTGATGCCGTTATTAAGTCTCATGTAATAGGGATCCAGCCTATTGTCATCTACCGGGCACAGTTTCATACAGAAAAATCCAATAACACTACCTGACCCGGGAATCAAAACCAGGACTTTCCGCTCAGCACTCGCGTGTGCGACCACTAGCCCAATAAGGCAGTTACTGACTTCAAATTCACGACAACTCAGTTCTGAGGGTCTAGTACGAGTTTTCTCGACTTCAATTGTCGTTACGGTTAAGCCAAGCATCATACTTACAACTATAACAAATACTTACAACATAATGTATGAAAAAATCGTGCGCGCGCATTTAAGTGAACTCTTTACAACATTTTTTTCAACATTTTCTTTATTTACAACATTTTTGCCTGGAATAGCCCACTAAAAAGAGAATCATACCAGTTTGAGGTGATACTGATGGCACTCATATATCAGTCATTGTGAAGCTCAACCCCAATTCAGGGTTGAAAATACTTACAATCTTAACTGTTTCAATATTTCTCTTAGTAAAATATCTCTGACAACAACACCAGCTAATCATCGGAGTCGCGTAAGTATTTATCTGATTTATAACGGTGCGTGACTACAACCATTCTTCAAAAGTGATTTTATTGCCACTTGTTCCCATATAAATTTCGACTCTAAACACCAAACATTAAAGTACATTTTGTAACGTTTGAAATGTTAAATGTTGTCATGTTTATGCTGTATAACCCTGGAATTAGGAATGGCCAAACTAATCAAAAGATCATTATTAATTCGTTGTAGCGAAGACGTATATTTTATTTTTTACAATAATTGTTGTTGGTTATCAAAATTTTACTGGTTTGTCTTTGATTGCGGTTTTTTTTAAAAGCCCATAGCCATAATAAACACTCCCTAACTGACAATCAAATCCAGGATCTCACCCACAGAAGCGGCGCTTCTGACAACCTAATGAGTAGTCTATGAAATATATCTACATAAGTAATATTAATCGTTAAAATATAAGTTATAATAAGTTTCCAAACATGTTTTTTTATTTTAAACTGCTTCATTTGTCTAATGGTCGCAGCACGGTGTTCGGAACTGTGCCCCGTTAATGGTAATAAGCTCACCCCCTATTACATTGGACTTAATAACAGCATCGGCGAAATGTGGGTGCACAATAGTACATCTCCGCCTTACCCTTCGAAGATACAGGCGCGATGTTATGTTATGGTTTTTATTGTGTGCCGAATTTTCAGTAACCTAAAAAAAACAAAATAATCCAGATATATGCGTCAAAAACTTGGCACTGAATACAAGTTAATGTTAAACTGGAAACTGGTATATGTAGTTATCTACAATACTACTTCATAAAACAGGTAGTAAGTTTGATATGGCCTTGGAGCGGCCTTCCTACTGCTAGGGCCTTGTTAACATACACAATATCACGATTATGACCTTTAGCGGGTAACAGAGTTACATTTAGAGCCAAAACATAATTTTTTTATTACTTTACATAGTTTTTTTTTTTCCTATCTATATCTTTAGCGTAGAGACTGGCACTTTAAAAGAGAGGCAAAGTTGGGCTGAGGATTATGATATCCTCAGACAGCCTAAACTCTTAACGACTATCTGTATGTTATAGAAATGTTTATTCCATGCCGAAATCGAAACCGCGACGTATAGCGCAGTAGTCGACCGCCTACCCACTATGCCAACCGTGCCGTTATGGTATGAAGCCACGTTAATATTGTAGGTTGTATGAGTACCAAATCGAAAGGAGATTTTAAAAAAGGGGGCTGTGTTTGAACTCACGACCCTTCACTTGCCGGTCACGGGTCAAAAGTTGATTAAAATGCGCTTCCTAGTGGCAGGTTGCCAGTCCATTGTCTATTTGTGACTGCAATGTTAACCTTTATAGATATTTTAGCCTTTTGTAACTGGTATGCAATGACTCCATATAAAATACGGGTACTATTTCGGTCACATTATTGGTAAAGACCAACGTAGTATTGTATTATATATAATAATATAACAAACTATGCTTATTTTATTGGTAATGTTATGTTTTAGTGGTCTACTTGTTGCAAACGCGACTGCTTAGCTTGAGGTACTGAGTTCGATTCAAGAGTCGGTGAAAGTGTTATTGATTTCCCTGTATGTAAATTCTCATTAGCAGCA